>BSBK01000746.1:227500-785000 GCA_027943335.1 Chamaecyparis obtusa | reverse complement strand
TTTTTTAAAGAAATTCTGACAAATTCAGATACTAATGCTTCAACAATTTATTTATAGCTTGGTTGAAAATTCTTCATTTAAATTTCAAGACATTCGATAAATTGAAACTCCATGTTCATTATTATAATTTATAATATTTCATAATCTCCTCAAATTAAAATAACATTCATGCACCTGTTATTTCATCTGCTATGACTGAAAGTATAATCTCCAATTGAAATTGCTCATGCAACTTCTATTATTGAATTTGTGGCTGCTGGAATGTAATAGCAAAGAATCAACTCACACACTCGATAATGTTATCAAACCTACGCTTGCTGGGAAGAACCATTTGCAGAAGACTTACGCCTGACAGAGAATTGAAAGACCCTAGAGTTATGATAATTAAGTCTGGTCGCTGCAGTCTCTGTATTAAAACCTTCAAACAACAAACCTCCTGCCTTTAATTCACAGTGCTACCCGAAATGCACCCAGATTTGGTAGCTGCCCACCACTTTCAAAACTCAATGGCATTCTTAGTATTATTCAATGGCACAAGACTCCATCTCACAACATAGTGCCTGGAAGAATGAACGTTCTTCTTGGCAATTAAACCCTAGTCTCCTTAGCATTTCAAACCATTACAGAATTCTCCATTTCATCAAAATATAATATAATCAATGAAATCCATTTTCTCAAGTCAAAGGCTTTTTAAGCAAAAACTTCAATCTTCTTCATCACACCAAACTCTAGCTTCAAACACACACTTCTCACTTAAGTGCCTTGAAGTGTCAAGCACACACTTTTTAATTAGAACATAAAGTAACATGATAATAAACTAAGCCAAGCTTAATTGTATAAGATATGAAGATAGATGCACATTATTAACCCAACTGAAGAAGAATGAAGATTAAACCAAAATCCAATTGCCTTGCCTAAAATAGGAGCCACTAACTGACTTACTATAAATAGTAAGTGCACACAAAGATCCCCTAAACATTCCATCAGCTCACGGAAATCACATTAATGAACTGAAAATAGCAAGCACAAGTACTTAGTAAATCAAGGACATTACATAATATAAGGATTCTTGGGGTACCGTAATGTTGGCAAGAGTTTTTTTATTAATAAGATTAGTACAATAGATGTGGATGTGCAACTTTATGCTTTTACAAACTAACTTCTAATTGTCCCCTAACTAATTGATTGTTAATGACAAACACTAGAATACATATTTGCACTCATCCTACTGCTCACACCGGAGTTGTCGGGGTCATTCGAATGATTGTGTGTGCCAAAAAAGGTTGTCAGTAGCATTTATCCGACCATTCAAAGTTGTTGGAACAAACGGTTCGATGCTACGACTGACGGTTTGAAAGATACGCAACGTTGGCTATTTCCATTAAGGAACACTTTGAGTTCTGACACCGACTGAGAATGTGTTGCCAAATTTAAAATAAGTTGAATCTCTGAAAATTGAGACAAAATTTTATAGGCCTCGACAACACGGTCCCGTAGCACCTGATGGATCGATTCTACCTCACATGAGCTCTGAGATATGACCCTGCAAAGATCGCCAATTTCATGCTTAAGGGACCTTGAGGGACACTTTAGCACAGAGTCATTGGTGGGGTTTGAATGACTGTGCATGGTGAACAAGGTTTCCACTAGCATTTACCCAGCCATTCAGAGCTATTGAAACAAATGGTTCAATGCTATGACTGGCAGTTTGAAAGATACGCAACGTTGGCCGTTTCAGCTGAGGAACACTTTGAGTTCTGACATCGACCGAGAATGTGTTGCCAAATTTAAAATAAGTCAAATCTCTAAAAAATGAGAGAGGCTTTTGTAGGCCCTGATAACACTGTCCCATAGCGCCTAACAGATCCATTCTACCTCACATGAGGTCTGAGATATCAGCCCACAAAGATTGCTGATTTTATGCTTAAGGGACCTTGAGGGACACTTCAACACGGAGTCATCGGCGGTGTTCGAACAACTATGCATGGAGAATGAGGTTGCCACTAGTGTTTACATGGCCATCTGGAGCTATTGGAAAAAATGGTTCGATGCTACGACCGACGATTCGAAAGATACGCAATGTTGGCCGTTTCAACAGAGGAACACTTCAAGTTTTGACACCGACCAAGAATGTGTTGCTGAATTTAAAATAAGTTGAATATCTAAAAACTGAGATAGGCTTTTGTAGGCCCTGACAACATGGTCATGTACCACCTAACGAATCAATTCTAGGTCACATGAGCTCCGAGATATGACCTTGTAAAGATTGTTAATTTCATGCTTAAGAGACCTTAAGGGACACTTCAGCACAGAGTTGTCAGCGGGGATTGAATGAATATGCATGGTGAATGAGGTTGCCACTAGTGTTTACCTGGCCATTCAGAGCTATTGCAACTGACGGTTCGATGCTACGACCGATGGTTTGAAAGATATGCAAGGTTGGTCATTTCAGCTGAGGAACACTATGAGTTCTAACACTGATCGAGAATGTGTTGCCAAATTTAAAATAAGTTGAATCTCTGAAAACTGAGAGAGGCTTCTATAGGCCCTGGCAACATAGTCCTGTAGCACCTAATGGATCGATTCTACCTTGCATGAGCTCTGAGATATGACCCCGCAAAGATCACTAATTTCATGCTTAAGGGACCTTGAGGGACACTTCAGCACGAAGTCATCGGCGGTGTTCGAATGACTGTGCGTGGCAAATGAGGTTGCCACTAGCATTTACCTAGCCATTTAGAGCTGTTGGAACAAACAATTCAATGCTACAACCGATGGTTCAAAATATACGCAATGTTGGCCATTTCAGCCGAGGAACACTTTGAGTTCTGACACCGACTGAGAATGTGTTGCCGAATTTAAAATAAGTTGAATCTCTGAAAACTAAGATAGGCTTTTGTAAGCCCCGACAACACGGTCTCATAGCACCTAATGAATTGATTCTACATCACACAAGCTCTGAGATATGACCCCACAAAGATCACTAATTTCATGCTTAAGGGACCTTGAGGGACACTTCAGCACAGAGTCATCGGCAGGGATCAAATGACTATGCATGGTGAACAAGGTTGCCACTAGCATTTACCCAACCATTTGGAATGTGTTGCCAAATTTAAAATAAGTTGAATCGCTAAAAATTGAGATAGGCTTTTGTAGGCCCTGACAACATGGTCCTGTACCATCTGACAAATTGATTCTACGTCATACGAGCTCTGGGATATGACCCTGCAAAGAACACCAATTTCATGCCTAAGAGACCTTGAGGGACACTTCAGCACGGAGTTGTCAGCGGGGATCAAATGACTGTGCATGGTGAACAAGGTTGCCACCAACATTTACTCAGCCATTCGGAGCTATTGGAACTGACGGTTTGATGCTATGACCAATGGTTCGAAAGATACACAATGTTGGCCATTTTAGCTGAGGAACACTATAAGTTCTGACACCGATCGAGAATGTGTTGCCAAATTTAAATTAAGTTGAATCTCTGAAAACTAAGAGAGGCTTTTGTAGGCCCTGGAAACATGGTCTTGTAGCACTTGATGGATTGATCTTACCTTGCATGAGGTCTGAGATATGACCCCGCAAAGATCATGAATTTCATGCTTCAGGGACCTTGAGGGACACTTCAGCATGGAGTCATCGGTGGTGTTCGAACAAGAGTGCATGGAAAAGGAGGTTGCCACTAGCGTTTACCCAGCCATTTGGAGCTATTGGAAAAGATGGTTTGATGCTATGACTGAGGGTTTGAAAGATACGCAACGTTTTTCATTTCAGCTGAGGAACACTTTGAGTTCTGATACCAACCGAGAATGTGTTACTGAATTTAAAATAAGTTGAATCTTTGAAAATTGAGATAGGCTTTTGTAGGCCCTGGAAACATGGTCTCGTAGCACCTAACAAATCAATTCTACTTCACATGAGTTCCAAGATATGACCCCGCAAAGATCACTGATTTCATGCTTAAGGGATCTTGAGGGACACTTCATCATGGAGTCATCGGTGGGGATCAAATGACTGTGCATGGTGATCAAGGTTGCCACTAGTGTTTACCCAGCCAATCAAAGCTATTGCAACTGACGGTTTGATGCTACGACCGACGGTTTGAAAGATACGCAATGTTGGCCATTTCAGATGAGGAACACTTTGAGTTCTGACACCGACCGAGAATGTGTTGCCGAACTTAAAATATGTTAAATTTTTGAAAACTGAGATAGGCTTTTGTAGGCTCCAGCAACATGATCCTGTAGCACCTAACAAATCAATTCTATGTCACACGAGCTCTAATATTTGACCCTATAATTATCGCTGATTTCATGCTTAAGGGACCTTGAGGGACACTTTAGCACAGAGTCATCGGTGGGGATCAAATGATTGTGTTTGGTGAATAAGGTTGCCACTATCATTTACCTGGCCATCTGGAGCTATTGGAACTAACGGTTCGATGCTACGACGGATGGTTTGAAAGATACACAATGTTGGCCATTTCAGCTGAGGAACACTTTGAGTTCTGACACTGACCGAGAATGTGTTGCTGAACTTAAAAGAAGTTGAATCTCTGAAAACTAAGATAGGATTTTGTAGGCCCTGACAACATCTTCCCGTAGCACCTAATGTATTGATTCTACCTCACATGAGCTCCAAGATATGACCCCGCAAAGATCGCCGATTTCATGCTTAAGGGACCTTGAGGGACACTTTAGCACGAAGTCATCGGCAGGGATCGAACGATTGTGCATGGTGAAAAAAGTTTCCACTAGCGTTTACCCAGCCATCCAGAGCTATTAGAAATGATGGTTTGATGCTACAACCGATGGTTCGAAAGATACACAATGTTGGCCATTTCAGCTGAGGAACACTTTGAGTTCTAACACCAACCGAGAATGTGTTGCCGAACTTAAAAGAAGTTGAATCTCTTAAAATTGAGATAGAATTTTGTAGGCCCTAGCAATACGGTCCCATAGCACTTGATGAATCAATTTTATGTCGTACGAGCTCCAAGATATGATCCCACAAAAATCATCGATTTCATGCGTAAGGGACCTTGAGGGACACTTCAGCACGAAGTCATCGACGGTGTTTGAATGACTATGTGGCGAACAAGGTTACCACTAGCATTTCCTAGGCCATCTAGAGTTGTTGGAAGAGATGGTTCAATGCTACGACTGATGGTTCGAAAGATATGCAACGTTAGCCATTTCAGCTGAGGAACATTTTGAGTTCTGACACAGAATGAGAATGTGTTGCCAAATTTAAAATAAGTTGAATCTTTAAAAACTGAGATAGGGTTTTGTAGGCCCCAGCAACATGGTCCCCTACCACCTAACTAATTGATTCTACATCGCACAAGCTCTGAGATATGACCCCGCAAAGATCACCTATTTCATGCTTAAGAGACCTTGAGGGACACTTTAGCATGAAGTCGTCAGCGGGGATCGAATGACTATGCATGGTGAATGAGGTTTCCACCAATGTTTACTAGGCCATTTAGAGCTATTGGAACTGATGGTTTGATGCTACAACAGATGGTTCAAAAGATACACAATGTTGGCTGTTTCAACTAAGGAACACTATGAGTTCTAACACCGATCGAGAATGTGTTGCCGAATTTAAAATAAGTTAAATCTCTAAAAATTGAGAGAGGCTTTTGTAGGTCCCGCTAACATGGTCTTGTAGCACCTAATGGATCAAATCTACCTTGCATGAGCTCTGAGATATCACCCCGCAAAGATCACCGATTTCATGCTTATGGGACCTGGAGGGACACTTCAGCATGGAGTCATCAGCGATGTTCAAATGACTATGCATCATGAATGAGGTGGCCACTAGCATTGAATCGAATATCTCAAGCTATTGGAACAGATAGTTTGATGCTATGACCGATGATTCAAAAGATAGGTAATATTGGCTGTTTCAGCTGAGGAACACTTTGAGTTCTGACACCGACCGAGAATGTGTTGCCGAATTTAAAATAAGTTGAATCTCTAAAAATTGAGATAGGCTTTTGTAGGCCCCAAAAATATGATGTTGTAGCACTTGATGAATTGATTCTACCTCGTACGAGCTCTGAGATATGACCCCGCAAAGATCACCAATTTCATGCTTAAGGGACCTTAAGGGACACTTAAGCACAGAGTCGTCGGTGGGGATTGAATGATTGTGCATGGTGAATAAGGTTACCACTAGTGTTTACCTGGCCATCTGGAGCTGTTGGAACTAATGATTTGATGCTACGACTGACAGTTAGAAAGATATGCCACGTTGGTCGTTTTAGCTGAGGAACACTTTGAGTTCTAACACCGACCGAGAATGTGTTGCCGAACTTAAAATAAGTTGAATCTTTGAAAAATGAGATAGGATTTAGTAGGCCCCAGCAACACAGTCCCTTAGCACCTAGAGAATCAATTCTACATTGCACAAGCTCTGAGATTTGACCCCGCAATTATCGCTAATTTCATGCTTAAGGGACCTTGAGGGACACTTCAGCACAGAGTCATTGGCGGGGATCGAATGACTATGCATGGTGAATGAGGTTTCCACTAGCATTTACTTGGCCATCTGGAGCTATTGGAATTGATGGTTCGATGCTACAACTGACGGTTTGAAAGATATGCAATGTTGGCCGTTTCAGCTAAGGAACACTTTGAGTTTTGACATCGACCGAGAATGTGTTGCCAAACTTAAAAGAAGTTGAATCTCTAAAAAATGAGATAGGCTTTTGTAGGCCCCGAAAACATGGTCCCATAGCACCTAACGAATTGATTCTACGTCGCATGAGCTTTGAGATATGACCCCACAAATATCACCAATTTCATGCTTAAGGGACCTTGAGGGACACTTTAGCACGGAGTCATCGACGGGGATCGAATGACTATGGGTGTCAAATAAAATTTCCAATAGCATTTACCTGGCCATTTGGAGCTGTTGGAATTGACGGTTCGAAAGATATGCAACATTGGCCGTTTCAGCTGAGGAACACTTTGAGTTCTGACACCGGCTGAGAATGTGTTGCCGAACTTAAAAGAGGTTGAATCTTTGAAAATTGAGATAGGCTTTTGTAGGCCCTAGTAACACGGTCTCGTGACACCTGATGAATTGATTCTACATTGCACGAGCTTTGAGATATGACCCCGCAAAAATCACCAATTTCATGCTTAAGGGACCTTGAGGGACACTTCAGCATGGAGTTGTTGGCAGGGATCGAACGATTGTGCGTGTTGAAAGAGGTTGCCACTAGCATTTACCTGGCCATTCGGAGTTGTTGGAATTGACAGTTTGATGCTACAACTGATGATTCAAAAGATACGCAACATTGGCCGTTTCAGCTAAGGGACACTTTGATTTCTAACACCGACTGAGAATGTGTTGCGGAACTTAAAAGAAGTTGAATCTCCAAAAATTGAGACAGGCTTCTATAGGCCTTGGCAACACGGTCCCATAGCACTTGACAAATTGATTCTACATCACATGAGCTCCATGATATGACCCCACAAAGATTGTCGATTTCATGCTTAAGGGACTTTGAGGGACACTGCAGCATGGAGTCGTCGGCGGGGATCAAATGACTGTGGGTGCTGAATGAGGTTTCCACTAACATTTACTTGGCCATTTAGAGTTTTTGGAGCTGACGGTTCAATGCTATGACTGATGGTTTGAAAGATACGCAATGTTGGTTGTTTCAGCTGAGGAACACTTTGAGTTCTGACACCGACCAAGAATGTGTTGCCAAACTTAAAAGAAGTTGAATCTCTGAAAACTAAGATAGGCTTTTGTAGGCCCTGGCAACATGGTCTAATATCCCCTAATGAATTGATTCTACCTCACATGAGCTCTGAGATATGACCCCACAAATATCATCGATTTCATGCTTAAGGGACCTTGAGGGACACTTCAGCATAGAGTCGTCGGTAGGGATCGAATGAATGTGCATGGTGAATGAGGTTTCCACTAGTGTTTAGCTAGCCATCTGGAGCTATTGGTACCGACGGTTTGATGCTCTGATCGACGGTTCGAAAGATATGCAACATTGGTCATTTTAGTTGAAGAACACTTTGAGTTCTGACACCGATCGAGAATGTGTTGCTGAACTTAAAAGATGTTGAATCTCTAAAAATTGAGATAGGCTTTTGTAGGCCCTAGCAATATAGTCTTGTATCACCTGACGAATTGATGCTATGTCACACGAGCTTTGAGATATGACCCCGTAAATATCACTGATTTCATGCATAAGAGACCTTGAGGGACACTTCAACATGGAGTCATTGGCGGTGTTCGAATGACTATGTGTGGTGAATGAGGTTACCACTAGTGTTTACCTAGCCATCTAGAGCTTTTGGAATAGACAGTTCAATGCTATGACTGATAGTTCGAAAGATATGTAGTGTTGGCCATTTCAGCTGAGGAACATTTTGAGTTCTAACACTAAACGAGAATGTGTTGCCGAATTTAAAATAAGTTGAATCTCTAAAAACTGAGATAGTCTTTTGTAGGCCCCAGCAACATGGTCACATGGCACCTAATGAATTGATTCTACGTCACATGAGCTCTGAGATATGACCATGCAAAGATCACCTATTTCATTCTTAAGAGACCTTGAGGGACACTTTAGCATAGAATCGTTAGTGCGGATCGAATGACTATGCGTGGTTAATGAGGTTTCCACCAGTGTTTTCCAGGCCATTTGGAGTTGTTGGAACTGATGGTTCAATGCTACGACCGATGGTTCAAAAGATACACAATGTTGGCCATTTCAGCTAAGGAACACTATGAGTTCTGACACTGACCGAGAATGTGTTGCCAAATTTAAAATAAGTTGAATCTCTAAAAACTGAGAGAGGCTTTTGTAGACCCTGGAAACATGGCCTCGTAGCACCTAATAGATAGATTCTACCATGCACGAGCTCTGAGATATCACCTCACAAAGATTACCAATTTCATGCTTACGGGACCTGGAGGGACACTTCAGCATGGAGTCATCGACGGTGTATGAATGACTGTGCATCATGAACGAGATGGCCACTAGCATTGACTTGGCCATCTTGAGCTATTGGAATAGATGGTTCGATGCTATGACCAATGATTTGAAAGATACACAATGTTGGCCATTTTAGCTGAGGAACACTTTGAGTTCTAACACCGACCGAGAATGTGTTGCTGAATTTAAAATAAGTTGAATCTCTAAAAATTGAGATAGTCTTTTGTAGCCTTGGCAACATGGTCCCGTAGCACCTAACAAATCAATTCTACCTCACACAAGCTCCGAGATATGACCCCACAAAGATCACTGATTTCATGCTTAAGGGACCTTGAGGGACACTTCAGCATGGAGTCATCGGAGGGGATCGAACGACTATGTGTGGTGAATGAGGTTGCCACTATTGTTTACCTAGCCATCCAGAACTATTGGAATAGAAAGTTTAATGCTACAACTGATGGTTTGAAAGATATGCAATGTTGACCATTTCAGTTGAGGAACACTTTGAGTTCTGACATCGACCGAGAATGTGTTGCCAAACTTAAAATAAGTTGAATCTTTGAAAGTTGAGATAGGATTTAGTAGGCCCTAGCAACAAGGTCTCGTAGCACCTGGTAAATTGATTCTACATCGTATGAGGTCTCAAATTTGACCTCGCAATTATCGTTGATTTCATGCTTAAGGGACCTTGAGGGACACTTCAGCGTAGAGTCATCGGTGGGGATCAAATGACTGTGTGTGGTGAACGAGGTTGCCACTAGAGTTTACCCTGCCATTTGGAGTTGTTGGAACTAACGATTCAATGTTACGACTGACGGTTTGAAAGATATGCAACATCGACCGTTTTAGCTGAGGAACACTTTGAGTTCTAACCCTGACTGAGAATGTGTTGCTGAACTTAAAAAAAGTTGAATCTCTGAAAACTAAGATAGGCTTTTGTAGGCCCTGGGAACATGGTCTCGTAGCACCTAACAAATTGATTCTACATTGCATGACCTCCAAGATATGACCTCACAAATATCACTAATTTCATGCTTAAGGGACCTTGAGGGACACTTCAGCATGGAGTCATTGACAGGGATCGAACAACTATGGGTGCCGAACAAAGTTTCCAATAGCATTTACTCAGCCATTCAGAGCTATTGGAATTGACGGTTTGAAGCTATGACCGATGGTTTGAAAGATACACAACGTTGGCCATTTTAGCTGACGAACACTTTGAGTTCTGACACTGGTCGAGAATGTGTTGCCGAACTTAAAAGAGGTTGAATCTTTGAAAATTGAGACAGGCTTTTGTATGTCCTGGCAACACGGTCTCGTGGCACTTGATGAATTGATTCTACATCGCATGAGCTTCGAGATATGACCCTGCAAAGATCGCCGATTTCATGCTTAAGGGACCTTGAGGGACACTTCAACATAGAGTCGTCAGTGGGGATCGAACGACTGTGTGTGCTGAAAAAGGTTGCCACTAGAATTTACCTGGCCATCCGAAGTTGTTGGAACTGACAGTTCAAAAGATATGCAACATTGGCCGTTTTAGCTGAGGAATGCTTTGATTTCTGACACTGACCAAGAATGTGTTGCGGAACTTAAAAGAAGTTGAATCTCTAAAAACTGAGATAGGCTTCTATAGGCCCTGGCAACATGGTCCGGTAGCACCTAACAAATTGATTCTATGTCACACGAGCTCTGCAATATGACCCCGCAAAGATCATCGATTTCATGCTTAAGGGACCTTGAGGGACACTGCAGCACGGAGTCGTCGGCGGGGATCGAATGACTATGGGTGCCAAATGAGGTTGCCACTAGCATTTACCTAGCCATCCAGAGTTGTTGGAACTAACGGTTTGATGCTATGACCAATGGTTTGAAAGATATGCAATGTTGGTCATTTCAGCTGAGGAACACTTTGAGTTCTAACACTGACTGAGAATGTGTTGCGAAACTTAAAAGAAGTTGAATCTTTGAAAACTGAGATAAAATTTTGTAGGCCCTAGCAACATGGTCCAGTAGCACCTAACGAATTGATTCTACCTTGCATGAGCTCTGAGATATGACCCCGCAAAGATCATCGATTTCATGCTTAAGGGACCTTGAGGGACATTTCAGCACGGAGTCATCGGCGGGGATCAAATGACTATGTGTGGTGAAAAAGGTTGTCACTATCATTTACCCAGCCATCTAGAGTTGTTGGCACTGATGGTTTGATGCTACGACTGATGGTTCGAAAGATACGCAATGTTGGTCATTTTAGCTGAGGAACACTTTGAGTTCTGACACCGACCGAGAATGTGTTGCCAAACTTAAAAGAAGTTGAATCTCTAAAAAATGAGATAGGCTTTTGTAGGCATCAACAACATGGTCCCGAAGCACCTAAAAAATCAATTCTACCTCACATGAGCTCTAAGATATGACCCCGCAAAGATCACCGATTTCATGCTTAAGGGACCTTGAGGGACACTTTAGCATAGAGTCATCGATAGGGATCGAATGACTATGCATGGTGAATGAGGTTGCCACTAGTGTTTACCCGGCCATCTGAAGCTATTGGAAATGATGGTTCGATGCTACGGCCAACGGTTTGAAAGATACCAAACATTGGCCATTTCAGTTGAGGAACACTTTGAGTTTTGACACCGATCGAGGATGTGTTGCCAAACTTAAAAGAAGTTGAATCTCTAAAAACTGAGATAGGCTTTTGTAGGCCCCAACAACATAGTTTTGTAGCACCTAACAAATCAATTTTACCTCATATGAGCTTCGAGATATGACCCCGCAAAGATTGCTGATTTCATGCTTAAGGGACCTTGAGGGACACTTCAGCACGGAGTCGTCGGTGGTGTTCAAATGACTATGGGTACCGAATGAGGTTGCCACTACTATTTACGCAGCCATTCAGAGCTATTGGAACTGATGGTTCGATGCTATGACCTAAGGTTTGAAAGATATGCAACGTTGGCCATTTTAGCTGAGGAACACTTTGAGTTCTAACACCAACCGAGAATGTGTTGCCAAACTTAAAATAACTTGAATCTCTGAAAACTGAGATAGGCTTTTGTAGGCCTCGAAAACATGGTCTCATAGCACCTTATGAATCAATTCTACCTCGCACAAGCTCAGAGCTATGACCCTGCAAAGATCACCAATTTCATGCTTAAGGGACCTTGAGGGACACTTTAGCATGGAGTCGTCAGCGGGGATCGAATGATTGTGCATGGTGAATGAGGTTGCCACTAGTGTTTACCCAGTCATCTGAAGTTTTTGGAATTAACAGTTCGATGCTACGACTGATGGTTCAAAAGATACACAATGTTGGCCATTTCAGCTTAGGAACACTTTGAGTTCTGACACCGATCGAGAATGTGTTGCCGAACCTAAAATAAGTTGAATCTCTAAAAACTAAGATAAGATTTTGTAGGCCATGGGAACATGGTCCTGTAGCTCCTAATTAATCGATACTATGTCACACGAGCTCCGAGATATGACCTAGCAAAGATCACTGATTTCATGCTTAAGGGACCTTGAGGGACACTTCAGCACGGACTCATCGGCGGGGATGGAATGATTGTGCATGGTGAACAAGGTTACCACTAGTGTTTACTCAGCCATCTAGAGCTATTGGAGCTGATGGTTTGATGCTATGACTGACTATTTGAAAGATACACAACATTGGCTATTTCAGCTGAGGAACACTATGAGTTTTGATACCGACTGAGAATTTCTTGCCAAACTTAAAAGTAGTTGAATCTCTGAAAACTGAGATAGGCTTTTGTAGGCCCCATTAACATGGTCTTGTAGCACCTAACAAATCAATTCTAGGTTGCACAAGGTTTGAGATATGACCCCGCAAATATCATCGATTTCATGCTTAGGAGACCTGAGGGATACTTGAGCACAGAGTCATCGGCGGGGATCGAATGATTGTGGGTGTCGAACAAGGTTTCCCCTAGTGTTTACTGAGCTATTCAGAGCTATTGGAACTGATGGTTGGATGCTACGACTGACGGTTGGAAAGATATGCAATGTTGGCCATTTCAGCTGAGGAACACTTTGAGTTCTGACACCGATTGAGAATGTGTTGCAGAATTTAAATGAAGTTTAATCTCTCAAAACTGAGATAGAATTTTTTAGGCCCTGACAACATGGTCCCATATCACCTGACAGATCAATTCTACCTCACAAGAGCTGTGAGATATGACCCTGCAAAGATTGCTGATTCCATGCTAAAGGGACCTTGAGGGACACTTCAGCATGGAGTCATTGGCAGGGATCGAGCAACTGTGGGTGCCGAATGAGGTTGCCACTATCATTTACCCAGCCATTTAGAGCTATTAGAACTGACAGTTTGATGCTACGACTGATGGTTGGAAAGATACACAATGTTGGCCGTTTTAGCTAAGGAACACTTTGAGTTCTGACACCAACTGAGAATGTGTTGCTGAATTTAAATGAAATTGAATCTCCAAAAATTGAGACAGGCTTTTGTAGGCCCCAGAAACATGGTCCCGTATCACCTGATAGATTGATTCTACATAGCATGAGCTCCAAGATACGATCTGAAAAAGATCACCTATTTCATGCTTAAGAGACCTTGAGGGACACTTCAGCATAGAGTCATTGGCAGGGATCAAATGACTGTGGGTGCCGAACGAGGTTGCCAATAGTGTTTACCCAGCCATTCGGAGCTGTTGGAACTGACAGTTTGATGCTACGATCGACGGTTGGAAAGATACACAATGTTGGCTATTTCAGCTGAGGAACACTTTAAGTTCTGACACCGACCGAGAATGTGTTGCAAAATTTAAATGAAGTTGAATCTCTCAAAACTGAGATAGGCTTTTGTAGGCCCTGACAACATGGTCCCATATCACCTGATAGGTTGATTCTACCTTGCACGAGATCTGAGATATGACCCCACAAAGGTCACTGATTTCATGCTTAAGGGACCTTGAGGGACACTTCAACACGGAGTCATCGGCGGGGATCGAATGACTGTGGGTTCTGAACAAGGTTTCCACTAGTGTTTACTCGACCATTCAGAGTTGTTGGAACTGACGGTTCGATGCTACGACTTATGGTTGGAAAGATATGCAACAGTTGGAAAGATATGCATAGAGTCATCGACGGGGTTGGAACGATTGTGTGTGGCATGTACTTGCATGAGGAAATTATATATTATAAAAATCCCGTACAGAATCAACTGGCAAGCCACTCAAAAAGTAGTAACTGATAGCAAGTGGGATAATGCAGATGCTTTAATAAACCACTGTCTTCTTTACTCAAGCAACATCTGGTTCATCTACTCAACTGGGGCATGTTTGGGAATAGATAGTCTCCATTTAAACTCAAGTCTCTGGAAGTAGTTATATTTGTTATTGGAGGAGATACACCCATTGTATCTACAATAACTTCATGCTCACTGGAATTTCCAATACTCTTCAATTGGATTACTCTTTCCAAAATTGTATCTACCCTTTTACCAATTAATGGGTCTATTTGTGGACCTCGAAGGAGTTGGTCACCTAAATGAGAACCTTGAGATGAAGCAGGAACTTCTCTACAAAAGATATCAGTACCTTGAGAAGCTCTACACTTGTCAGCTGAATTAAAACCTTGGGCCATAGATGGCTGCCCTTTGTTGTAAAATGAGGAGTGAGACTACCTTGCCAAAGGTGGCAATGAACTTACATTTCAAGGATAATGCCCAAGTCCTATAAATGCAAGGCCATTGATGGATAGTCATTTCTAATAGAAATATTCATGGTGCTAGAATGAAGTGCATGAGAAAATTCTTTGCCTACTAACAAACCAATTTGGGAAATTAATGGGTCTATTTGTGGACCTCAAAGGAATTGGTCACCTAAATGAGAACCTTGAGATGAAGTAGGAACTTCTCTATGAAAGAGATCAGTACCTTGAGAAGCTCTCCACTTGTCAGCTGAATTAAAACCTTGGACCATAGATGGCTGCCCTTTATTGTAAAATGAGGAGTGAGATTGCCTTGCCAAAGGTGGCAACAAACTTACATTCAAGGATAATGCCCAAGTCCCGTAAATGCAAGGCCATTGACAGATAGTCATTTCTAATATAAATATTTGTGGTGCTAGAATGAAGTGCATGACCAAATTCTTTGCTTGCTAATGAACCAATTTGGGACATTAATGGGTCTATTTTTGGACCTTGAAGGAGTTGGTCACCTAAACGAGAACCTAGAGATGAAGCAGGAACTTCTCTATGAAAGAGATCAATACCTTGAGAAGCTCTCCACTTGTCAGCTGAATTAAAACCTTGGACCATAGATGGCTGCCCTTTGTTGTAAAATGAGGAGTGAGACTGCCTTGCCAAAGGTGGTAATGAACTTACATTTCAAGGATAATGCCCAAGTCCCATAAATGCAAGGCCATTGACGGATAGTCATTTCTAATAGAAATATTTGTGGTGCTAGAATGAAGTGCATGACCAAATTCTTTGCCTACTAATGAACCAATTTGAGGCTTCATTTCACATTGCTCTATGGATAATTCCACAACACTTGTTACTTCTCTATCTGAATTTTTGCTATCAGTGTACATGTACTGAAGAGATTTTGTCACTACTTGAGCTACTAGCAGATGGTGAGTAATCATGATCATCATCTAACATAGGCTCACACGCATATCTTACTTCTTTCCTTTGTTGCTTTCCCCTTCCTAGCTCTTCCTCCTTATTTGTAACTTCTATCATGGGTCCAAGAAGATCTTCCCATTCTTTCCCATTAACTGTGGCCTTTGTCTCTTCATCCTAAGTAATTGGCATACCTTGGATGGCACCAAGATAACCATTTTCTTCTAAAATGTCCTTTTCTCTCACATTAATATCTCTATTAAGAAGATTTTCTATATCTTCCTCTGTATATTGAATAGATGTAGCTGCAATCCCATGTTCATCAAGAATATTCCTTGCACCATTGAGTAATATATCATGAAATTCCTTAATAGTTTCATTCTTAACATAATTCATAACTAGATTTTCCATAGCTAATTTTCTTCTTGATCGTTGCAATATTTTTTCCTCAACTGAACATTTTGTAATCAGTTGATATACAATCACAGTTTTCTCTTGGCCAATCCTATGGGCTCGTGATCTAGATCTGGAAGAGTAGTATTAGGAAGAAAAAAAGGGTTGAAATTTGGATCTGTGGGCTCTCAAATATTCAAATTTGGATTCACTAGAAGCATTAGTTCTCAAAAAAAAAAATAGTAAAACATACCATATATAATGACTGTGTCGACACTCGGCTGCATCATATAATAAGTTGAAATTAGATAATCATAAAACACTTTGTGGAAATATGGATGAAAATATTTCAAGGCTTCTGGAAATATGGAAATTATAATCTTCCTCCCAGAGCATTTGATGTTCTAGCCATTGGAGGGGGTATTTTATGCATGAATCCATCATAGGATGGTCAAATGATGGTGAATCAACTTTGGTTTAGTTTCTATGGTGTTGGGAGATGAGACATTGGGTGAGCCCTAGTTTCCAAGGGGTTTTGGGTCTTAAAGCAGATGATATGAAAGGAGAGAATGAAGTAAAGGATTCTTCAAAACTGAGAAAAGCAAATAAAGTGATGTTCAAAAGGAAGAGAATAAGAAAAAGAAGAGGAAGAGAAGTGTAGGAAGTTACAAAAGGTTAATATACAAGGTGTTGAAACAAGTGCATCCCTCCAAGGGAATATCTAGTGCTGCCATGGATATCATGGAGAGCTTCATGATTGATATTTTTGATAAGATTACTCCTGAGCTTGCTTCTCTAATGAAATATAACAAGATCGTGACACTTTCCTCCAGAGAAATTGAGATTGCTGTCAAGTTTGTTCTGCCTGGAGAGCTGGCTAGGCATGCTGATTCTGAAGGAAGTAAGTCTGTTACCAAGTTTCCTACTACTTTGGGTTAGGTTTTGTTGGAAGATTTTAGGCTTTTTGTACATGGTGTTTATGGAAGGCTTGTTTAGAAGTTGGTTTTGGCTTGGGTTTATGTGTTAAAGTTGGTTTTGGTTGAAGAGTTTGCAAGTTGAGAGTGATTGAAGGAGTTTGATGAGTTTGAAGGGTGCATAAGGGTCATCAAATTGGTGCAAGGGTATAGCAATAGACATTCTATCCTTTGGAGGGGGTATTTTATGCATTAATCCATCATAGGATGGTCAAATGATGGTGAATCAACTTTAGTTCAGTTTCTATGGTGCTAGGAGACAAGACATTGGACGAGCCCTAGTTTCTAGGGGGTTTTGGGACCAATTTGGGGTTTTTACATCTAGAAGCATCAAATATTCAAATTGATGGTAGAATCCTCTAATTAGAGTCATCAAGTATTTGTTGATGGTCTAACCAATTGGCAAGCTTAAACATGCATGAACCAAGAACTTGTTTGATATGGTGGATATGGAGTTTCTGAAGGAAACCTAAGGTGTGGAGTCTTAAAGAAGATGATGTGAAAGGAGAGAATGAAGTAAAGGATTCTCCAAAGATGAGAAAAGAAAACAAAGTGATGTTCAAGCCCACAAAGGATTCAGTAGTCAAAGAAATGAAATCTGAGAATACAAGGTGTTGAAACAAGTGCATCCCTCCAAGGGAATATCCAGTGATGCCATGGATATCATGGAGAGCTTCATGATTGATATTTTTGATAAGATTACTCCTGAGGCTGCTTCTCTACTCAAATATAACAAGACTGTGACACTTTCCTCCAGAGAAATTGAGATTGCTTTCAAGTTTGTTTTGCCTGGAGAGCTGGCTAGGCATGCTACTTCTGAAGGAAGTAAAGCTGTTACCAAGTTTCTTAATGCTCTGGGTTAGGTTTTGTTGGAAGATTTTAGGTTTTTTTTACATGGTGTTTATGGTAGGATTGTTTAGAAGTTGGTTTTGGCTTGGGTTTATGTGGAAGTTAATGTTGAACTGGGATCTTAGTGTATGTAAAGATATATGAATTATGATATGTATGCTATGAAAAATCTCTGAACTATATCATGCAATTCCTTAATAGTTTCATTCTTAACAGAATTCATAACTAGATTTTCCATAGCCAATTTTCTTCTTGATCATTGCAATATTTTCTCCTCAAATGAACATTTTGTAATTAGTTGATATATAATCACAGTTTTCTCTTGGCCAATCTTGTGGGCTCGCGATTGAGCCTGTAGATCCACAAAAGGGTTGAAATCTAGATCTGGTGGAAGAGTAGTATTAGGAAGAAGTCATTCGATAAAATCTCATCTTTATAAAAACTAAATTTGGATTCACTAGAAGCATTTTGTGATGTTTTGGGACAGTAAATCCAAGTTATTCTTAACTGTCCTGAACAAGGATTTTGTAAACAACACTTTGTTTATTTTAAAAGTTTAATGAATGGATTGACTCCCCCACCCCCTGTGGTCAATGTGATTGGTGGGAGGAGTCATAACATGTATATAATCATTGTATAGAATTTTAAATGCAGGGATAGGTAGGTATTGTGGAGGAGAGACCACAAACATGGAGAGTAAAGTGATGATGAGGGGTTACTAGTGTCGGGACCAGTCATGGTTTGAGAGATTCATACATTGGAGGGCCATGTTTTATGGCTTGGATGGTAATATTATGTTGTTTTAATGGTGTTTAGATCCTTATTTTGATTGGGAAGTGTGTGGAGGTGTTAGATTGGAGAAGCCATAGGTGTGAAGGCCTTAAATAGAGGGTTTTGTAGTTGGGTATTTAAAACTTGTTGTCTATTATTTCAAAGTGGAAAATCCTTGGTTTAATATCATAATAAAAGACTATTTTTGGTCATGGAACCCTGGAAGTAAGTGGGTGATAGGGTTGCTTTGTTAGGAGGGGCTAATTAGGCCTAGGAGAAGAGCACTTAAAAAAGGAAGTCTACACCAATCAAAGATTTAAAGTCTGAGATTGATATCAACTTAGGAACTCCAAAAAGGGTACTCAAAAATTTAAAAACATTGATAGGTTTTTTGGGAAGTTTGGGAGAAAAACACTGATTTCAGTTTTGGCAGGGCTATTGGGTAGGTCTGGAAGGCTATAGTGGAAGAATGGTGAAAGATGAGTGGATAGGAGTGAAAGGGGAGTTTGAACATGTGATATATAAATTTTACATGTTACGATATTTTGTATCTCCATTTATTCCAATGAACCAATTGGGTCTGCCCTACCCTTGATTGTCTCAAGTATTGCCTCGTGGTCTGACTCACGAACCTTCCAAAGAGTTTTATTTTGTGGTCTTCCCCCATATCTGATTAAGTGGACATTTGATGCAATGATGAGGTTTGAATAATGAAGAATCTTTATGTGTGTCTCCCAATCCTCAAACAACCACAACCTAGGGTTCTTCATAACATACCGTCTCAGTCATGTACCAGTTACAACCACTGCTCCTATAGGGTATTCTAATTCTTCACCATCGATAATTGAGTGATCCAATTTCTTTTTTGCCTCTACACAATGACACAAATAATAATTTTTCCCTTCTTCATTGTCTTTAGGTGCAATAACAGAAAAAACATAGCCTATAATGATATAAACATAATGAGGACATTATTTTACTAAATATTTATGATAAAGTACTAAATTTGAGATTATTTGTATGTGGAAAATATCAAACTAGTTGTACTAGATCAGATAAGTGATCAAATTCAATGGATGATTCCATTTCTATCAATTGTAGTGATTCATGGGGATGATAGGAGGCAAGTGGACTCAAAATACATGTATACCATTCATTAACCCATTCCTTTGACTCGCACCCATCCCAATCTTCATCTACACATGATGAAAAAAAGCATGCCATACATCGTGTGTGGATACTCCATGAATCTACATTATAACTTCTAAAAGAGTGTAGCTCACTCGATCCTGTCAGTGTACAAAAATCCTCATATGGTGCAATGTTAGTTTCATTCATCAACCAAAAAAATCTATGAACCGTAGACTCACCTTCATTACCTGGACCCATTGTAGCATTACACCACTGGACAATACATCCCACATCTGACAATGTTTCTTTCTCTTTGTACTTTAATTCTTCACGTGTTAAGGCTCTTTTAATACATGCACCTGGGCCATCATGCTCTCCCTTTCCATGACCGGCCTCTATGAAATTCCACATATATTGAATTCCAGTAATCTTATGCATCCTGCACAACCAATAAAACATCCGTGAATTCTTGAATTGGGATGCACAATTATCTGACCAAATGATATGTCGATGATATTTTATGCCCCTATTTGCCAAATGACCATAAAATAGTTGAAAGAAACCATGTACAAACTCTGTAGAATGTGGGTGATCATCGCTGATATAAAAATGATACTCCCTCAATATCTTCCTATTCTCCTCTATACTATCTGGTGCATGCATTAATGCTATATGAACAAATATAGCAACCTATTGAGAGCTGTAATACTTTGCTTGCACCTTATTCTGTGGTTGTAGTGTGTAGTTCTCTGCAAAGTCCACAACTAAAACAATGGTATCAAGTGGGAATGTGTCCTTGCACAACTTGAATTGCATATCTAACCATCGTACTCTATGTGTATGCCTTGCATACTCATAAATAATTTGTTTACAAAAAATGTCCATGAACTGATACACTAGAATTTTTTCAATTACTAAATCACATCTTTTAGCCTCTTTCCCATCTTTTAGATTGTATGTCACGATCTTATATTTTCCAAATTCCACTATTTCATTACCAATTGCATGCGTACTCTCCATATGTTGACAAATTGACAAACATCACAAACCTCCGCAATCTATGCATGTACCATTCAGGCATGAGAGCTTGTAAAATTGTTGACCATCCACTCTTTCACATAAAATGGTAGATATTAATTGCCTTGAAGATCTAGGTGGGACATTTATGTTACAATCCTGCAAAACATTGTTAGAGTGCAAAGCTACACATATATTCCTATAAAATTCAAAATGGTTAGAAAATTCACTATCTACCCTACAAAAACAAGTTGTGCATGTGTGATTTATCTTGACATAAAAAGGTTTACACATTTCAAAATATCGCTAACTAATTTTAATTTGAGGATACATATGCATAAATTTTGGAAAGAATTGTGTCTGAGTTGAATCCAAAAAATGTTTTGGATGTGGAACATGAATTTGACTACCAATCCTCCTTCTTACAACATCTCTTTGATTAGGAGATACCCCTGTATTATTCTTCCAAAATTCTTCAATCAAGGATTTCAAAGCTTCAACAATTGCTTTATCTTTTCATGGTAGTCTACCAGAAAATGCCCATAACTCATTGCTATTTGGATCTTCCACTCTTTGACAACCTTCCCAGGGCTCTCATTAGAGACTTTCTACTTATTTTCAATGTTTTTCTCGTCTTTCTAATGAGTCAAGATTTCTTCCATTTTGAGTGCTTACTATTGTTGATGTAAGTACACATCATGTGACATTACTATCTTTCATCCATGATGAAGAACCCACACTCTCATGTGCAATCATTAGATTCTTTACAATAGATTTTTCACTTGACTCATCTGTCGTTCTTAGCCCAAGAATCTTCATGATGGGCCTAAATTTTAGATTTCTCATCATTTCAACAAATAGTTGACATCTTCCTGTCATGTTTAAATTCTCAAAAAATGATCTCCAAATATGATTAACATTTCTTTGACAAGTACGCTTGGGAATCTTGTTAGGAATTGCTTGCAAAATGTTAGTATCAATATCAATCAATATTTTGGTTTTCTATATTTAATAATTCTAGGAGCATCAAAAAAATCTTGTGTGAATTGCGTACCACCTTGAGTGCCTTCAACATGAGATGATGTTGTGCCCACACCTTCAGAAGTAGACAATGATGTGCCTTCAGCATGATAGAAGAGTGTGCCCACACCTTCGGAAGTAGACAATGGTGTGCCTTCAACATGAAACATTGGTGTGCCTCCACCCCTTTCTGCCCCCCGGAAGGTAGACAATGGTGTGCCTTCAACATGATACATTGGTGTGCCTCCACCTTCGAAAGTAGACAATGGTGTGCCTTCAACATGAAACATTGGTGTGCCTTCAACATGATACATTAGTGTGCCTCAAACATTGGATGATGATGTCTCTTGAACTTGGAACTCGTAGATGATGTCCCCGCATCTTCATAATTCAATTGTCTCATTGCACACATGTTTTCTCATTCGTTGTCTTTTTTATTCCAATTCCAATTCTCTCTTACTTTGTATTGATGTTTCATGTTCCTCATCCAAAGGGAAATCTTCTTCTATAGTATCTAATTTTTTTTGTTCATGAAGTTGTCTCATTCTTTCCCTTTTCTTCTCTTTGTCTCTTTCATGCTCTTTCGGTGTTAAATTCTTTGCTCGTTTCCTTGGCATGATGATGATTTCTACATATCAATTGATTACAATTTTAAAAATATAATATAAATGTAAACCAATAAGTCAAATTATAATATAAACCTCTTACAATATGATAAATTAATATATAAATTTATTACACTTATATCAAATTATGTATCAAGAACAAGTCTATATCATACAAATTATAAACCAAAACACTATTAACATTTGACATGTAAAAAATAAAAAACTTACCTCAATCTCTTTTTGTCTTTTTTATTCCAATAATTGACTTTCACGATGGGTGCAAAGCGAAAATTTGTCACTATGGTGCAAAATGATGTTAATTTGTCACTATCAACACCATGAAAAGTGAAAGCTTGTCGGAGAAAATGCAGAATTCAGATAGCATAACAAAAAGTGGGCTCTTTCACGAGATCCTTTGCCAAATAATACCATTTCTTCTAGTTTTTACATAGTGTGAGCACGCTATAGGGTGTATGCCTATAGGGTGTGTGCCCTATACAAAACAAAAAACATGTCATGCACATCTAGTCTTAACATATGGTGTACGCCCTATATAAAACAAGAAAAAGGGAGACAAGAGAGAGAGGGAGAGAGAGAGAATGGAGAGAATAGGAGAGAAGGGTAAGGAGAGAAAGAAGGGGAGAGGGAGAGGGAGAGGGAGAGAGGAATAGAGATAGGAGGAGAAGGGTAAAGGAGAGAGAGAGAGAGAGAGAGAGAGAGAGAGAGAGAGAGAGAGAAGGGGAAGGAGAGAGTTAGGAGAAAGGGAAATAAAGAGAGTATGAGAGAGAGATGGAGAAGGAGAGGTCTGTGAGAGAGAGAGAGAGAGAGAGGGAAGAGAGAGAGAGAGAGAGAGAGAGAGAGAGAGAGAGAGAGAGAGAGAGAGAGAGAGAGAGAGAGAGAGAGAGAGAGAGAGAGAGAGAAGGGGAAGGAGAGTTAGAGAAATGGGAAATAAAGAGAGTGATGAGAGAGAGATGGAGAAGGAGAGGTCTGTGTGTGTGGTGTGTGTGTGTGTGTGAGAGAGAGAGAGAGAGAGAGAGAGATGAGAGAGAGAGAGAGAGAGAGAGAGAGAGAGAGAGAGAGAGAGAGAGAGAGAGAGAGAGAGAGAGAGAGAGAGTATGGGGGAGAGAGGGGAGAGAGAGAGAGAGGGTGATCATAGAGAGAGGAGAGAAGGGAGAGAGAGATATTGAAGGTCAGAGTGAGCGTGATAAGTGAGAGAGAGAGAGAGAGAGTGATAAGGGGGAGAAAGGGAGAGAGAGAGTATGGGGGAGGGAGAGAGATAGAGAGCTCTCTCTCTCTCTCTCTCTCTCTCTCTCTCTCTCTCTCTCTCTCTCTCTCTCTCTCTCTCTCTCTCTCTCTCTCTCTCTCTCTCCCTCTCCCTCTCTCTCCCTCTATCTCTCTCTCTCTCTTCTTCCTCCCACTCTGAATATTTCTCATCACTATATGAATCTCATAAATTTACATAGGGTGCACGGCCCTATAGGGTGTGTGCGCTATGTAAATTTATGATTTACATAGGGTGCACATCCTATAGGGCATGTGCGCTTTGTAAAGGATTTGAATTTACCAATCCTAAGGCTTGGATTTGCCTTGGAGATCCAACCCAAAGGCTTGGACAATGAAATAGGCCTGAGACGTGTTTTCCAATAGACACAAAAAAATGACATCTTTTTTTGTGTGCTCCTCGTCAGGTTTACTCGTGGCTCAAGAACGTAAAAAAAAGATGACATGATATTGTAGATCTCTCTATTAGCTATCTAAGCATATAATTTATTTTGAATTCTGATTATGTTAAGTTTTCAACTCTAATTTCTTTTGTGTATGTTTTTTTTTGTAAAAACCAACATGCAGTATTTTGGGCATAGATTTTGGCTCGTTCATCGAATTTTGCAATAAGTTACATTTTTGGAAACTAGACTCCATTCTACACACTTTAAAAAAAAGAAAATTTAATTTTTGATTAGTTTTAAATGATTTCTAGGGGGGGCACACAGAAATTTCATGTTTTCAAGATGTGTGCACTTCGTAAATTCATAAAAAATTATATGTTCATAAAAAAATTACCAAAAAAATCTAGGATAAACTACATTGGTGTTAGCTAACTTCTCATTGGAGTGATTAAAAAAATTCAAAAAAAAGTTCACATTTTAGGGGGAGCACACCAAATGCTATGTTATGTTTTTGGACAAAAAAATAGGACCACTTTTGTGCTCCCCCTTTTTGAGGGACTTAATCTGCACCATTTCAAAATAAGTTAGTAGTTTAGGAACTAGATTCAGAGTATTACAACTCTTGTTTTTGTCACATCTCAAAATTTTGAGTCTAACTATCTTCAATTTCTTGTTGAAGTTTAGAGTTTTCCGATTTCAGGAAAAAAGTGGCATCTTATACCCCCTTTTTGGTCCCCCATCTTTGTGTACTTACCCTTCTGAATTTCAACACATTCCTCAAATAGAGGATTATTGGGAGGGTTGTGCAGATGATTTTTAAGTGAGAAGAAGGACCTAATCTAGGTTTACCTAGGACAAATTGTTACTCTAAACATTCAAGTTAACATCTCTACAATAGATGAAGATGATGGTACATAGGTGATGGATGAGCAGTACAAAACTAGAGTTAGGGGTATGCCACTCCTTGAAATAGATTGGGGTATTGAAGAGAGAGAGAGCCTAATGATTAAGACTCTCAATATGATTAAGAGAACTGAGAAATGGGTTAAATAGTAAGAGACCCCCTATTTTGAGAAGACATAATCCTAGAAGAGCTGCACATTTGGAAAATATTGTCAAACCCATTGTTACTCGTCGACAAAACTATTTCTCTTGCAGGTACTAAAAATAATAAGAAGTCTTAGCTAACCCAGTGAAACAAGCTTCTCCTGGCTCCTCATCAGTAAGAAGAAAATTAAGAGGAAGAGTTGGTAAAGAAAGTAATGAGTTGGTTAATGAAAAGGAGGTCATAGATCTTGATCTCATGGACACTCAAATGATAGAACAAATTGGTTCAGAGAATATGGAAGGAGACACAATGACCCCAAAGAGCACTCAGCCAAATTTAGGGGAACCTTTGGTAATTGTAGTAGGTCACTCTTTGCAAACTCCATCCCCTACTCTCAGTTGGTTAGGAACTTCTATTACTAGTAGGAAAAGGAATGTCTTACCGATAACTCTTCTGGTAGAAGACATGGTTAGTAAATGCTTAGGGGCTATAGTGAATCCTAAGAGGATTAGGATGGAATCAATGATTGATGTAGATGAGAAAACTAGAAGGAGGGTACCAGAAAGGGCAGTACCTAAGTTTGATAAACAGGTTCATGAAGCTTCGATTGAATACTTCACTATGGAGAAGATAGAATTAGGGGTAACAAGTAGAGTGGTAGATGCGAAGCACCTGGACTCTTCTACATGGAAGATATTACATAGAACCTTGAAGGATGAGAAAGACAAGAAAGAACTAAAGGCAACTGTTGGTGTCCAAAATGATGCTTATGCACTTTAGGCTGCCAATATACCCTTAGATGGATTTTAGAAATGGTTAACTCCAAAATGTTATGAGGTCTTAGGGTAACTGGACCAACTATAGGGACTTAATATGCCCTCTTCTACTTTTGGCTCTACAAAACCAAGGCGGGTGCACCTAACCTAGTATAAAATATACTTCATACACCAAGAACTAGGTTTGAATAATAGATAATAGGATAGTAAGAAAGTACTAAGTGTTAACCATACACTCATTGACTCTCCATTACTATGGGTAGAACCACATACAACCAAATACTCAAAACTTAAGAGGATGGTTCTTAACTTATGCTTTTGGGATCATAACAACAACAATCAGTATTTATTGATAAAGAGATAATCATTTAGGCCAGTGCCTCATCCATTGGGCAAAATCTCCTAGAACATGAATGCTACACACACTAGACAATAGCTAAGATTCCAAGCCATAAACACACCTACAATCCCCTTTACTACTTATGAGATATCCTTACATAGATAATAAGATAGATCTATGTCCCATCTAAAGCATCATTTCATCTAATCTTGGATTAGAACTCAAGAATGGATACATATACATAAAACAATATGCAGAGGACTAGAAAGTTCAAAATCTATCTAAGTTGACACAAAGGAGAGATAAGAGTCATGTAATTGTATTAAGTATGAAGAATCCTTAAGTGTAAACAATCAATCTAGAGGAGTCAAGCTTGCAAATTATAGCTTAGACTTGCAACTTTTTCTCTATCATCAACAGAATACCGAATGCAAAAGTGTTACAATCTTGGATCCAGGACTAGGAACACTTCAGAACTTCGAAGCTGGAACCCTTACAAAGTCAAAATTTTGACAACTTATACCCCTAGCTACCTTGGAAACCCAAAATAGGTTGCAACAAGCTACAGACAGCTAGGCCCAAGGTTACAACGACTAACCATAGTAAAATTTCAAAAAACCGCTGGAGGGAAAACCAACACCAGCGTGTTAGACCAAGGATGATCTTCGCACTTGAGAAGAATCTCTGAGAAGGATAGGAAGATCATAAATTTACCATGCAAATCAAACTAAATAGACCTACAAAAAGCCTCGAGCAACAAAATCTATCCATCACTAGGTACAAAACCATCATGCAGTTGACCACAGGAACCCTAGATCACATCGCAACAATCATCTCCACCAAACCAATCAAATTTGGCCATGAAAGCATTCAATTTTGGTACCTCCTGTCACAAAAACTCTCTGCAAGTTCAAATGGTCACATTCATGGTGCCAAAAGTAAATTGGCGGTCTATATTCAAATCTCAGTTAAATTTAAGTCCCCATCATCAGATCTTCACTCAGGCATCAGCAAGATTAACCACAACAAAAGTCTCAGCTACATGTTCTCTTGGTCACATGATCACAAGGCACCCAACTCACCCTTGCGATCATGTGACATCAGTCTCCTAGCCGCGGTCGATAGTTAGTCACAAACCCTTTGCAAAGTCCTCAGCCCCACCACTAGTCAGCGACCAATTAAAATTGAGCACGTCGGCAAGACCTATGTCATAACTCCACAATCGTGATATACTTCTATAGTTGTTGCATGATTGCATAGCCAGGAGATGGGCTATGTGAACATGCGACACACTGCAATCCTCTACCTCCGCATAACCACCGCCACATAGGGTTGATAGAAAACGTCAGTCGCATGATCACATAGCCTTGAAAAAGGCTATGCAAACATGGGACTAACCACCAGCATTCACCACCACTGCTTTCCCTTGGGTAGTAGACCTACGACATGTATATCCACCTTGGTGCTCATTGGCCAATCAAAAATCAACACATCACCACACCTAGCAAAGGGATCCACTGCCCGTCAACCCTTTTAAACACTGCAAGATCGGATGGTTGTCACATGATTGCAAGGGGAAATAATATTCCTTGCAGTCATGCGACAACCGTAGGATTGAAAAGGCTCTAACTATCAGGCCCACATCTCTACCCTACATCCAATAGAACCTTGCCACCTCTACATCATCTGACAGTGGGTCCACTGCAAACAAACTCATCGGCATCCAATCAGACGGTGGGTGCATGATCACAAGGGGAAAGAATATTCCTTGTGATCACACACTGACTGTAGATTGAAATCACTAACACAAGCCCCGCTGACATTTCTAACTTATCACCACATGGACCAATTGGAAATGAGCACCTTAGCACTGTCTGACACGCAAGACCCACCTGGACCCATGACACACCCACACAGGAAAATTCGATGGCTGTCGCAAAAGCGTGAAGGATAAACACCGTGCATCTTTACCATGTGAACATATGCTGACCATTGATTTGGTCTGAACTTTAACCACACTAGGCAACTAAGAAGAACTGGGACCCACCAATGATCACACTTGCACAGTTAAGACCGAGGTTGAAAACACGCAAAGTTTTTGACATAGCGAAAGACTGAAAACACATAGAGTTTTCGATGCCAGAAGACAAGTGCACAAAAGTGGGAAGGCATAAGGTCAAAAAAAATGAAGGTTTTCACACAGACCGAAAACATCATGGATTTTCAAAAGCACTGTGGGTTTTCGACACTATGGCAGATTTTAAAATTTATTTCCTACAGACCTTAGAACTTGAATAACTCTCCGGATTTTGTGATTCAGCATGTGTGTTTTGGACTGGAGCTAGGTGACAACATGTACTACCTAGGGCTAAGGGCGCACACCATAAAACCTCATGGATTTTCTTTGCAAATCAAAACTATGTAGCGAGGTGGGATAACTTAACAAAAAATTGCAAGGAAGATAGGCCATTTTCATAAGATTTTCACATGAATAGGAAAATGGACTAAAAAGAACCATACAAAGGTTGGAAAAGTTCATTCAAGTAGTGCAAGAGCCCAGCCCACTTCCATTAGCCCAGGTACCCCATACATTTGAACCTCGTTCACCTAAAGTCCATAAAACATTGGACCAGATTCAAAGAAACAAGATGGTGGTAGAGGTTTTAACAAATGGGTTGCGAGCATGATCAAGTGAGGAGGTGATTATGTCACCCAGTTGATTGAGACTCATGGAGTTGTAATGAAGGTCATATCAGAGTTACTAGCCAAACTAACAGAATAGAGGAAGGAAAGGAAAAAGTGGACATGAATAGTCGATCAATTGACAGAGATCAATAATTATGGGGTGCCTAAATTCCTTCTGGAGAAACCAATCCATGGCCTGAATGAAGAAGTCCTGTATGTTTCTGTGAAAAGCATTAAGTGGAGAAATTCAATTATTAAGGATGGTTGTGATGGGGCAGCTCGTCTACTTAATGATCTTAAAATTTTGATTGAGAACATGCAAAAAGATCTGAAATGCCTGAATATTATTCTAGTAGATGAAGAAACTCAAGATGTGAAGAGAGTGGAGAAGATTTTAGGAATTGGAAATAGGAATAATGGCTATTAGAGATAGCAAAGAGCTCATGATGGAAGATCTTACTTCCATAGCCAACACTGAAGCTATGCTGGTTGTCTGTGTAGACCATTTGGAGTCTCACAACTCGAGGCTAAATAAAATCTACAAGGACAAGAAGGTTCTTGGACAAAGAATTTCCCTCATTAGTCTACAGTATCATGCTACCATTATCAGTGCATCATTGGCTCATGAGGAGTGGAAGCAGGCACATACACCTGGGTTTCCACATAATTAAATCTCAAGCGTCTAGCTCAGCCGATATTGGTGGACCTTCTCCGCACTTTTTGGGTCATTGCTATCCAGTTTCAAGTTTATTATTTTTAGTATTTTCTGGTTATATTAAACAGTTAATTTCTGAAACTTGTGGAGTGTCAAAACATTATTATTTTTTATATTTGTAATTAATGGCTATATAGAGCCAGGGAAAAGACTGTGAAAGGGATGTTGGTTAGTTATTTTATGCTTAAATAATAGTATAGTTATAGTCTTAGTATTTTCTGTAAGACTTGAATTAAGTTTTTCCATATCAGTGAATGAAAGAAATTTATCAGTATAGATCCGTTGGTTTATATTTTTGAGTTGATCTCTGTTGGGATATTCTTCATTGAATGGGATTTCTTGATTAAACGTCTATGTTTTTCTTTGAATTTAAAGTTGTGTTTTAAGATTGGTGTAGTGTTTATTCACTGGAGTCTGTGAGCTTCGGGTTTATTAGTTATTATCCTTGTACAATAATTATATCATATTGATGAGGGTTACTGTTTCAGCCTTACCAACTTTCTAGTCAAAAGTTTGATATTTGCAAAAATGCATTATTCTTTGGTATAAATATTCATTGAAAATATTTCTAGGAGTTGAACCATAATTTAGAGGGTTAAACATTTAAGTTTGATCCATTTTTTAGTAAAGGGTTAATGTTTCATAGTGGGTAATAGAGCATTGGAAATAAATTTTGAAAGAGAAAAATTCATTTACTAACACTATTCTAATAGGGAAAAATTGATTTCTACTACAACACATGGTATGGTTGTTGATGGTGTCGATTACAACCTTTGTGAGATCATTAAGGATCAATTCATTCAAAACTTACACCAAATCAAGGCAAGTAAGAAGAACATTGCATTCCTATTTAGAACCCTAACACTATGCTTATTGTTCTACTTTTTAAATTCTCTACCCAGTCAAGGAAACATTATCTAGTCCCCTAACATACTAGTTGTACACAAGATTGCATAGTACATGTGAAGGTAAAAATATTCTATTGATCAAGATGTGTAATTGACATAGTTTTTCTCTTTTCTATAATATAAGATGTATAATCAGGAAATGATACCTAAATTTATTGTTGAAAAATATATGAATGATATCACTTTCATTGTCACTATGGAAAAATGCATAATGGAAGTTTTTGAATGAAGGACAATAAATAACGACACTTAGTTATGATGTTTCTGAAGATTTGGATGAGAATTATGGAAAAATACTTCTAGCAAGTCTGGTAGATACATCCAAAAAGATGTTTGGTACTACTCAAGATAAGAAAAGAGAGATTTATAGACATAAAGTTTCCAAAGATATCAAAATGAAGGTTAAACATGTTGTCCCGTGATGAGATCCTTATCACTCATTTGAGGCTCCTTCATCATCATAGAAATAATTGAGAAAAGAGGATCCCATTCCATAATATAATGACGAGGAGGTATATAAACTTGACCAAAATCCTCCATAATTAGAGAAACCTCACTCTCCGATAAAAACTGATGTTCCAGTAGGACCATCTATGACTATTGAGGAAATTCAGGAAGAAAAGTTAAAAGAGAAAGAAGAAAAGGGAATCAGGGAAGGAAAAGAAGTAAGAATCAAAGAAGTAGAGGAAAAATCTAAGGAGGAAACAAAGAATAAGGAGAAGGAAGGAGAGTAGGAAAAATAGGAAGAAGTTAGAAAAGTAGAAGTTATTTTAGAGACAATTGATATTAGTAATGTAGTATAGAATACTATACATTAGAAGAAAGATAAAGAATTGAAATTTGAAATTATTGATAAAAGAGATGACATTGAGGTTACTAGTACAAGATTCATCCAATATATGCAAAATTTTCTTCCCTCACCTTTTATTATTCAACCGGTCATAAATTCCATGTAATTTAATGATTTTAATAAGGTTAACCCTCATCAAAATTTTTAGATAAGTCAAACCATCTCAGATTTGGCCCAAAATGAGTTATTCACAAATTTAGAAGAAAAGGAACCAAGTATTAAGGAAACCATTGCTTCTCTCCAGTGCATTATACAAAATTATATAGTGGACCAATCTGGTCAACAAAGGGAAAAGTGCAAAAATCTGGTAAATATTGTAAAAGAATTGATTGCATCCATAGACAATCATGTTGATATGAGAGAAGAGGCCATAAAGAAAAATCTACTAAAATACTTAAAGGGCGGATGTGAAAAGGATTTTGTGAACTTTCAACTTCTTATTCAAGAAGGACAAAAATTCCTTGAGGATATAAATTCTTTGTATGAGTACAATCTGCAATGGCCTGAGACCAGTGATAAAATTTATCAAGAAATTGAAGCTATTGAGCTTTCTATCCACGAGGCACATTGTTGCTACAAACTTTCAGAAGACCTAATAGGTATTGATAGATCTTCTCTTGAGAAGTTGCACAAGAAGTTCCTCCCATTGCAAAAATAAAGAGAAAATATCATCATGCCACTAAGAAATCTTTGAGATCTTTGTGCCACCTGTATCACTTCACTAAGTTATGCCATTCTTACCACACAAAAAATCATCCTAGATGATCCTAATTCGATTGAAGAAGGAGAAAATTTTCTTGCATCAATTTTTTCCATATCTATCTTTTAACATAGGCAGTTCAATAATGGAATTCTAACAAGGACAAGTGGATTGTTGAGCTTCTTAAATTGAAATAAAATTTTGAGGCAACTTAGTTTGGTAAAACTTGATTTTCTCATGTTCTTAAAAGTTTCTTTGTATTTTTAAATATGTATATAGTATTTGGTGTTAAAAACCTTTTTTGTTAATGCCAAAAGGAGGAGTAATAAGCAGAAAATAAAAATGGTTTAAGAAAAGATTTTGAAAAAGAAAAAAATATTTATCCCTCATAGGGGGAGCTTTGAAGTTTTACAATTTTGGAGTTTTGGGCATTCCAAATTTTTTTAGTTTGTCATCAATGACAAAGGGGGAGATTTTCAGGTTACTCCATTTTTGAATTTTCATTGATGTCATCTTTCTAGATGTTCTTGTACAACTCTTTTCTGGTTATATCTTTAGGTCTAATTTAATAGTCTCACCGAAATAGACATTAATGACATACACTTATCTCTACCATGGCATATGGTTGTTTTGGTCCATAATGATAATGATCAAAATAAGAAATATTTATGTTAAGGTTGACTACACCAACACATTTTAGTTGCATGCTCACATGATTTATCTTTTGGTTCCAGCCAACATGATAAGATACAACTGACATGAAAGGAAGGTATACTAATGGTGGTATATATTGAGAGTGATGTCAACATATAAATATATATGTTTATGATGATATTATAAATGTATTGTAACTTGTGCATGCGAACTATTATTGCATATAGCACACTATTGTGTGTATTTCAGTGATGGTATAGAAGGATATATGTACTTTAGCGATAACTATACTCTATACATATATTGATGCATTCATACCAATTCAAATTTTGTATTTCATATTATCAGCTACTACTGTTAATTTGTACTTTGCGAAGTGAGCCAACCGACAGTGAGCCACCCTTGTATTTTGTAACCTCTTACTTAATACTTGAGAGTTAACACTCTTTGTAGTTTTTACCATTTTCGGTTTCCACAATAAAAAATATTGTGTTATCTAATGGTGCATTATATTTGTTTTCAATTCTTTTTTTTTTTGTAGTTTTGAATTATGTTACGTGGATAGTTACTTAAATGTTTTAATTTTTTCAATGGTACATTGATTCATCCACCCCCTCTCAGTATACCAAATGTTAAATAGTTTCCATTGTGGGTGTTGTGGCATTTCATGTCTTTGTACATAGGAAGATACACCATTAAATCATGGTGTGGCATATGATGGGCACACTTCCATCACTAGTAAGAAAACATCAAGAACATGTTCAATACCCTATTTTCCAACTCCCGTAAAGGCATGTATATCAAAATCATCATGCATGATCTCCTCAACAAAAAAATCTTCAATGTTAGCAATGGGCTTTATTGTTGGCTAAGAAAAAAAATGATCATAGAGTTCCACTTTGTGATGTTCAGAGGCCACGTTGTAGAGTCTTGAAACAACTCCCTGACAATAAACTAGTGAAAGCATCAAATGACATTCCTATCCTGTTGTAAAATTAGTAAATGGTGTACTATCTTTATCTTCCTTACAAAGTTTCTGACAAGTACAAATTTATCAACAATTTTTTATTTTTTAGTGCAGGACACTCTGGTGGGGGTTTTCCCACTAAGAAAATCCTATTTGCTAAACATAATTATGTTAAATTAGTTAATAATGAATGTATTATTAAGTATAGAATTAATTTTATTATAATTATTATTATATTAAAATAGTTTTTATATTATATTATAATATGTAATATAGTCTAAAAATAATAATTTAAAATTAAATTTATTTTTATAATTATAATTACTTAATATAATTATATTTTAATATTTCAAATACTATGAGGCAAGAACTAGCCACTGTGTGGCACTTGACAAATATTCTAACACATAGTTATAATTACAATTATAACTAGGATTATAATTTCAATTCTAATTTAAAAAATGGAAAGAGTGGTCATTGCAATATCATTTTTAGAGTTTGAACAACTACAATATCATTGATTTCAATTTACCATTGACCAATCTCTATAGTCTACAATGACAAGTACATGCAATTGGTTGTTCTAATTAATTGAAGAGACAATACATAAATGTGAAGCAACAGCAAAGGAATGTGATCTAGATTGTAACAAAAAATACAAGAATATGAAAGGGCAACAAGAATGTGAAATGGTGATGTTGAAGGATGAAATAAATAAATGCTAAAATTAATACAACATAATTTGAAAGAGCTCTCACAAGGTTTCAACAATTTTAGTGCGGCTTTAGGATAGAAGTGTATTAAATGAAAAATTTGAAGGTTGTTTACATTTTAGAGATTATGGGTAATAGAAAATTATAGTGCTCTAATATGGTTTTGAATTTGGAATGACTACTTGTAGGATAGGGGTGCATTATGTTACAACATGGTTTCAACCTAGAGTGGAATTGGCCATAAGAAAGGAAGCTAATTATTCTTCTACTGCAATTGAGTTGCTTGTGACATAGTCATGACCGGTGAATCCCCATAGGACACATCTGATCATGTAGCTAGAGTACACATAGAGAAGCAAAAACAATAAAGTAGAGAGAGAATGCCAGATCCAATATAGATCAAACAACATACATGTCAAGGTACCAGGCCTTCCCAATTATGACCACATACAATGAAATAAATCTCAAATCCTATTACCGATTTGTTAGAGTCTCAAATCCAGGTTCCATGAAGCAACTATCCATCTCATAGATCTACTTCTCAGGATACATAAAATTATTACATATAGGTAACACCTCTAAAGTCATCCAAGAGAGAATTACATTCCCTAAGAATAGGAAACATGTATAAAAAATATGTCTGACCTAAGAGATAACAAAGATCCAAGCAAAGGAAATGACAAGGAGCACAATCATAGGGAACAATCCATGAACCACACATCATGATCACAATGGTCAAAAACCAAAATTCAGCAAGCACACATCGAATCTCTATATAGGTCCAAGTAAGCAATGAGCACATTACTAAGGATAGGAAATGGATCAGATCTCAAACATCTACGAACATTAGGAGGTGAAATCATAGGAAGATGATCCCAAAGAGGTCTCAAACAATACTTTAAAACCACACACTCGATCTTGAACAAATGAATGATTGGTCAGCATAATCTCTCAAACCTGTAAACAAGAAAAAAATGTAAAGAACTTATTTTGGTTGATGCAAGATTGCGGTGAACCTAAGAGGCTCTTGCATCAGACACTTGGGTTAATAAAACTGATGCTTCGTAGTGCTCCACATCAGAGCTGCTAAACAACCTAAGAAGGATCCAACCGACCCAACTCAAATTGATAAATCTAAATAGTGTTGTCAAATATTCCGTTCTTCCACTTAACCAAGTGCTCCATGTAATCCTTTTCTCTTGTGCTCCTTCCAATTCCGCTATCCGTTACTTTTTCAATTTCCTCTTTTTGCTTCTTAGGATATTCGAGTTTCATGCATGTCTCATCATTTTAAGTTTGTGATATTCATACAAATATACAATGTTGAATATAGGTTATATATCCATATCAATGGGTAACTCAACCTCAAAAAATTGCCACTATCGAACTTCTTCAGTATCTTACAAGGTCCAAACTTCTTCATCTTTAACTTACTGTAGGTTCTAGCAAGGTATGCCCCATATATGGGAAAACCATAGGTTATTAACAGCCTTGGCTGAGAGATGGCACAGTGAACACAAGATATTCCATCTGCCAACTAGAGAGGTGACGATCACATTGGAGGATGTCTATCAGATCCTTTGAGTACCTAGCCACGATGATCCTATGAGTATAATCATGTTTTTAGATGTTTATAAGTGTAATGTTTCCATATGATGAAAATTGACATGATTGTTTGTTGGCACAGGTATACTATGATTAGACTCTAACAGAGGGGCAACAGGTCATCTAGGACCTCTTCCAGGATGTGACCATTATTGATAGACACCTTAGTTGGGACCGGGTGATTGAGGAGTATGGTCATGCTTGCCCAGTTCCATGCATAGTGTACTCGATAGTAGCATAGGTCTTGATCACCAACAAGAGCCAGAGAGGGTTCCCAGTAGGTTGGGGTAGGTTGGTAGCAAATTTGGTTGCACACCCTAGATGGATGGAATAGGGCCTATCTATCCTTGTAGATATGTACCATGAGCTGCATGAGATAGAGTACAGGGATAACAAGACATGGGCATGCGATGTTGTCTTAGCACAGATACAGGCATGGGAGCACATTGTCATTGTGTGCCCACATGTACAACCTTAGGAGCGGAGATGCCCCTACATATATAGGTACATGGGATTCATTAGCCAGCCCCGTAGTGGTGATCTAACCTATTACTAGAGGCTACTGGATGAGCTTATAGCCTTTGAGTGGAGCCCATACTGATAGTGTGAGTAGTGGAGTGACCGTGATCAGGAGCTCGCATATATGTTATGTAGTCAACTAGTACTCGATCTCCATTTAGAGATCATTGAGTGGTTTTTCATTACTCAAGTCTGGAGATAGTTTGGGCTGTAGCAGAGGGTGGTGGTGGAGACTACCACATATGCTAGGGCTAGGGATGAGGAGGGACAAGGATGGTTGCTGATGTTGGACTACTAGCAGACATCACAAGAGACTACAGGGCTATAGAGAGAGCCATGGGACTATCTACCTGATATGGTAGATGCAAGAGCTGATGCAGGATATATAGCAGAGCACTAGAGATAGCCATTCCCTAGATTCACAGTTCCTAATGCATAGCCATAGGCACATGGTGGTGATGGTGATGATGGGGGAGACAGAGGTGGAGGCAGAGGGAGAGTAGAGAGGGGATAGGGATCTAGATCAAGTGGCCAGAGATGGGTATAGAAACATGGATTAGGGAGTGAGGAGGAGGATGAGGTGAGACCATCTTGCCGATGGGTAGATGCAAGGGTGGATCAACCTGCAGATAAGGGAGTAGAGGATCTTCATGCTAGGATTTAGGCCTTAGAGGCTGAGATACAATAGTTGAGGACCACTATTGTGGTTTGAGATCAGTGGCTCCTAGACACATGAGCCAAGATAGATCGATGCGAGAGGGCTACATGGGTAGATGTAGTGGAGCTTTAGAGAGAGGTAGCCCGAGCAACATATTATCATGGATTATACATAGCAGCTATCCCTATGCATAGAGAGTGCCACTCTACTCCAAGAGGGAAGGGCGATCAGGCATGGCAGGCAATGGAATGGGGCCAACACCTCCACCACCACCTCCACATGATGGAGTGAGCCAGTCCTAGGTCTAGGATTAGATGCATAGACATATGTTGAGACTTGATCTAGATTTTGGGATCTCATATTGTACTTGTATCATTTTTTATATATATGAGATTACTAGATTTATGATGTATCTTGTGTTCTTGTCTCACATGTGATGGATGTTTCAATTTTATTGTTTTTTTATATTGCTCAAATGTATGATATATGTTTATAAATGCTCATGTATAATCTCTCTCATAGATGTATGTTTAGTTCTCATGTTATGATATAGACTCATGTTTCTAAAAATGATCTTTTGTTGATATAGATATGATGATAAGATTAACCCCTTCTGATGACAGGAAAATAATGTGATGTGATAGATAAGGAGTGAAAGACATGATTGAGAAGAAGTGAAAGATGAGCATAGTTGACCAACAAGTCCATGAAAGATGAAAGGAGAGCTCTCTCCATATGCAAGATGCAAAACTAAACTAAAATGAACCTAAGAATGCAAGCTACTATGAAAAGTGGTTTACTTGCAAGGTCACAACATCATTAGACTCTAATATTCATCATTGAGCTTTATTGGTAGTGTTGCAAGATCATATAATACACACTAGTATGACTATGGGTATATGAATATGATCTATATCAGATATAATGTGGGAATCCCATCTAGGCACCAAAGACATGTAGGTCAAGATGACTAATGTAGTGAGGTTCCCTAGGTTTAGTATAGAAAGATTATGCTTGCATCGAGACACAAGAAATTCAAGATGACTATAAGCATGCACTTGCAGAAAAAAATCAAGGATAATACCTTGTAGGTCCTAGTGTCAAGTGGAACAATCATAAATGCTCATGACATTTAGGACCAACAAAATATACCACAAGCATAAAATAAATAAAACATGTCCTCGTGCCCCTAGTATTCTAGCTATGCATCATTGAAAAACTATTTAGGGAGAGAACACTCATCAAGGAAATCATCATAGACAACACACAAAGAAATAAAGTCAAACTAGTCTCAGTGAGTCAAGTGTTTTAAGTGCATGTGTGTAGGTCATAGAGTCAAACTTTGAGTATCACATCTGCCAGTGGAAAATATCATATCATTCTAGACTACAGGTAAGATATCTGATAAGTGTTGAGAAACACTTGACGCTAGGGAAGTGTTGAGAAACATAGTTGGGGTGGTGTTGAAAAACACTATTTGCAAGGTGTCCTAAAGAATAACACATCCAAGAGACCAAAGCAACACAGTTATGCCCCCTTGACAAAGACAAAGACCAATTCCAAACCAAGGCAACAAGGTCAAGGCATGATGGAGAAAGGCTAAGTGTTGAGGATGCGTGCTAAGAAAAAGGGGTGTCAAGGCCTCAAGTAGCGCCTATTTCCAGGTTTTCACCATTTGGAGGTTTTTTGATTTTTCAATTTTTTTGTATTTTTGCTACCAAGGTGCCTGTTTCCAGGTTTTCACCAAGGCACTTTTTGTATTTTTTGAATTTTTTTGAATTTTTTTGGTATTTTTTAGGATCAATAAATATGTACAAAGGATGCCCCCAGAAAAAATATGCATTATGGATAGAACTTCTTCAGGTGAAAAACATTGATAGGATCAGAGAGCTATTGTCCCTCTTTAGTAGACAACAAATAAGTACTTGTCCTAAAAGCTGCAGTAATGATATAGGGTCCAAGCCAATTAGGTTCAAATTTTCCCTTTTGATCTCTATGTTGTTGGTTCTTAGGATTTTCTCATAGGACAAGATCTCCCACTTGGAATTCTCTAGGGAGAACCTTTTTGTTGAAGGCTTTGAACATATGCTTTTGGTAAACCCTCATGTGGTCAAATGATGCTTGATGCTTTTCATTTATAAGTTCTAATTCTTGGATCCTCATGGCGCGGTAGTCTTCATCCATAACTAGACCTTTGAGGGAAACTCTGAGTGAAGTGATCTCCACCTCTAAAGGTAACACTGCTTCAACACCATAAGTAAAGGCAAAAGGAGTAGCCCCAGTTGGAGTATGAATACTTGTTCTATAAGCCCACAAGGCCAGATTTATATGTAGATAACAATCCCTACCATCCTTATGAACTGTTCTATGGAGGATTTTAAGAATGGTCTTATTTGAAGCCTTTGCTTGTCCATTTCCTTGCAGGAAGTAAATGGAGGACCAATGTTGTTTTATCTTGAATTTTTTGTAGAGTTGTTTAAGGTCCTTGTTTTTAAACTAACCTCCATTGTCAGTGATTATTTTAGAAGTCACTCCATACCGATAGATGATATGGTTTAAAATGAATAGAGATATTGTCTTACCTAAAGAAACAAAAAGTGGGACAGCTTCTACCCATTTAGTAAAGTAGTCAGTAGTAGTGATGATGAATTTGTGTCCACCTGAAGAGTTGGGATGAATCTTCCCAACAAGATCAAAGGCCCTGTGTTGAAATGGCCAATGAGATATAGCCGGAATAAGCTCCCTGCCTAGAGCATGTATCAGGTTACTATGTTTTTGACACTTTTCACATGATTTCACAAAAGCTACTGCATCCATCTGCATGGTAGGCCAATAGTACCCCACCCTAAGCAACCTTCAGGCCATGGAAAGACCAATGGAATGTCCCCCACAAATGCCCTCATGAATGTCAGCTAACGCTTGATTGGATTCATCCTTTTCCAAGAACCTAAGAAGTGTCCCATATAAACCCCTCATATACAGATCACCAGAGATAAGGGTATGGAGAGAGGCATTTTGGGTTAGGTTTCTTCATTTAGAGAGGTTGAAGGTTTTAGGAATAATTCCATCATAGAGATATGAGTAAATGGCACCATAGTGGGATGACTCATGACCAACAAGGGTACAAACAACATGGCTTTCTTGGGAGTCATAGATAGGATAGTGTAGCTCTTCCACCAGGAATTCGAATTTGGACTCATGTTATTCTAGCTGAAGGAGTGAAGCTAATGTAGCCATAGCATCAACTAATTTGTTGTCTACTCTAGAGATTTTCTGAAATGTGATGAATGTGAAATATCGTCTCAAGGAATCAACTTTTTTCTTGTAAGGTACTAGTTTGTCATCCTTTGTTTGGTATTCTTCATTAACTTGGTTGATTATCAATTGTGAATCTCCATAAATGTGTAGCTCTATGATTCTCCATTCTATGGCCATTTTAATCCATTTGTCAAAGCCTCATACTCAACAATGTTATTTGTACATGGGAACAATAACTTATAAGACTTAGGAATTGTGTACCCATGAGGAGAAACAAACAACACTCTAGCTTTTGAACCATTTTGCATAAAAGAACCATCAAAGAACATCTTCCATGTTCTTGCAATCATTTACATTAGGTTCTCATCTAGAAATTCAACTTGAATAGGCATGCTATCTTGAATTGGGAAATCAGCCAATTGGTCTGCAATGGCTTGTCCTTTTATAGCTTTACGCTCAACATACTCTATGTCAAATTTTGATAAGATCATCATCCACTTAGCAAGTCTACATGTGAGAGCAGCCTTACCAAGCAAATATTTAAGAGGATCAATCTTTTCTATGAGGTGTATTGTATGCACAAGCATGTAATGTCACAACTTTTGGGAAGATAGCACTGCGAGGCAATATTTTTCAATACTAGTGTAATTGACCTCATATGACACTAGAGTACGACTAATGTAATATATGGCTCTTTCTTTCCCAGTGCCATCAATTTGAGTTAATAATGCCCCCAAGGAAGATTCTATTGTTGAAACATATAGTATAAGTGGCTTCCCTGGGATAGGAGGCATTAAGATTGGAGGATTTGCCAAGTATTCTTTGATTTGGTGCATGCTCTTTGATACGTAGCTCCTACATTTTTCAATCCAAAAGGCATAAAATTCCAACAATAGGTACCCCATGTACAAGTGAATGTAGTCTTTTCCCAGTCTTCAAGAGCTATTTTAATCTGATTATATCTAGAAAAATCATCCATCAAGGAATAGATCTCATAACCCACGGTCATGTCCACTATCATGTCTACGTTCGGGAGTGGAAATTCATCCTTTGGGCATGCTCTATTAACATCTTTGAAATCTGTGTAGATGCGAATGGACTTGTCATGTTTAGAAATTGGTACAATATTTGAAATCCATTCAGCATAGTCAATAGCTCTTATAAATCCTCCTCTAAGGATTTTCTCTAGTTCAACTTTGACGAGAAGAGCTATGTGAGGATGCATTTTCCTCAATTTTTGTTTAACTAGTTTTACACCTAGAGCTACGAACAAGTAATGCATAATGAGATTAGTGTCCAACCCTAGTGTGTCTAAGTAAGTCCATGCAAAATTAATCTTCTTTCTCTGTAAGAACTTGGTATATGCCTCTCTTTCTTGTATTGACAAGGACTGAGCCAAATATACTATTTATGGAGCCTCATTTGTACCTAGATTGACTGGCTGTGTAGGCTCAACAAGCATTGAATATCTATCTTGAAAGTAAATTGGAAGCTGATCAAGTACCTCATCCTTAGGCACCTCAAAGAGGTTTTCACCCTTTGATATGACCTTTATTTTTACTTTTTTAGGTTCTGACACTGCCACAAAGTGGTTTTCACCATTATAACTCTGATTCTTTTTTTCTTTTCTTTTTATTTTATGACTAAGGTACTTGATATCTAGCTCTTTCATGCTTGTAGTTTGTTTTCTAGTGGAAGACACTACTGGTTCAAGAGCATTAAGATAGCATGCTATCTCATAGTCATTTTGAAAAGTTAAGAGCTCAAGCTCTTGATAGCATTGAGACCAATCAATGAGGTGAGGATGAGCAAGGGGTAAGTCAATGACTGGTTCAATGTTGTGGATACAGATGGTATCATCTCTGGTGACTGATGAGTTAGATTCTATCAAGTATCCTTCTAAGGTACCCAAATTAGGATTTATCCTACCAAGCAAAGCATCATCCACTAAAGAGATTTGCGGATTCAAATCCTCTAATCCTACACATGACTCATTAGCTACCTCAGGTTGAGAACTATAAGTATGGATGACATCAACATCCATGTTGACTATGGATGAATTAGAGAGAGAGTCCCATTCATACTAATGTGAGTCTATTTCTGAATCCCGACTAGGATGCTTGCACCATGAAGGTTTTAGACATCTCGATGTAGAAGCTCTAATGTCATCAAGAGTAACATCTCTCTCTAGCAAGTGAGAAATATTCTTGCGTTGATGTTCTCTGATAGGATCCTCTATGTCTAACTCCTCTTGTTCTATGTTTGCACCTGTCACATGAGCAACTAGATTATCTAAATCTCCCCAAAGGAGAGTGGTAGAGGGGACCCAATCTTCACACATGTCCTATTGATTTGTCAAATTGGGCATATACTTCATTTTATTCTCACTATCTATCTCACCAAGGATAGGAGAAGGGTTCTTGTTATGATTTTCAAAACCTAAGCCAACTATTTTTTTAGACCTGTGTCCAAAAAGAGTATGATCGAGGGGTTTAGCTCTAGCATCTAATCTATGAATGAGAGGACCATGTCCTGGATAGCCCATATTTTTGACAAGAGTATACCCTCTTCCATAAACCTTAGGAGAGGGAGAGAAGGTCTCATTATGCATGTATTTATCTTCTCTATAGATCCAGTTTTTGACAACCACCTCTTCTTTCTCATCTTGGATAGGTATTGAGGACTCTACAAATGCACCAAACAAAGTCATGGCCAAAGAAGAGGGTCTCATTTCTTGTGAGGGTTTTCCATAAGACCTAAGTGAGACTGGTAGCTTTGTAAAGGAGTATGAATTCTGAGTTTGACAAACAAGAATATTTTAAAAGTTTAATCTAAACTGATAGTGAAAGGTTTGATGCTTGGCCTTGTGGATTCTCTCAAAACTTACGAGGGAATGATTGTATAACCCCAGAGTTGTCCCTATATAATAATTATAATAATGTATCTTGAGGGGTCTGGAGAATGTGTATTGTAATATTGGGTCTAGAGAATTTGTGGCTTGCTTGAACAAATCCTTTTACTATTGAGGGTTTGGAAGGTTTGTGGTTGGATTCTTACATTTTTGTGATAATGTGATAAATTATTTTATATATAAATAATGGTAAATATTCATTTCATACTTTGTAGATCCATAAATCTATCTGACTAATTGGTCCTAGTATTCCTCTACCTTCTTATTGTGGTGACCAAATATGGTGTCCAAATTTGACTCATGATTTTAAATTTGTCCCTGAAAAAAATTTATTGTAATTTATCATGAATAGTCGAGAGAATAGACGTATTGTAATATTGGGTCTAGCGAATTTGTGGCTTGGGTATAGATGTCTTGTAATATTGAGGATCTCAAAGATTTGTGGTTTGATTACTTGCATACATATTTTGATAGATGTGTATACCTGTTCCATAGTTCCTATTTTTACTCAAATATGAAGGATGTTGGCGAACAATCTTGAGTTTTGATTTATGTTTGAGAGTCTTGTATGAAAGTTGTTCAAGATTTTCTTTGATGCTACATCATCTTCTTTTTTTCAAGTGTCATAGAAAGTAGAAGTGCAAATCAAAATTTCTAATTGTCATTGGGTGAGTTGGTGCAAGTTCATTTGTTATATATCATTGGGACATTGTAAAGGTTAATGTTCTCTTGACATCTTTGTCTAGTATTTGTAATTTTTATGATTTATTCAATAAATAAATATATAAAAGAGTTTTAATTGATCATATTTTTTTCAAAATGGGATTTTTTTTTGTGAAGTTTAGGAGAAAAAATTATAATAAAACATTTGGTTTAATAATAGACTTAACAAGTTGATTCTCACCTTCAAGCATTTGTAATCTCATGGCCCTTAGACCCTCATAAGTTATTACATGCTTTCTTGAGATTGTTTTTTTTAGCACAAAATAAACCTTAATTTTACAAAATAAACCTTGGTTGTATTTGACTATAATTAATACAAATATTTCTTTGAGGATTTCTTAGATTTCAAATTAAAGGTGATCTCTAGTATCCTCCGCATTAGCTTGCTTTGAGGCTTTCTTATCTTTCAAATTTTGTTAGTTCTGTGGGAATTTGTTATTCTTGTAAGGTCATGTGTATCCTTTTTGCAAGTTCTATGGGGATTTGTTATTCTTGTAACAAGGACAATGATTGTCATCACTTCAATATTGTAACCATTGTAAGTACTTTACTATAGACAAGGGTATTATGTGCTCACCATAAGTAGTAGAGAAGTTTGCAACACATAGTTATTGTGTGAGAATCCAAAATTTTCTTATTGTAGTTGTTTTCTTATTATGCTCTTTGTATCCTTTTTTTGGCCATAAGAAGACTAACGAAGTAGAGAAATTTCTATTTGCATCTGGTTTCTCCACATTGGTGTTTCTAGGGTAAAACCATGTTTGTCAATATATGTTTTTTTCTTTTCTTTTCATTTTTTTTTTCTTTTAAATGTTGCTGCAAATATTGTTCTGTAAACATTCTTGACTATCATTCGAAGTGAATTCAACTAGAACAACAATTTTGATTTTTGTTTCTTCTGAACTATACCAAATATGTGTACTTTAGAATTTGGAGATTAGTAGCCATAGAATAAGGATTGACTTGAATAAAATTTTAGGGGAGACCTATAAATTAGAGAGTCAATTGCATAGATACCCCAAAATGCTTTAAGAGTTGTTCTCTTTTATTTATTTTTCACTTCTAAACGTTGTTACACCTCAAAGATGCTCTGGTGGTGGGAGCTCTGATACCAATGATAATATAAAGGAATCAACCTGGTGATCTACGCTATATGAAATGCACATGAAGCTCTTTGTATTGAATCTATGCCTTTTGCATTTTGCAAATTCAACCAGCTTTAGTGAAAATCCTTTTCATTTGCACCAAGTTGGGGCGCAAAATAGCCAGCCTTAGTTCAAGTCTTAATAATTACAGTCAAAATTATTGTGATGGATGTACATGTACTCTTTCTATATAGAATGCCCTCCAAGCTTCCTGGTCTTTTCAGAGTTTTTTAACAAAATTATAGAATTCTTTTTTTGATTTCTTCCCTTCAGAGTTGAAGGGTATCTATATGTTCTATCAAAGCCTTTCATTTACCCTATGTTGCATAGGTTTTGTCCAATTTTTTATTTGAGTTGAGGGATAAAATTGCCTTCCTTAGATAAAATCTTAATAATTACCACATGTTATGCTAATTTATGTCCTAAATAGTGTACGTAATAGTGTAGATGAACTCCAAATAAATAGAATGCACTGCAAGCTCTCTTAGTTTTTAAAGGGTTTTATATGAAAATTATTACTCTCAAAATTATTCTCTTTAGAGTTGAGTGATATTTGTTTTGTGAAAGACATCACCAAAATAGTCCCTTTATCTATACAACTGTCCCTCCATTCGTTCTATCAAAGATCATCTAGTGCACAATCCCTCTCATTTCTATCAAAGATTATTGAAGGGCATAGTTCCCCCTATGATTTTCAAAAGCATGCAACAAGATTTGATTTTGACCTATCTAATTAATGTCACCACCATATCAAAAACCCATTGACAAGGTCTCCTCTATGTAGAGCATAGTCCCTTTATCTATTCTATCAAAATCATTTAGTTCAGAGTTTCCCTCTTATTTTTGCAAGACCCATTGACAAGCTCTCTATATTAAATCACAATCTTCATGTTTGAAGATTTTTGCAGCTTTAGCTAATATTACATAAGTTTCCAATAGTTTTCTGGTCTGAGCTAGAGCATAAAGCATTCCTTCCTCAGACTAAGCCTCATTATTTTAGTGTTGATTGGGTATTGTTTTTTATGCCTAGTTGGAGGTTCAACCATCAAATATTTTTTAATAGAGTTAAAACAGGTTTTGAAGGGGCCCCAAAATTATGAACAATGCTAGAACTTAAGATAGGACATTAAAAGTTCCTAGAATACAACTGTCCACCTAGAACCAAAGACCAGACACCCCAACCACCACACAAAAAAACACTGCCAAAAAAAGCAATCCAACTGAAAAACCCCAATCCGCTGTGTAAGATAAACCAAAGGAAAATAATAGTTAAGAGAGGAGATTAAAATTTTGATCCCTTCTTATGGGACATAAGGGTCATGTTGAAAGATGAGGAGAATCTCTTAGAATGTTTTCCTTTGACTGTGATCCATTCTTCTTTAACTCTAGCGGCCTCATCCTACTAGCAGGACGAGTCCAAGACCGAAGCACCATCACCAACAAAGGTGTTGAAATAGCCAGCAAAGCACCTAGCAAATGGCCAACAATATTTCCTGCCAAGGGACTAGCTAAAAGAGGGTCAACAAAACTAGAACTAGCCACTACCAAAACACCAATAGAGTTAGCAAAATCAATGCACACAGAATTGCCAGCAGGGAGCCCGACTCCATCCAACAAAGGAGCTACTCTAGAACTAGTAGAAGGGTGAACATGATTAGGGTCAACAACCATGAAAATCCTAGAAGAAGCAGGGCACGAGCCATCCTCCACCATGGAAGACATTAGATTGCCTAAAATAGGAGCAACCTCCTTCCTTGCTTGGGAGGAGTTTTCCAAATTGTGTAATGCTAGTAGGAAGATCCCTTCCACCAAGAAGGAGAAGACTTCTTCTTAGAATCCAATCCACATTGAGTAGAAATGTGACCAGTCTTGAAGCACTTTTGACACCTAAAAGGAATACATTCATAGTCAAGTTGTTGGATCCAAGATCCCAATGATAACTCAATATTGATTTCAAATGCAAGACCCTTTGAGGTGTTAAGGTCTACCAAAAGGTGGGAAACAGTGGAGTGATAATTATTATAAGAATCATGATCAAACATTAAGAAATCCCCCAAGGCCTCACCCTCTTCCTCCAGGATGGAGTCATGCCAAAGATGAAGGGGGAGGTTAGGAAGCCTAATCCAAATGGGGATCTTACTGAAGACTTCAGAGGAAGGATTAAAAGTAGGGTGCTAGGGCTTAAGCATAAAATTTTCATCCTCCCAGCTAAAGAAATGTTCACACAAGATTTTAGATCTATCCTCAGCCCTATCAAACTTGGATATGAAAAACCCCTTAACCATAGGAAATATATGAACAATATCAGATAGACTTGGTTCCCATTTATGAGACACCCATTCATGCAGTTGATTTAAAAATATTAGTAATGCTCAAAAAATCCCCTTCAACATTTGAAGAGAGCTAAATAGAGAGAGAGCAACTCACTAGTATTGGGGGATTGGAAGATACAAATCCAATAGTACCGGTAGAAGCCCTAGGTTCTTTCCCAAACACATTCATATTAGAAACAACCTTGGCAAAGGATCCCATTGTGAAGGAAGCCACTAAAACATCTCCATCACCAGAGATAATGCCATCATTTTTATTCAAGCCTCCCAAAACCATAGCAGAGGCAGAGGCATACCAACAGCCTTAGGGAAAACTCCACCACACGCAGTTGAGATAGTCTGAGATGGATCAATGACTAGAAAAATAGTTGAGGGAGTCCTTGAACTAGATGAACATAGGACTACACCCACAGAAGCTCCAATCCCACACAGGCATAGAAACATGAGAACTGGCTGATGAGAAATAAGAGAGCCCAATGGTGATAGGAGAAACAGAATGTGAGGAACCCCCTTCGAACCAGCAGAAGTGAACACCCCAACATTTGAAATGCATGGGTGGGAAGATCTAGCTCCAATCACTTTTGGAGCTATCTCTTCCTGCCCATGCAGTTCAACCATGAAATATCTTTTTACGTATTTTTCATAAGTATCCTATTCAATACAATGGTAATTTCATTCTCTATAGTGCTAAACTTTCTAGTCTATATTCTGATTGTTATCTGAAGTGAATTCAATGTGAACAATAAATTTGTGGTCTCTAAATTATACCAAATATTGGTGCTTTAGATTTACATATCAGTAGCCATAGCAAGTGTCATAAATGAATGAGACAAAACTTCATAAAATCCTTGAACATCAGTATTTTGAGTTATTGTTAATGGGACCTTGGTCTACCGGTGAAGTTGTTTCATTTTGAATGAGCCCATCAAGGATCAAGTCTTGTTGAGTACAAAGGCTCCGACACCATAAGGGATGAGGCCAAGATTGTTCCATGCATGGATTTTGGTGGAATGGATACCCCTCAGTCCTTGAATCTTAGCCGAAGAAGTTCTTTGAACCTCCAACAAAAAAAATATTTTGAGCTATTGTGTCATGGGTGAGAAGGGAACCACTCCATGATTTTTATTTTTATTTTTGAAAATTCTGATCTTTTCTACAATCCTTCTAATGATGAGAATGGAAAGATTTAATTAGACTCTCATAGTTTTAGAGTTTAATTTGTAAACCCAATCAATTAACTTGGATGAAGAGCACCACAAGGCCATCCTAATCTTTCATTTTAGTTCTTCCAACATAGGAGAATAAAATATGATTTACTTTGGAGCTCGTAAGGTGGTTTGTTGGTGTCATGCATCCCACTTAAAAAAAAATTACTGAATTTTGGTCATACAAAGCCCTTTCTAAAATTTTATTATTATTGTTATTTAATGTTCACTGAAGGCCCATAGGATTCATAGGCAATAGTATTGAGATCTCAAATCAATATAGCTTTAAGTTTAGGTAGAAAAATAAATTTTTGTATGATATAAAATCTTCAAAAGTAAAGTTTGACCTTGTAAACCACTGAAAATATAAAATAGTGAGCCTACTCAAATCTCCAAGGATCTTTATCAATTAATTCCAAGTGTTATCTAAATGTTCCACATATTCAAGTTCAAACAAAGGAGTGGATCTCACTTGTGAAACAAATATATTGAAAGTCCACTTGTGTAACATGGCTACCTACATTATATTTTTCCATGACTATAAGTTTTACTAACTTGTAATATCTCCTCTTCGCTTCCGGATGAAGTTGTGCTCATGGTTGTGAGAGGTCATGGAGCCAAGCATTGGATTATGAGGGTCTTCCCTTACATTTTCAGTGACATTTCTCTACAGGGCACATGGACACTGATTGCGCTCTTCTACACCTGAAAGGTGTTGTCACATGGTGGAAGGCTACTAGTAATGGCCATTTGATAGGAAGAGCTTCTAATTCTATTTTTTATTATTCTTCTTTTGAGGACTCACAGTCTGTTGATGAAGATGAAACTTATGCTAATAATTTGGATATTGCTCATGTTCTAGTCAAAACTAGACTTCTACCTCTCGCTCGACTCTTACTCCTATTGCATCCCTAGATGTTGCCCATGCTTCTTTTGTTTCAATGCCCATTGGCCCTGTTGCCCTTGTTGTTGTTCTACTACTGCCACTCTTGTTCTGCAACAAATTCTATTGATAATTCTCAGACTCTTAATCACTTTGGCCTTTGTGTTGATGCATGTCCTAGTGGGGTCTCCTTTGTTGGTTAGCCTAAGGATAGCATTTCTTGCACTATTGTCCAACGATGTAGGAAGAACTCTTCTTCTAACTTTCACCCATCTTCTCATGGGGTGTGAGTCTAGTTGATGGGCTTCTAGCCTTTGTGGTTTGTTTTTTGTCTTCTAGTCAGTACCTCTTGTCTTGACTATGTGTTGTCGATGGCCTACATTTCTGCTTTCAAGCCTTGTTTTTGTAAGGGTGATCTAATGTGAATTAGTTTGACCTTATGCAATTGACTTGTATACATGTTTGTATTAAATATTATATGATTATGTCAGGTAAAAATTGAATGAGTATGGTATATATGGAATACAAACCATATGTTATTGCATAAAGTGTAACATAAAGCTATTTGTATTAAAGTTGTATGGTGACCTAACGTTAATCAAGTTGTGATATTTGTTCAATTGAATTCTATACATTCTTGTTTATATATACCATATAAATAGAATGTATACATGGGTGATCCCATGAAGCTGTGTCCCACTTTTAGGGATGAACAAAATTGCGATGGTGGGAGAAAAGTTTTTTTTGATGCCTTTGTACGAAGTATATACTTCATGCGAAGTGGCAAACCCACTTTACACGAAGTACCCCAAACAAGGGGCTTCATGCGAAGACCCCTAGGTGGCTTCGTGCAGAGAGGGACTTCACATGAAGCCCCTTTAGACCAGTTTGTTTTTATAAATTCTTCCATTTTATGTTTTTTATTATCATTTTTATTAACACTGTTTGCAGACCCTAGGGCTTGGAGTGAAGTACCTCAACACGCCATCATGCTAGCACCTCCCGAGCTTCGTCGATGTCTTTGATTTCCTAGCAGTATTAGGTACACACATTTTTCTCATTTTTTATTGTAAATAATATGTTTTGTATTTATTTTAGCTAGTTATTTGACTTAAATAATTTTTTATTTGTACAAATGTTAGAAATTTGTAGTTAAATATTCTCTAATATGTTAGAAATTAATAGTAGAATGTTAGAAAATCATAATTAAATATTATAAAATAATAGAAATATAAAAAATCATAGTATAAATGTTATAATATGTTAGAAAATCGTAGTAGCTAGCACCTATTAGAAAATATTTACAAAACATTAGAAACCACAAAGTAGAAATGTTTGAAAATGTTAGAAAACATTAAGATTAAAGTTAGAAAATGTTAAATTTTAAGTTTAAAGTTAGAAATGTTAGAAAATGTTAACTTTTAAGTTTAAAGTTGTAAATATTAGGAATTTGTCTCTCTCTCACATGTACACGCATTTTTAGTAAATATTAAAGTTAGTTATTTGTTTTAAATTTAATTTTTAGTTTGTAAAAATCTTAGAAAATTATAGTTAAATTTTTGAAAATGATCTAGTAGTATGTTAGAAAATGTTAAAAAATTGTAGTACAATAAGTTTCTAGGACCCTTATTCATCTCTTATGTCATATTAAGACACTTAGGATCCTTTAGGAATCTCAAGATCTTATAATACATATTAGGACATCTTACTTGACACATAGTCCACCCCTTAGGACCCATACGACCCATTATTATATCTTAAAATGTCTTAGGACACATTAATCTATCTTAGCTTCTATTAATACATATGTGAACCCATCGTTTCTTGTAAGAACCCTTAAGACATACTTGTATCAATTAACATCACCTAAGATCCATTAGACCACTTATCACATCTACGACCCATTAACATTCTTGGACCATTATACATCCCTTGCGGCATTTTAAGACATATATGACCCATTCAGATCATCAAGACCCATTAACATATCTTAGGTTGTTTAGGACACATTTACATGTACATTTTAGATTCAATTAATATCATACAAGGATCCACTAATGAAATGTAGGACCTCTTATGTTAACCCCGACCCCTTAAGATACTCTACCTGACCCTTATCCATCCCTTACATTATCTTAAGACACATCTAGGACTCATTGTTACCCACGACCCCTTAAGACAGTCTAGGACCACTTATATTGCACCTATGACCCATTAAAATTCTAGGACTCTTATTTGGATCCCTTATGAAATCTTAAAACAAATATGAAACCTTAGGACCCCCAAGACCCATTAAAAAATCTTAGGATGTCCTAGGACCACTTAGACAACTTATCACATATATGACCCATTAATATTATTGGACCATTATACATCCCTTATGATATTTTATGACATATATGACCTATTCAGATCCTAAAGACCCATTATACATACGAGAATCCACTAATGTAACCTAGGACCCCTTAGAACCTTTTATGTTACCCACGACCCCTTAAGACAATCAAGGACCACTTACGTTACCCACGACCCCTTAAGACACTCTAGGTCATATTAGGTCCTAATAGGTCACATTAGGTCATATTAGGAAATAAGGTATGTCTAAGTTATTTCTCTACTTAAAGACCTAGCTAGACCTATTAGGACCAATTAGACAAGTATTAGGTCTTTAACCAACATTAGTCTGACCAATTAGATGTATTAGGACCTATTAGGTCCAAATATACCTAACTAAACCTATCTAGACCTATTATGACCATTTAGACAAGTAACTAGACCAACTAGGACCTATTAGGACCAAAATTTAGGACCTATTAGACTTAACTAGACCTAACTGTACCAAGACCAATTAGGACCTATTAGGAACAAAATTTAGGACCCAATTATCTACCTAATTAGACCCAATTAGACCTATTAGGACTAATTAGAACCAATTATGACCAATTAGAACAAATTAGGATAGGTAATTAGACTTAATTAGAACCAATTATGATTCAATTAGAATAAATTGGAACCAATTAGGACCTAATTAGACTCAATTAGAACCAATTATGACTCTAGGACCACTTATGTTATCCATGACCCCTTAAGATAGTCTAGGACCACTTATATTACTGACGACCCCTTAAGACACTCTATGACTCTTATCTATACGTTAGGACAGGTAATTAGACTCAATTAGAACCTAATTTAAGACCTAATAAGAACTCTTGTGTTATCTATGACCCCTTAAGACCTAATAAGACCTCTTATGTTATCTACGACCCCTTAAGACCTAATTAGTACATCTTAAGACCTAATAAGACCTCTTATGTTATCTATAAACCCTTAAGACCTAATTTGTACATCTTAGGACCCTTAAGACCTAATTAGTACATCTTAGGACCCTTAAAACCTAATAAGACCACTTATGTTTACCACGACTCCTTAAGACACTCTAGGACCACTTGTGTTACCCATGACTCCTTAAGATACTCTAGGACCACTTGTGATGTAGTATGAGTTGATGATACAATGGTGCAGCGTGCTGATGATCCTCCTGCCCCTGAGACTCAGGTACATATAAAATTTTATTTTATTTTTTATTAGGAGTTTTAGTGAATAATTAATTGTTGGTCACATGTGTATTGATGTTTGTTCAATGTATAATATTTTGTAGGCACAGTTAGCAGAGCATGTTACCTCTAGTGTGGGCTCAGAGCATCTTCCACATGATATGACACCTACTAGTGGTCAGGTAAGTTTTAGATATTTGTATGTTTAAGCATGCATATGTACACGTGTATTTATAATATTTCAAGTACTTTACATAATATATCTACTATGCACATGCATATAACCAACTATTGTACACTAAATTTGTAGAGATCAGTCACTGCTTTTTAGCCAGATGATGCTTTTCATAGGAGTGATTCAATAGATGTGGCACCTAGTAGTGGTCAGGTAAGTTTTATAAATATGTAAGTTTACACATGCATTTATAATATTTTAATTATTTTAGATTATTATCATATATACATGCATTTATATTCACAGGGATCAGTTGCTGTCTCACAACCTGAGGATGCTCGTGGAAGTCACTCAGAGGGTCGTTATGTTCACATGCACCTAGATGACTCCCTAGTTTAGGACATGTTTCAAACATATATTTTATTTGAGACTCAGTTTATGATTTGAGACATATATTTGATTAGAAACATATTTATTTGATTAGATGTACTTATATTTGATTTGAGACACATGTATTTGATTATTAGAGACATATATTTGATTAGAGACACATGTATTTGATTAGATACATACATATTTGATTAGATGATATGATTAGATAATATGATTTGATTTGATGATTTGATTAGATAATTTTATTTGATGATATATGATTTGATTACATTTGATTTGATTAGATGGTTTTATTTTATTAGATGATATTATTTGATATGATTTTATTAGATGATTTGATTAGAGAATTTTATTTGATCATATATGATTTGATTAGATGGTTTTATTCATTTAGATGATATGATTTTATTTGATTTGAATAGATGATTTTATTTTATGATATATAATTTGATTACATGGTTATATTTGATTAGATGATATGATTTGTTTAGACATGATAAGTAATATAACTAATTTCATCATTCTTTAGTGTCTTAAGGGGAGGTCTTAAGGGGATCTAGAATTAATATCATAAAAGAAAACTAGTTAATACATGTAAATAATGAATAATAAATATTCTAACTATTTCTAGAACTAACACATGTCATAACTAATATAATTTCATCATTTTTTAGTGTCTTAAGGGGAGGTCTTAAGGGGATCTAGAATTAATATCATAAAAGAAAACTAGTTAATACATGTCATAAGTAATATAACTAATTTCATCAAAGCATACATTAAATCTTTAACTAATATGAAATCTATAAAAATCATTGAATAATCAAAGTATACATATAAAATTCTATATATTAAAACCATTGAACCATCAAATAGGTTCATCATATATCAACAAATTATAGTCTATCATATGTTTAAATATATAAACAAAGTATAATGAAATTTAATCCAGAGATATCAAGTAGGTCCTAACACAATAAATAAGTATACATAAATTATACAAGTTTTAGACCAACTCAAGTGGTTCAGACCTTTCATGGAGAACATGTAATATTCTCTCATGATCCTCACTATCTAGTATCCACTTACGACATCCACATTGAGATTTAACTGTATGAAGATAAATGGATGTGGCAACTACTAGGTGACTATATTGAATCACCTTATTGTCTGGTTCGTAATCAACAAAGTGAATACCATGTTGAATTACTTTGATTTTCTTGAAATATGTTCCCTCTAAAACAACTGAACCTGCAGGTCACAAATTTTAACAATATATAAATTTAAACAAACTCAATTTGAAATTTGTTAAAAGGTTGAAATTTAAAATTTACAAATTGAGTTCAATATATCAAGATGTAAACCATATAAAAACCTATGGGGAACAACATTCCATCACTTTCTTCAGGTTCAAGTAAATTCATCCTCTCTGCAGTACAACACAGTAAATAATAACCAACTCCTTCTACATGTCCACGCTTAGCAATCACTGCAAAGACATCTCTTGCACAGTAAATTTATATATACGTGTGTGAGATCTTAAAATAAATACTTAGTTCAATCTATAGATCTATCTATATCTATCTATACATGCAACTCAATGTACCATATAATGTGAAATATATATACTTACCAATTTTGACCAATCCCAAGATATGATCATAATCAGTAGAAATCAAAGGAACATCATCAAAGTTTTCATCTTCATCTCTATCAAATGTATCAGTAACAACTAGTAGCACTAGATTCCATGCACCTACATATCCATGATCTTGATTGATACATTCATCATAATTGTCAACAATGCAATGACAACAAAAGCATGAGCAATCCCTAGTGTTCAACATCCGATTGCAACAATTTGTACTCATAACTAAATGCAAAGATCGCATTTTTTCTATCCTATTGCAACCATGCATAAATTTTCTATCCACACTTGAACAAATACATATATAATACATTCTATATAAATATAATTTGAATACAAAATATCATAAAAATTTTAAACACTTTCAAATAATTTAAAAATGTGTGCATACCTTTTATCTCCCAAAATTTTCTATATGGCACCGCCTGAGTCAATCTTGATGATGTGTCATTCTCATTTGGTGTGAAATGTGTCTTGCACCATTTAACCACATCATGTGCATTTTTTATATGCACTCCCTTATAATTCATTTGATACTTTCATATAGCACGTTTGTTGCAAGCTCCGACACCATCATGTTCACCTTTTCCATGTCCACTCTCAAAGAAACTCCAGACGTGTGGTATGTTTTCATTACGATGATATCTACATAGTGCATAAAATGGTCTCGATGATTTGAATTGTACAGCACATCCATCTGACCAAACATAATGTTTATCAATTTTTATACCTCTTTCTTTCAAATTTGCTAAAAACATCTTGAAGTAGTGTTCCACATAATGAATGTGATGCTCTCTATCATCACTTATATAAAAATGATATTCCATCTTGATGACCTGTGCTTCAAATGTGCTCTGAATACCATCCAAATCTAATTGTGTGTGTCGATAACACACATGTACCATAATAGTAATTTGCTTTGAAAAATAGTATTTTGACTTAATTGCCTTTTGATGAACAAAAGAATAATTTTTTGAAAAATCAACAACTGATACAATAGTTCCAAGTGGGAAATTGTCTCTTAGTGTTTGAAATTGTTGTGCTTGCCACTTTGCAAAAAAAGCATGATGAATGTAAGGTTGAATCAATTTTTTAAATTTTTCCACAAATAATCCAACATTTATCTCCTCTTCAACATATTCTAACCTTTTGGATTCTTTCCCAAATTTTGTTTCATTCTTTACATATTTGTAACTCTTGCAATTTACCATCTTTGTTACATCAATATTTTCATTTTTCAAAGGAAAAATAGACAAATCGGCACATGTTTGACATATTCTTTTTATGCAATTTATTTGTCCAGCTACATCATCTCTTTTGTCACATAAAATGGATGAGATGAACTCACTTCTTCTAGTAGGATGAGCCTTTTCAAAACCATAAGTGTCTTCTACAAACTTTTGAAAAACCTGATAGTGGAGATCAAATTCAATATGATAACGACAACAACAAGTTTCAAACACTTTGTTTGTCCTGATATAATATGGCTTCAATCTTTCAAACAATGTTTGCCCAATATTTATATTAGGATTTGAACTACAAAATGACACATACATTTCATGTTGTGTTGTGTCCAACCAATGTTTCGTATGATATTTATATTCTTTAGCTGAAATTCTATGTCTGATAACATCTCTAGTGTTTGATGAAGGATGTGTATTATCATTCCAAAATGATGTGACCAATTTTTTTGTTCCTTCATCAATCCTATTAGAATGAGGAGCTCTACACATGATTTCTCAATTGCCTTCCATGGTGCTTTCATCCAAAAGTATTCTCCTATTAACATATCGTGATATTGTTTTCCTATTAAAACCAAATTGAGATGAAACTAAAGATATCTGTCTTTTTCATCCCATAGTGTTACCTACAATGGATTTCAACATAACTTTTCTTGTAGACTTATCTATAGTTCGAGATCGCTTCCCTAGTTGGTTCAAACCTTTCTTAAGATTTTCAATCATATCAGTTTTCATGTCAACAACTTTTCTCTTCTTTGATGATGTGTCTATACCCAATAATTTTAATGCCCCTTCCAACTTTTTGTTTATAAGTATAACTGAAAGCAATTGATCTTGTTCAAGTGTTTCAAAATCATCAAATTTATCCAATATTTCTCTTGTTATCATTTTCATTGATCTCTTCGTAGGAAGACTTAAGGGTTGAATATTAGCAAGTGATCTCAAATTGTCCACATCCATTGTAAGTAAATGATCTAAGTTTCTATAATTAATTATTTTCTTTACAGTTTGAGCCAAATTTAAAAGTTCATCCATACCAGTAGGAGCATGTGATGTTAACCCTTCTCCAACATCAATGTTTTGAGCTTTCCTAGGGAGTAATCTTGACCCTTCTTCAATGTGCAATTCTTCGACTTGACTTGACCCTCCTACTTAAGATTGTCTTTTAGCTTCTTTAGTTTTATGATAATATGTCAATGTAGCTTCATGATTTCTTTGTTCAGTACCGGGTGACCTTTTTATAGAATATTTACTTTGTCTTCCCTTCTTGTTCCCCATTTCTTTGAGCTCCAAAAAATATCTTCCACAAGATCATCAACAAAAAAATTTCATCAAAAAATACTTTAATCTAATATTTTTCCTCTCCAAAATTATGACTTTGAAAAAATAGAAATATCAGTCCTTCTTCAAAAAATGCCTCCAATAATAGAAAATGTGAATTTATTAATTGCTATTTGATGTAAAATAGAAATAAAATGTTTTACTTTTATACCATTTTTAAAAAAATTCACAAAATAATTTTACTAGCCGACTTCACGTGAAGTACCTAAGGAAAAATTCTGGCGGGGTGTTATTTGTTAGGATTTTCACTTTAGAGGCTTCGTGTGAAGGGTCTTCACATGAAGCCCCTCAGGTGGCTTCATGCGAGGGGGTCTTCACACGAAGACCCCAAAACTAAGATTTTGCCCTCAAGAAACAACTAAACTGTAGAAAATTGGTCTTTCGGGGCCTGAAACAAGGACTGAACAAGATGATTTTTTTCAAATTGATGATGTCAAATGATGCTATTCGAAAAAATCTTTCTAATGAATATATTTTTAATACATGTTGAGTTCATTATCACTTTTAAATATTACTTTAACTAAACATAGGTTGTTTGGTCATTCAACAACCTATCTCTTCAAGACTTCAGGAAAAATAGTAAATGATAAAAAAAAATTTATAAAAAATATGTAGGAAAAGCGTATTTGTGTTACCTTTCTATGAAAAAAATAAAAAATGAATTTATATATACACACATCAAGTTAGAGTGATCCAAGTGACCTTATGTGTAAATTACAGTTACTGTCACTTTAAAACTTAATAAACTATGAAATATTGATCCAAAATGAATAAAACCAATTGCATCCTTTAGATATTGAAGTTAAAAATATAATCTCAAAAGAATTAGATTGTTATCATATTTAAAAAAAGAAGTGTTGATCCAAGTGATAGTAACTCCTTAAAAACATAGTTTTTTCACACAAACCACGTTTAGAAGGAGAAAGAAAAATGAATTTAAATATTTAAAAAAATATAAATATTTAGAAACTAGAAAGAAAATTCTAAAAGACTCTAGTTTACATCATCTTCAAATTCCTAATAGTTCTGCAGCAACAGATGTTCGAAAATGAAGTTTTTTCTCTGAATGTTGAACTCTATGTCAAAGTTGGCCAAAAAGTGGGACTCACTATTGTGGGACCACCCACATATGATGTAATTATAGGTTTTATTTAAGCAAGAATATTTATGCAAGATAATTGCATAATTTTCAAAATCTAATTCACATTATGTCATCATAAAAACTCAACTTACACATATGATATAGGTCACCATAAAAATTTAATATTGTAGCTTTATGTACACATCGATGTAACACCAACATAAAAGTATTATGCACATATACACATTGGCCATATAACCTTAAGATCAATTGACATTTATGTAATTGGCTTTTATATATTCTTATTTTTTATATTAATCATCAACAAAACTAGGGTGTTGTCCCTTACAAAAGCACATCCGCACAATAAAATGTCTCACACCCAAGGACATGAAATAGGGGCTTCATCCACTCAATCTACAATGAGGATGACATAAACCATAGTTTTTTCACTTAGTCTACACCAATGAAAAAGGTACAAGATGCACCGTCTACTTGGCCTACACCAAGGATGTGGATAACATAAGCATCAACAAGAAAACAAGGCAATAACATGAGTCAAATGAAAAACTGCTCAATTGGCCACTATGCGAAGAGCTCAAATTTTGATAGAATCCATCAAACACCTCACAAGGACACGAGGAAAGTTTGTGAACCACAAAATAAACTAAAATCTCAAAATTGGGCAAAAATTGACAAAGGTTCCAAAATCATCATTTTACATCAAAAGGGTAAGTTCGGATCACGATAGTCATTACCCAGCATGTCCTCAATCCATTCCAATAGCACAATATTACTACAATCATGGGAGTATACTAATTCCAACATTTAAGTCACACCAAACATGATGATCAATAATTCTGGAAAGCACAATTGAGGTGAGTTCAAAAATGCCTAAAAATTAATATTAGCATTAAGCCACAAAATCAAAACCCAACATCACATTTATATCAAATAAAAGAACCTATCATTCCCACCTGAAAGAATTCAAAGGTAGAGTTATAGTTGGAGAGACTCCTCACTACCATGATGTATCAATACCAACATCTTTGGCTCATTAAGTAGGAGAATGCAATGCAAAACATAATAGATACTAGATAGAGTTGTGTGGTGATCCTCAATAATATTACAAGGATTCTCCTTTTAGTGATGTCCAATTAAGCTTGGCCTATAAATTATTTGAACCTGGACCAAATTTTTATATTATTATGTATCTTATCCAACAATTTTGTTTTCTATTTTATAATATAACAAACAAATCTAGGGGTAGTTTTAAAAGTTGAGCCAAAATTTTGAATGAATTATAAAACCCAATTAATTTTGGGATAGGAATTATTTCTAGACCACTATAATCCACAATAATCAATCCAACCCTGATACCTTCTCTCCCAAGGTTTAGTGCAACTTCCAGTCACATATTGACATTCATCATCCTTAATTTTTCTACTATTCTTCATTTTTCTTATGATGATGAAATCCATTATCTATCTTTATTATTATTTTTTTGTCATTTGTCAATTTATTCATTATCAAGTCTATCATATCTTTGTTGTCCATAGAGGTGGAAACACCAATAGAGAGATTTGACTTTGGTTTGCCTCTAAAACAAATAGCCCAACACTTTTCACATCATCTTGTGTGAAAGTTTGAATTTCCTAGCAATCCTAGGATTCTTCTATGACACAGTCAAGGATGGAGGATCCAATTAAGGACTGTCCAAAATTGCAACCAAACCACAACACAATAGAATAAAACAACACAACAATTGTTTAACACAGATTTTCATTAACATGCCCGGCTATAAGGCCTTCCAGGTTAGGGCCAATTACAATCACATATTACAATTTTGATACAACAAGGATCCAATACAACTCAAGCTAGTTCAGTTCTAAAAACAACCAGCAACTGATGGAAACCCTAAGGTAGATCTAAACTTGAGCTTGCAAGCCTCCAAGTAATATCCTTGTCTCTTAGCCTCAACCAATAGCTCTACTAATATAAACTATCAGATAACAATCTGATTTGCAAGATCTCACAAGATCTTTTCCACAACTTCACCACTGAACTCTTCTACCAAGTCTACCCCCAAACATCTACCCTAACACCCCCTTAAATACTAATCATTAGCCACAAGTCAGCTGGATGAAACCATTAACTCCTCCTAACAAATATTAAATGCAATACAAGTCAGCTCTCAAATAGCCTTACAATTATTAAATTCAACATGTCAGCCTGTAACAAAAGCTACCAACATTAAATGCACCAAGTCGGCCCAACAAATCACATAGAACTCTAGTCGGTAAACTAGAACTACCAAGCATCAGTGAAATAACTGAGCATCACCGAGCACCAATGTCGATGATCACTGTAGGCATTACTGAGTAACACTATCACAAAGCACCAAAGATTACTGAGTTCCTTCAGTGACCGAGCTTCCTTCAATGATCGAGACCGTCGGTCAAGGCTACAACTGAGTAACACTAGCCAGATAACAATCCACCCATGCAGTGCCACCGAGTACCCTAGAATGCCCCTGCTGTTGGAATTAGGAGAGATAGGTACTAAGAGGGGAGAGGTGAATCAGTGCCTTCAAAAAATTTACTTGTAACAACTTTTCTGCTCTATAACTAAATACTATGATAACCGATCAAAATAACTTGAATCTAATTGCATAAATCAATCATCTAGTTAACTTAAGAAAGTAAACAATATGAAATCAATATGACAATCACATAACACAAGTATTTAGGTAATGTAGAAACCCTTGTTAGAAGGTAAAAACTGTAGTGGGGATGACACCCACAAATTCTTCACTACTATAGATAGAAAAGGTTTTCCTATTAAGGCTACAAGTTTTGATCACTTCTGGTGATCTTACCCTATTAGGAGTAACATATGAGATCAGCTAGATCTACCTAGTTATAGGATTTAACAACACTATATGAAGTGTGTACTCAGTTAAGAGATTTATACAAAGACTCCTAAGTCTACTCTGTTAAGAGATTTGTACCAAACTCTATCACAATTGTCAAAAAGTAATAGGTAAACTATCTACTAGTTGACAACTCAATTGTTTGAAATAGATCTATAAGTTCTTATCAAAATGTCACCTTATCTATGATGGTTCTCTGCTCTATTCTCCTTGGTAGCCTTGTCTGATTCTGCTCAATTTGAAAACCTTTGTACTCTATTCTACTCGGTAAACTGATTGTCTTGAAGATAGGCAATTTATTCAAGTGCTCCATAATTCATATATATCAGCTCAATAACCCTTTAAAAATGGTGTGAACATATACAATATATAGTGTTCTATTTTTCCACTTAAACAAAAATTAGGTTACAAAAAAATTATCATAACCCTAAGATCTACGGTGCAAAATAACCTAGATCAACTAATACAAATAAGATAATCATTGCATTTAATGAATATCTTTTACAATAAATGCTCCTCGATCTTGGTAAACCATTTTACGATCTATTATAACCATTTTCATAGAATAATGTGCCATTTTTTATTACTATGCCATTTTCTATGATCATTGGTAAACATTGTATAATCTTCTCGGTGTATACTACGATGCTCGGTGTTTACTGACCATCGGTGTCAGTGGTGCTGGTGCTCGGTTAACTGTGTGATGCTCGGTGTAAGGCTTTATCGACTACTCTATCTTACTTCTAGTTACTGACTGTCTCAATGTAAATAACCAACTGACCTGTTTACTATCCTTTGATACTAATGACAACCTTAAAATGCTCAATAGAGATTAACAATTTCCCCCTTTGGCATTAGTATCAAAACTTCATAATGTATATAGACAAAATGTTTCTATATTATCCCTTATATCTCCACCATATAGATATCCATAACAAAAAACTTCATAAGTACAAAAGTACTCCCCCTCGGTGCATGATCTCGGTATGTTTCTATACATATCAAAAATATACTATTTGGCATATACATGTTTTCCCCCTTTTTGATAATAATGCCAAATACCCAAAAAGTATGTAATGTATAATTACATCTTATAAAAAATGTTTTGATGGGTTTTCTTCACAGATTCCAAGAGTTTTTCCCATTCCTCTTTCAAGTTAGTAAGAGCAATGTGCTCAAGACCGACTTGTGCATGCATGTCAAAGATATTTTCCAACATCAAAATCTCTAGTGTGGCCACAAGTTGCTCAGCTTTGACAGTATGTGTTTCAAAAATCTTTAGGTAAGGAGTGGGTTCTTTCTGTAACTCTGTAACCTGATTGGTGATGTGCACTTCTTGTTTCCTTAAGTCTGCTATCAGCTGCCAGAGTTCTTGAACTTGGTTAATGTGCTTTAAGAAAGTAGTTGGCTCGACGATAGCTGCTTGTGTACTCAACTTGATTTCTTCTTCTAAACCTGTTATCTTTTCACTGATTTCTACAATGAAGGTGTCTGTAGTACAAAGATTTATTAGTAGTTGACATATTATCTGTGTGATAGATTTTACCTTGGTAATGACCTCAGATAATTTCACCTTGTTCAGTGCCACTTCAATGCTAATCCTTTCTACCAATTTGTTTTGAATCTTTGACTTTGCCCTTTCTTCTATTCTTTTGTCCACATCTGTATCAGGGGCATTAATTTTGTCGGTGAGGGTGGCAAGTTAATCTAAAATGGGAGTATTCTCATCAATGTTTTCAGTACTATCTATTGTAGAATATTCCATACATCATTTAACACTTCTTTAGGTTTTTGTTCTTGCCTCAATTTTTCTTGTGCCACTTTCCTCGAACATAACTCCCCATACTGACTTAGTTCCTCAGGGCTTAGGGTCCTCGGGTCACATTCGGGGATAATGATAACTTCATCAATGGTGACCGGCCCTTTGGCTTTCTTCTTCTTCTTCTTCGGGGCTAGAGGTGACTTCTTCTCACTTACAACAATGGATTTTTCTTCACTCCTCAGAGTATCCTTACTAGTTGACACTATATCATCCTTCTTCTGCTCCTCGTTAGATTGAGTGGGAGTCTCGATGGTAGTGTCAGGTGGGTTCACCTCGGTTGACTTGGTTTCTTCAAGTTGCTTTGGTTCTGTAGACTGTGCCTCTGATTTGTTAGGCTCATTTGTATCTGCAAGTTGCTCGGGTGCTTGAATCTTAGTTGTATCTTTCATTGGCTCAGGATGAGAGACATCAGGTTGTACTTGTGAAATGATTTCAACGGCCTCTGCAAGTACAGGTAGTTCACCCGGTAGAGATGTACACACATTATCAGTGTTTAATGCTTCATCTTTGTATTGTGTAATTATTACATCTTCGTCATCCTTATCATCAGGATCACCATTAGTGATATCCTCAATGAGTGCATCATCATCGATTTTCTTTTGCAAGTGGATCTTAACTTGATTTAGTGCATCCTGTGAAATTTTGATTTCTTCCTTTTGCTCGGTGACATCAATTACCTCGATAATTGATATACTGGTGTCTTCTATTTTCTTGCCTTTATTATCATCAATGAAAATACTTTTACCTTTTGAACTGTGTCTCTTTTTAGACAGTTTTAGGAATGCTTCCTATTCAGCTTTCTCTTCTACTTTCAAAATTGATGTCCATAGGGAGTCACATACGACATCCATATCATCTACAATCTCAACCATGATCTACATAGCTCTATTCTGGATTGAAAATCTAGGCTGATACCTTGTCATGTATTCACTTACCTCAGCATAGCTAAAGTGTGTGGCTACACGGCCTAGAGATCATTCTCTTTTTCTTCTCTATTTCTAGTGCAATAGCCCATCTTTCACTTATTTTGTCATCAAGTTCCTTTGGAAATTGACATGCAAATTCCATTGGTACTCTTTTGAACTTGATCATCATTTGAACAATAGCATGTTCTATCTTTGTCTGGTCCTCAATTGACAGGTTAAATTTTCCTATGCCTAGATCATTAAGATTTCCATTCTCAATAATATCTTCAATTATTTCTTCTATGGTACTATTCCTGTTATGAACTAGCTTAAGGGTATGTGCAAGATCATGAGGGGCCAAACTATGCCTTTAAGTGGCAATGAAAAATCAGCAAATTAGGGTTTGTCAACTTGACGTGAAAATTTGAACTAGCTATCAACCTAATACCAAAAAGTTGTAAGAATAGAATCTGTAGAAAATTGAATCTAGTTTCTAAACTACTAGGCCTTTTCTAAAAAAAAATTAATATAATTGGTGAAAAGTATAGATTTCAATATAGTAGTACAAAAATTTTAGGAAAAAAATAAGAAGTAGGTGTATGTCTGACCACCTTAATCATGATCAAATGATAATATTTTTTTATAAGATTTTATATATAAGTAGTAGACTCATTCCCAGATGTGACGCATATTTTTTTGTAATTTTATTCCAAAAAAGTAATTAATTATGAATTTTCTGCTACAACATTTTCAGAATAAAAAAACTCCCATGTCTGACCACCTTAACTCATTCAAAACTTTACAAAATTCAATTTTATTTTATTTTTCCTTATAGTAGGCAAAGCATAGAATGTGATGCATTTTTCAGATTTCAAAAATGTTATACTATTTGAAAGTTATAACCATTTTTCAATCAGTATATAAATCAGCACTTTAGAGGTAACTCAATTAGAAAATAACAAATAATTACTTACCGAATTCAAAATTTGACAGCAATTATATCGATAGAAAGTTGATAATCTCCTTAAAATACCCTTTTCATTTCATAAAATTTGGGTGAAAAAAAATTGTCAACTACATGGTCGAAGTTTGGAACTCAGAGAAACAGGGGAAAAACATGTTTTTGTGACATTTGAAGAGTTGACTAGGTAGGTTTGGTGCACAAAGCAATATCGAGCCTAATTGGGTACCCGATTTGAAATCGGGTATCTGATTTTGCTGAGTATGAAAAAATGGCAGGAGTATATGAAAAATATGAAAAATTTGAACTTTTTAAAATTGGGTACCCGATTTTGCCAAGTATGAAAAAACGGCGGGAATATATGAAAAAATTGAACTTTTGTATATAATGTTTAAATATGTATTATATATAATTATATATTAATTTATATATTTTATATTATAATATCTTAGGGGTTTTAAATTGTATGTCATACATATTTTATATTATATAAACATATGTACAAATTATATATATATATTATATATATATAACGTTTAAGGGGTATTAAGGGGTATTATGTAAATTTTTTAATATATATTATATATAATTATATATTAATATATTTTTTTATATTAATATGCATTGTATATAAATATATTTAACGAACTTGTATTATATATATATATATGTATATGTATATGTATATGTATATGTATATGTATATGTATATGTATATGTATATATATATATATATATATATATATATATATATATATATATATATATATATATATATATATATATATATATATATATATATGTATATATATATATATATATATATATATATATATATATATATATATATATATATATATATATATATATATATATATATATATGTATATATATATATATATATATGTATATATATATAAACTTTATAGATCATAATATTTAAATTATATGTTGAAAGGGGTTACTGACACTTCCTTGGGGTCCTAGTACACCTTATCACGCATTAGGACCCCTAGGAAGTCCCCATCACCCCTTTTGACACATTGGAATGCTCGAGTGTGTCTGAAGGCGTCGCTTCAAACACACTCAAGCATTCCAACGTGTCAAAAGGGGTCATGGGGACTTCCTAGGGGTCCTAACGTGTGTTTGAAGGGGTCACTTCAGACACACTCAAGAATTCCAATGTGTCAAAATGGATCATGCGGACTTCCTAGGGGTCCTAATGTGTGATAAGGAATACTAGGACCACTAGAAAGTCCCCATGACCCCTTTTCACACATATGAACCCTCCAGTGTGTCTGAAGGAGTAGTAGGACCCCTTCGAACACACTTGAGGGTTTAGATGTCTCAAAAGGGGTCATGGGGACTTCGTAGGGGTCCTAATACATCTTATCACACGTTAGGACTCCTAGGAAGTTCCCATGACCCCTTTTGACACATTGGAACACTCAAGTGTGTCTTAAGGGGTCGTAGGACCCCTTAAGACACACTTTAGCATTCTAATGAGTTAAAAGGGGTCATGGGGACTCCCTAGGAGTCCTAGTATGCCTTATCACGCGTTAGGACCCCTAGGGAGTCCCCATGACCCCTTTTGACACATTGGAACACTCAAGTGTGTCTTAAGGGGTCCTACGACCCCTTAAGACACACTTGAGCATTCCATTATGTCAAAAGGAGTCATGGGGACACCCTAGGGGTCCTAACATGTGATAAGGTGTAACAAGACCCCTAGGGAGTCCCCATGACCCATTTTGATGCATTGGAATGCTCAAGTATGTCTTAAGGGGTCCTACAACCCCTTAAAACACACTTGAGTGTTTGACTATGTCAAAAGGGGTCATGGGGACTCCCTAGGGGTCCTAGTATGCCTTATCACACGTTAAGACCCCTAAGGAGTCCCCATGACCCCTTTTGACACATTGCAATGCTCAAGTGTGTCTTATGGGTTGTAGGACCCCTTCGAACACACTTGAGCATTCCAATGTGTCAAAAGGGGTCATGGGGACTCCCTAGGGGTCCTAGTATGCCTTATCACATGTTAGGACCCCTCAAAAGTTCCCATGACCCCTTTTGACACATTGGAATGCTCAAGTGTGTCTTAAGGAGTCGTAGGACCCCTTAAGACACACTTGAGCATTCCAATGTGTCAAAAGGGATCATGGGGACTCCCTAGGGGTCCTAGTATGCCTTATCATGTGTTAGGACCCCTAGGAGTCCCCATGACCCCTTAAGACACACTTATCATGCATTAGGACCCCTAGAAGTCCCCATGACCCCTTAAGACACACTTGAGCATTCTAATGCGTCAAAAGGGGTCACGGGGAGCTCCTAGGGGTCCTAACGCGTGATACAATGTATTAGGACCCCTAGGGAGTCCCAATGACCCCTTTTGACACATCAGAATGCTCAAGTGTGTCTTAAGGGGTCCTAAGACCTCTTTGAACACACTTGAGCATTCCAATGTTACTTGAGCATTCCAATGTGTCAAAAGGGGTCATGGGGACACCCTAGGGGTCCTAACATGTGATAAGGCATAATAGGACCCCTAGGGAGTCCCCATGACCTATTTTGACATATTTTAATGCTCAAGTGTGTCTTAAGGGGTCCTACAACCCCTTAAAAGACACTTGAGTGTTTGACTATGTCAAAAGGGGTCATGGGGACTCCCTAGGGGTCCTAGTACACCTTATCACGTGTTAAGACCCCTAAGGAGTCCCCATGACCCATTTTGACACATTGGAACACTCATGTGTGTCTTAAGGGGTTGTAGGACCCCTTCAGACACACTTGAGCATTCCAATGTGTCAAAAGGGGTGATGGGGACTCCCTAGGGGTCCTAGTATGCCTTATCACATGTTAGGACCCCTAGGAAGTCCCCATGACCCCTTTTGACACATTGGAATGCTAAAGTGTGTCTTAAGGGGTCGTAGGACCCCTTAAGACACACTTGAACATTCCAATGTGTCAAAAGGGATCATGGGGACTCCCTAGGGGTCCTAGTATGCCTTATCATGTGTTAGGACCCCTTGGAGTCCCCATGACCCCTTTTGACACATTGGAATGCTCAAGTGTGTCTTAAGGGGTTTTAGGACCCCTTAAGACACACTCGAGCATTCCAATGTGTCAAAAGGGGTCATACGGACTCCCTCAGGGTCCTAACACATGATAAGGCATACTAGGACCCCTAGGGAATCCCCATGACCCCTTTTGATAAATTGGAATGCTCAAGTGTGTCTTAAGGGTTCCTATGACCCCTTGAGACACACTTGAGCATTCCAATGTGTCAAAAGGGGTCATAGGGACTTCCTAGGGGTCCTAATGCATGATACAGCGTATTAGGATCCCTAGGGAGTCCCAATGACCCCTTTTGACACATCAAAATGCTCAAGTGTGTCTTAAGGGGTCCTAGGACCCCTTCGGACACACTTGAGCATTCCAATGTTACTTGAGCATTCCAATGTAACTTGAGCATTCCAATATTACTTGAGCATTCCAATGTTACTTGAGAATTTTTGTGTCTCCCACTTTGTTTGATATTGTTCATTGTCTGCTCCTAATCTAAACTTTTTTATTACTAGAAATTGAGTTTGGAAGAGAAAACACATACTAGCATTCTATAGATAACATGATAGCTGAAGCCATTGAAAGTCGAGAAAAAGCCCATAAATCTCAAAAAGTGAGCAAAGAATCCATCCAATGGGGTATCTACTCCAACTAATCCCAAACCCAGTTTGAATAATGAAACCCAACTAAAAACAATATTGATTATTAATCTAATCAAGGCAATACAAGCCATGGCCATAACGTTTCCTAGCTAACAATCAACAAATATTCTAGCTAAATCAACTATGTTAGCATATAAACACAGAGCATGTGAATCTGTTATCACCTTTACCCTGTTATATAAGAACCCACTTGCCCTTCCAAACACCAAATAAACCCTCTCTCTGAATGTATGAGAAAACCCTTGCCATCATACCCTCCCATAATGGTAGTTCTTAGTGGTCTTCTTTGCTGGTGCGATCATGGCGGAAGAGTATCTCCCCAAAGGCACATATAAGAGAAAACCTAGGCCATATGAAAATACTGACTTCACCACAACACAAACAAGTGCAATCACAGATGAGAAATTATGAGAGAATCACTCTTAAGCCAATGCAAAATCCTCGGATCTTATCCTATTATATAAGAGTGAGATTGAAAGAATAAACGATAACAATGCTATTTTTAGGAATTCCTTCATAGCCTGGATGAAAGCATAAACGACAAACTTTGGTTTCTTTTTTTCAACTGTCATGGGAAAATCCCACCATTCCACTAAACTCTGCTATTTTTTTCAACCATCATTCAAAATTGGTTCTCAAACTATGAACTCACCAATTCAAACAAAAGTAAATTACAAAATAATCTTAAATCAATTAAATAAATTGTTTACCATATTTTTCAAAAAATAATTAGAAATAAAAGGGGTCAATCACATTGTTTTTATGAAAAATTTAATGGGTCACAAGTTTAGTTTAGAACATCCATAAATTTTTATTTGAGGATCACTTAATAGGTTATTTTTAGAGTTGCAATTAATGTTTTTTTATTAATGAATTATAATTAGAGTTACAATTGATATTAGTTTTAATGTTAATTTAAATTCTTTAATATTATTTTCATTAACGATTATAATTATTGTTACAATTAACGTTAATTAAAATTAATTTAACTCTTTAATATTATAACTAGAATTACAATCAATGTTAGATTTAATATTAATTTAACTCAATATTATTTTCATTATTGAATTGTAATTAGTGTTAAAATTAATGTTAGCTTTAAGATTTTGTATTAGTGTTCACTTAGAATTTGGTAATGAGTAAATGTTATAGTGTGTTAGGTTACGATCAGCGTAGATTTAAATAAGATGTTTATTCAATTAAATTTGAGATAGGGTTACTATTATGTTTAGGGTCATTGTTTCAAATATTGTTCAAGTAAGGGCATGATTCAATAAGGGTTTAATTATAGTTACTAAATTAAACTCTAGAGATTTAATTAGGTTAAAGTAAGGGTTAGGAATACGTGTCAACTAGGGATGCGATTTGAAAAGGGTTCAAATAGTGTTACTATCAGGGTTAATATTAAATTTTAATTAAGATTATGACTCATTCAAGGTTTGCAATTAACATTTGAGTTTAATTGGGGTTGGGGTTATGGTTTAATCAGTGTAAGGGTTTGATCATGTTTAGTATTATGAGAATAGTTAGGGTTCAATTAAGAGTAGGGTCAAGGTTAAATCAATTTATCTCCTTAATACTATTTTCATGGGAAAATCCCTCCATTCTAATGAACCTTGAACCTTGATGAACCTGGAGAAAAGGGTAATGGTGTCTTTTTACTTAGTGTTGTTTTTCTCCACTCCACTAACCAAAATTTGTTGTCAAATTATGAACTCACCAATTCAAACAAAAGTAAATTAGAACTCAATCTCAAATTAATTAAATAATTTATTTAAATCAATCAAATAATATAACATTTTATGAATTTTCTATTATAGTTCTTTGTAGAAAAACGTTGGAGAATGTCAAAGTCTTTTCTTTATAATATAACTTCCACGAGGTCAATCTACCCATCGTCACTCTATCATTGAGAATGAAGTTATCCAAGTAGTGAGATTGTCCCTCACAAATTCCTAGTCTTTCCAAATGCTTTTGAAAATGTTGGAGACTATGGGAGACATGGAGAACTTATTACAGAAAGGACTTTATTATCTATTGCTACACCTCAGAGCATACATTGTCTGCAATATTATCACAAAAGAATGATAAAGAAGAGGAAGTGCCAATTATTTTTATGGGCTTATCACTCAAAAAGCATGAATTGAAGTACCCCATGGCTGAGAAGAAGGCTTATGCAGTAGTAAAAGTTGTAAATTATTTCAGGTATTACAACTTACATTCCCATTCCACTATGTATGTACCTAATTTTGTCGTAAAATATATCTTAACCCCAAAAGAGATAGGGATGAATAATATGGTGACCTGGATATCAAAGATTCAAGAGTTTGATTTATATATCCATCCTACAAAATTGCTGAGAGGACAAGGTCTATGCAAATTGATGGCTAAACATATACCTGAAGATGACATTGCTTTAGATCTTTTTGTTAGTCTAAAAGATTCATGGTTTTCAGATGTGGCGTATTATTTGACACACGATGATTATCCAACACACTTAAGTCCCAGGGAGAAAAGAAACCTCAAACTTAAGGTATAAAAGTATGTAATTGTAGATGATATCATTTACAAGAAAGGATTAGATGGAGCCTTTCTGAGGTGTGTTGATAAAGAACAACAAGAAAATCTGCTTAAAAACTTTAAAGATGGGGCATGCAGTGGGTACTTTTCCTCCACCATGACTGCTTTCAAGATTCTCAAAAGTTTCTATTACTGGTCAGGGATGTTTGGTAATGCTTACAAATGGGTTACAAGGTACGAGAAGTGTAGGTTGTTTAGTGGTAAGCCAAAATTGGCAACACTTCTCCTGGGGCATTTTATTATTGAAGAACTCTTCAAGCAATTGGGATTGAACTTTATCGGTTCGATCAACCCTCCATCCAGTGTCGGTCAAAAACATATCCTAACTCCTACAGACTACTTCACTAAATGGGTCAAAGTAGTCCCTGTCAAGAAAATCATATCAGAAGTTGTGTGTGAATTCCTTAAGAATTATATTTTGGTCAAGTTTGGAATCCCTCATAAGTTAGTTACAGAAAATGCTACCAATTTATCTTCTCAGGAGTTGAATATTTTCTACTATGATTATGGTATTCACATGTCTCATGCATCTGACTATTACCCACAGGGGAATAGTCAAGCAGAGTCTAGTAATAAGACCTTGATAACAATAATGAAGAAACTAGTGAATGACAATGCGAGAGATTGGCATAAAAGGTTGTATGAGGCTCTCTATGAGGATCGAGCCTCTCCTAAAAGGTAGATCAAAATGAATCCATTTGAGTTATTCTATGACATAGAAGGCCAACTATCCCTACCTCTAGAATTGGCGACAACAAAACTGCTAAAGGTGATTGAAGATCAAGTTTTTTGGGATCATCTAGAGAAAATGATTATGTATCTCAACAAAATACAAGAAGAGAGAGAAGAAATGGTGGATCACATATCCTTAGACCAAGCCCGAGTAAAAAGGATCTTTGATCAGAAAGTTGGGCCACGTAATGTTATGGAAGGAGATCAAGTTTTGCTTTGGGATAAGAAGAGAGAGCCCAAAGGTGCCCATGGTATGTTTGAATCATTATGGAAAGGACCATTTGTAATCAGTAAAGCAATAGGAACCAACTCTTTCAATCTAGAGCATTCAGATGGCACTTTCCTACCCCTAACCTTGAATGGTGTATCAGATATAAGCAATTTTTTCCTATTTCCTATGTACATACTCTATTTTGGTGAGTTTTCTCTTTTCCTTCTGCTTTCCTTTTTTGTTTATCATGTAGTGTTTTCCCTTCCTATTTTTGTTTTATTTTCTGGCTTTTTAGTTGACTCCCTAGTCTATGAAACCATTTCCACTAAGTTCATCCTTTATCCTCTTAAGTCCTCATCCCCAGCTGGAGCCATTGTTACCACTCATTCTTTCTCATTCCCCCATTGCTTATTTATTCACAAGAATCCCTCTTGAATATCTTCTTTAATCTTTAGTGTTGAAGTCTAACATTCTCACCCTTATTCACACTTTTTCAAAAATACCTTGCATCATAAACTTAAACTTTGAACTAGCTTTGTTCAAGGTCGAGAGTTTAATGTCACCCTGCAACATGTTTTATTTTCTTTCACTTTATGTGGGTAAGTGGCATATGTAGCAAAGTTGGGTCCACCATTGAACTATGAACTATGAGTTACCTTAGTTCAAGATTCAAAGTTCAATCGTAGTCTATCTCTTATTTTGGTCATAGACAACCCTAATTCGCTTGTATCTTTTACACACATGAAAGGGCAGTCTTATCTTTTCAAGTGAACATGAACATTGAACCGCCTTAGTTCAAGGTTAAAGACTGCACTAATGTGATGTATGTGATAGGTGGTAGAAAGGCAAGGCATCCACACATGATGACTGACATAGTCATCAAGTAAAATAGCATTTTAATGTCATCTCATTCATGGGGAGTCCGAGTAATTATTTACCCATCAAATAAACCTCTTTTTAGCATTTATTAAACATCATGCTCGACTTTTCCTCATTAGTTTCATAGCTTTCCTAAATCTTTGAAATAATTTAAATAGATGCACTTAGTTCTATTAGTTTCATTGCAACAATTCGAGGTGCTGGAGAAGGTAATAGAATAGTCAAGTTGTCTAGCTTCTTTCAAAGCATAGGACATCTACGTGAAATCACAGGTCAGTTATCCCCTTTCTAAATACCTTGCTCAAAAATTGAAGTTGTTCATGAAATTGTGGTAACAAAGAGCTCATTAAACTTTTGTAAATCTCTGTTCTATATTTTTGTAATTTTTTGGGTATATCATGAAGTCCTCAATTCTAAATTTTGGGTGTACGTCTTGTTTCATTAGTTCATTACTAGAATGTGAAGATACAACTATGTGTTCTGAAGCCTTAAGTGAAATTAGGCAGAAACTTAAAAATCTTGTGCCTAGTTCCATGATAGAAAAGGTGGTTCAAAGTGGGTTAGCAGAGGCCACCGCTTTTCCCATAGCAACCCCATGTCCAAAATTATTTTTAGAATGTGCATTGCACTATAATAGGGAAGACATGTGCATTTAAAATATAGACAAAAGCCCATTAGACTATATAACTAGAGATTTCATTCTAAAAGCAATGGGTATTCCTGAGAAAGACCCCTATGAAGGTTGGACTATTGCCACATCTCAAACCATTTTATTTGAAAGGAAGCAAATGTATCAAAATAAAATCACCCATAACTAGTTATTGAAGCCTCAAAAGGGTGGGTCTAGGTTGTCGAAGCCTCTCACTAATGATTATTTTAAGTTAGAGGTTGGGGAATTGGTGATACTGGTGATGCTACTAAATAGACTTAAGTGGAACCAACATGATTTTTTATAGCATGACTGGATGTATTTTTACATTCAGATAACTCTGGGTAGTCAAAAATTTATTGATTGGGATGATAGCAATGTTGATGAACTTCACCATCAATTGGAAAATTTCTCAGGGAGGTCTGGTTTCTATATGTCTTCATATTTGTTTTATATCCTGGCATGTACTAGGAAATGGAAAGGTTTCTTTACTGAACCACCTATCCCTAACATGAAAGTGTATGACTATTACCCTTACTTGCAGAAGGAATACTACATTGACCGTTTCATAAGGGTAAATGGTGTTTTTTTTGGAAGGCTGATCTTTGAGTTGCATGGAAATGTTGAACAAAGAATGACAGATGGAGCTAAAATCTTTTTCAATGCCTATGGAATCTATTTTATTTAGTTTAGAAGGTTCACCTACTTAAGCGTTAGAGGTTTTGATGGAGAATCCTTTAAGCTTCCTAGATATGCCCTAGATAGCCACATTGTTATGGAAGTTGGCCGTCAGCTAGGTCATGTGCATAAAAGAATAAAAGAAAAGAAGGGTAGAGCCAAGTCAAATTTCCCTATTGAGTTAGGATTTTACACATGAAAACTTCTTCTAAAGCTCTTAACTTAGAATTGGAACTCAGAAAATTGAAGCTAAATACCTTTGAAGCTAGGAAAAACTTTGATAGTAGAAACTATGTAGCTCAACATTTCAATTTATCTTTTGAATTTCATCACAACGCCCAAATGGAGGATTTTTGGGAGAATTGCGCAAATGAATATGAAGTAATAAGACGTTCTTGGTCAAGGTTTAATCTTAACCAGATTGTCACTCTACAGATTGAAATGAACATCTCAGAGGTAGAAGATGAAGAAGAAAGTGAGGATGCAGTTGATGAAAAATATGAATCAAGAATCAAGGGATAACCTCTTCTAAAAATAGACTGGGATATAGAAGAAAGAGATAGAATTCATATCAAAACATTTAGTGTCATCAAAAGAACTGAGAAATGGATTACAAGTAAAAGACCCCCTATCAAGAAAAGACATAAAACATGAGGATCTGTCAAGATTCCTCCTATTAAAAATACTATTCCTCTCTCTATTTTTTATGTTCCTATTGCAAGCTCTTCCAAAATAAAAAAGGGAGAAAGTTTCCAAAGCCAAAACCATAAAATAGAGCTTTCCCTATTCTACTATGTCTACTCAAGTTATAAGAGAAAAGGCAAAGAAGGACACCAAAGTAGATAAGGAAAAAGAAGTGATTGACCTGTAAAAGATGGACAATTCACTATCAGACAAGAGTGCTCAGAAGAAGCCCCAAAAGGATTGTGTAGGCTAGAAAAGTGATCAACCAGATACTAGAGATTCTACAGCTATGATGAATACCACTCTATTAAATTTTCCTCCAACTCTCAGTTGCCTGATCCATCAACTTAAAAAGGAATGTCCTACTAATCACTCTACTAGTAGACGACATGATCAGTAAGTGCTTAGGGAGTGTGGTGAAGTCAGAAAGAGCCAAAATAGAGTCAAGGATTGATGTTAATGAAGTAACAAGGTATTGGGTAGCTGAGCATACATAGTCCCAAAAATTTACAAAGATAGAAAGGATACCAAATTTGATGACTAAAATATTGAGAAGATTGATCTAGGAGTTACTACCAGGGTAGTAGATGCAAGACATTTGGAGTCTTCCACCAAAAAGATGATCAGTAGGACCTTAAAGGATGAGAAAGATAAAAAGGAGTTAAAGGCCACAATCAAACAATTGGCGGCATTCATACTTGAGATTTAAGAACCCAACCCCATGCCATTAGCTCAGATACCCCAGTCAAACTCATGGAATTGTCACCATGGTGATTTTTGAGATGCAGACATGCATGGTTGCATAGGAAAAGTAGAAAAAGAAATGGGTTATCATAATAAATCAAATCTATGAGATCGAGAAGTATCCCATGGAGTAACCAAATTCCTCACTCAAAATCCTATGTCAGGCCTCGATGATGATGTCTTGTATGTAGCCATTAAGATCATTGAGTGGAGAAATACAATTATTAAATTAGGGTATGAAGGGTTAACTAATATGTTGAAGGAACTGAAGGAATTGACCAATGTTATGCAAAAATATTTGAGATACTTAAACATTACTCTCATGAAAGAAGATGGTCAAAACATTAAAGAAGTAAAAGCGATGACTCAAGAATTTGAAAAAGAAGTCACATAGATTAGAAATAACAAAACCCTGAGTGCTGCTAATTTTATAGAGATGGCTAACATTGAGGCTATGCTGGTAGTTTGTGTCAATCACCTGGGATCTCATAAACATAAGATAGTGCGAGTGCACAAAGAGAGGAAGATATGGAAGTAAAGGGTCATTCACATCACCCTGCCATATCATATGATTATTGATAATTTCTCAAGGGCGCATGTGGAATGGAGGAATGCTCAGACCTCCAGTGTACTACAAGACCAACCAATGGTTTCCAACTCCTCTGCTACTTCTTGATTGTGCTTCGATATTATTGGTATTTTTTTTTATTCCCCTGTTTGTCCTTTAGTTTTATCATGTTTTAGTTCCGGAACTGTTTTATGCATAAATTCCTAGAGAATTTCACGATTTTAATTTTTTATGTCTTAAAAATTGGTGGCCATATATAGCCAAGGAAGATACTCTGTGAAGGTTGACAAAATTTTGATTAGAATCTAGAACAGTCTTAGACTAGTTTGAGTAGATAGATAAGTGTTTTAGATATAGTACTAAATATATTTTGAAGTCAATGGATGAAAAAAAAATTACTATTATAAATCTGTGTGTTTATGATAGCGAATGGATCTCTGTTGGCATATCTGCTTTGATGAAGAATATTTTCTTGTGGTATAGCTTTACATTTTATTTTTAGGTTTTCAGTATATTTTGTTTAATGCTCTATTTTATAATATAAATGTATGGAAAAACTTAGGTTTGTGGGATTTATTGGATTTGTGCATAATCTTTTAAAATAAGTTATCACGACATGTTTATGTGTGAATTGTTATGAATGCCTTATTTATTTTTTGGTTAAAAGTAACATCTAGTAATGTAGTATTAGTTGTGTGGATATATTGAAAATTTGATCGAGAGATGTACCATAATTCAGAGCATGAAGATATATGTATGTTACTTTATCTTGTTGTTAGTAAGGTTTATTGTTTCAAGAATGGGAAGTGGAGTAAAGAAACAAAATAGAATATTGAGACAAATTCATTTACTAACACATAGAGATATTATGTTGCATTTTAATTCTTCAATAAAGGTTCATACTAATATACTATTCTTATATTAGATGGGTGACCTCCAAGGAGAACTACAAATGTGAAGTGCAGAAATGGAAGAAGAGAATTATAGAACTTGTATGTGTATTTGAGAAGGATAACCCTACAAGTTTCATGGACCTACTAGTCCATTTACATATACACCTAATTGATGAAACTTAAATGACGGATGTCATATCAAAGAGGTGGATGTTTTTATTTGAGAGGTATATGAAAAACCTAAAAGGAACTGTCCAACAAAAGGAATGTCCATAAGGTTACATGGTTGAAGGGTATGTATTGAATGAAGCATTTTTCTTCCTCTCTAAATTCCTTAGTAAGGATTTTGAAGTTGGACCATGCTTCTCGGATGAAGAACGATAATCACATATTATTTACAGAGAAAAACCACAATCTAATGGTGTTGAAGTAGAAATTAGTAAGTATTCAAATAAGGAACTTTGTTAACTTTTTTAAATAAGTGTTGCGATTACATACTAATGTAGATAAAATTGTTGTTCAATAAACTAAAAATTGGAAATTACTCCGAAGTTCTAACCCCCTTAGAAAGGGTATCTAAACTTTATTTATAGAAAGAAAACTCCTAACGAATCCCAACTAACAAAAAGTATACTCCCAAGATAATAGGAGGAAACATTTTATTACAACATGAGAAAAGGAAGGGGAGTTATGCTCCAAATAAGAAATAATCAAATTGCTTCTACTATAGAGGAAATATAGCATAACTAACCCCTAGATCTACTCTAATCCAATAATTAACACTAAAGTCTCATTATTGCACTTCATGAGTTATAGTTGGTCGGTTGTTGACTCTTTCAAGGTTCATCTTGGTGGAATTTTTCTCCAACCAGTTAGCTATTATGAACTTCCTCATTGCAAGGCTTTTCGCAGCTGCTATTCATTCCTGCATTATGAAATTAGTGTGTACAAAATATAGGCATGTCCATTTAACTTTAGAATATTCATTTGTCTAACTAAATTCAAGATTATTATGAATAATTCACATAGAAACGGTCACATGTCATATTACATCATTTAGCCAAAAATGAATTATGCATTTAAGTTCATAATTAACCACTTAACAAGTTTATGAAGATAAAAGAAAGTCAAGCATATCAATTTCACTTTGCAATAACCATTTATCTAACTACATGTAAGATTAATATGAATAATTTACATATGATGCAGGGGCATCCAAAGTTAAGGCAGGGGCATTCTGTGTCCTTGGTGAACTACATAGGTGTTGTTGTTTTGGCTAGTTTTTCTCAGTTGTAGTCTTGACCAACGACCTCAGGCATTGAAGGAAGTTCGGTCACTAAAGGAACTTGGTAACTCTTGGTGCTCAGTGAAAGTGTTACTCGGTCTTTCCTATGATGCTCGATTGACATTGGTGCTCAGTGATGCTTGGCTTGCTCGGTTAATTCACTGATGCTCGGTAGTCCTGGTTTACCGACTAGAGTTCTGTGTGATTTGTTGTGCTGACTTGGTGCATTTGATGTTGGTAGTTGTTGTTTTAGGCCAACATATTGGATTTAATTATTTGTAAGGCAATTTATAAGCTGACTTGTATGGCATTTAATTTTTGTTAGGGAGATTTAATGTTGTCATCTAGCTGACTTGTGGCTGATGATTAGTATTTAGGGGGGTTGTTTGGGTAGTTGTTTTGGCATGACTTGGAGAGATCAGAGATCATATCTGAGGATTCTAAAAGCTGGAGTTGGCAAAGTTGTGGAAAAGATCTTCCATGATCTTGTAGATTAGAGTGTTTGTCTGATAGTTTGTAATAGTAGAGATAGTGGTTTGCACACTTGGGAACAAGGAGATTGCTTGGAGGCTTGCGAGCTCAAGTTTAGATTTTCCTTAGGGTTTCCATCATCTTCTGATGGTCTTCAAAGCTAAACTAGCTAGAGATTGTATTGGATTTGGTTGTGGATCTTGCAAAATTATTTCTAATTGTAAGTGGCCCTAACCCAGAGGGCCTTACAACTGGGCATGTTAATGCAAATTAGTTGAAAAAATTATTGTGTTATCTATTGAGTTGAGTATTCTTCTTTGTAATTCTGAAGCTTCTTAGCCTGAACTATCCTTAATTGGATCCTTCCAGCCTTGGTCTGCATCAGGTAGTATCAGAGCTGGGTTTGGTCTTGTTGAAGAGCTAAAGTTGTTATGGTACTTATCAGAGCAGAGTTGATCTTGTGGAGAAGAAATGAAGCAAAAGGTAACCTAGCAAGGCTGATCTTGCGAAGTTGTTCTTGTTGGTGAAGAGATCATATGATCTTGATTGCAGATCTATGGCACTGAACTTGCAAACTTGTGCCCTACTTGTTGCAAGATTGTAGATTGTGATCTGACTTGCATATAAATGGGAAATTGTCACAAGGTGGTCGTTGAGGGTTTTTTACAAAGGGTTTATTTGCATATCTTCAAGGATGCCTCTGAGAAGATTGGGCCCTAGGGTTATTTTTGATCTTTGTGATACTATGGAATCCTGGATCATAGAGAAAGTGAAATCAGATTTCAGATCTAATATGGAATTGATGAAGAATGATATGGTCGCCAAGATCATGAGAGTTGTTATTGGTAAACCTTAGAATGTTTTTACTAAGGATGGCTATGAAGAATTTGAACCTCTTGGATCTAGTGGTGATGACCTGGGGGATAGATCTAGTGAAGAGAAAACTACTCAGTTAACTAGATCTACAACTCAGTTTAGTAATTACTGAATGGAAGTTTCTACTTTCTCTGGTACCTTGAAACCTGAGAACTTGATAGATTGGATTAATGAACTTGAAGATTTCTTTGAGCTAGAAGAAATTGAAGATCCTCTTTGGGTGAGATTGGCACAGACTAAGTTGGAAGGACATGCTTCCCTTTGTTGGAAAGAGTTACAAAGGGATAGAGAGGATGAAGGTGAATTGAAGATCAATCGGTGGAGGTTGGTGGTGAAAAAATTGAAAGCTAAGTTCATACCGGTTGACTATGAGCTTGACTTGTTTATGAAGTTGCTCAATCTGAAACAGAAGGATTTGTCTGTTAAAGATTATACCAAGGAGTTCTATAGACTTATTATTCGGTTTGGTCACCGAGATATTGGTAAGGAAAAGGTAGCTCGGTATGTGAATGGTTTAAGATTCAATATTCAGGATGAGCTTGGTATGCTAAAGATTAATTCTATTGAAGATGCTTATTAGTATGCTCTAAAGGAAGAAGATAAGTTGAAAAGGAAACAACATGAGAACTCCCAAGGGATAGAGAAAATTAATCACTCGGTGAAGGATAAACTAACTGATGCAGAAGATGAACAGAAACCCGTGGAACCAAAGAAGAAGACAGGTAGAGCTATCTTTAAGGGTGCTTGTTATAACTGTGCAGAGGAAGGACACTGTTCTTTTGAGTGTACATAGAAGAAGGTTGATCGACAAACTTGTTGTGGTGAATGAGAACATTCAGAATGAACTTGAATTTGAAAACTTGCTGCTTCAGTGAACATTGCTCGGTACAAAGGATGAACCTTGTTAGAGGAGTAACTTGTTTAAGACCCAATGCAAGTCTAGAGGTAATCTCTATGATGTTATTATTGATAATGGTATTACTAATAACCTTGTTTTTGAGAACATGGTTTAGAAACTTGGTTTGAATAGAATGAAACATCCACATCCTATAGGATTGGTTGGCTACAAGATGTTGATGCTTTGGAAGTTAGAGAAAAATGATTCATTGATGTTCAGATTGGCCAGTATAATGATCTTGTGTTATGTGACATTGTGAAGATGGATAGTTGTCATATATTGCTTAGTAGACCTTGGCAATTTGATTGCAAAGCTATGTATGATTGTGTCAAAAATGTATTTACTATTGATAAGGAAGACATGAAGTTTTCACTAATGCCTTCGATGGATACAACACTCGGTAGGAGAAGCATGAGTATTGGTTCCTGAGTTGAGTTGGTGGATCCAGAGAAAATGAATGATCAGTTTGGAGAACTGACCTATGCATTGTCTAGGAAAGATTTGAAGAGATAGAGGAAGCTGAAGTGGAAGAGTATGCAAATTGAAAAGGTGGAGGACTTGTATGTGAAGAACCAGTTTGGGATTTATGTGCTGAATCCTGGAAGATGTTCTTCTCATATATGAACATCTTTTGGAACCTGGGGTGTCTGATGCAAGGGCATCCAAGGTTAAGGCAGGGGCATTCTATGTCCTTGGTGAAATTGGTAACTTCAGGTGCTCGATTAAAGTGTTACTCGATCTTTCCTATGATGCTTGGTTGACACTGGTGCTCAGCGATGCTTGGCGTGTTCAGTTAATTCACTGATGCTCGGTAGTCCTGGTTTACCGACTAGAGTTCTATGTGATTTTTTGGGCTGACTTGGTGCATTTAATGTTGGTAGCTATTGTTTCAGCCCAACATATTGGATTTAATTGTTTGTTAGGCAATTTGTAAGCCGACTTGTATGGCATTTAATTTTTTTTAGGGAGAGTTAATGTTGTCATCTAGCCGACTTATGGCTGATGATTAGTATTTAAGGGGGGTTTTTGGGTAGTTGTTTGGGCATGAATTGGATAAATCAGAGATCATATCCAAGGATTTTTAGTTGGATTTGGTGAAGTTGTGGAAATGATATTCCATGATCTTGTAAATCAGATTGTTTTTTTGATAGTTTTTAATAGAAAAGCTAGTGGTTTGCACACTTGGGAACAAGGAGATTTCTTGGAGGCTTGCGAGCTCAAGTTTATATCTACCTTAGGGTTTCCATCAGCTTCTGATGGTCTTTAGAGATGAACTAGCTAGAGATTGTATTGGATCTAGTTGTGGATCTTGCATAATTATTTCTAATTGTAATTGGCCCTAACCCAGAAGGCCTTATAGCCGGGTATGTTAATGCAAATTACTTGAAACAATTATTGTTTTATCTGTTGAGTTGACTATTCCGTTGTGTAATTCTGAAGCTGCTCGGCCTGAACTATCCTTAATTGGATCCTTCCAACCTTGGTCTCTATCAACATAGAAGAGGTCACATATCATCTTTCATCATTTAGGTAAAAAGTAAGTATAAGTTCATAATCACTTAACAAGTTCAAGAAGAGAACATAAAGTTAGAATAGAAACATCATAAATAAGGTCTTTAAACTTTATAAAAGTGTCTAGAAACCCTTGACAAAACCTATTAAAACATAAAATACATACAAAGAATAGAGCCATTCGACAACAACAGTCATTGATGATGCAAGTGTACACCTTTTCACACCACACATAAAAAAAGATAAATGCCACCTCATGCAATCTGTTGCATTTATTTCAAAAAGAAACAATTGCATCTTTGATATGTTTATCATACTTTCGATCATGCACATCTGTGTTTGACTTGTTGAGTGTTATGACTGAATAGTCTATCACATAAAATCTATTCAATTGACCAAACAAATTTGACTGTATATTACCCATGTCATGTGTGGCTTTATCGAGTGTAGGAAATAGAATACAACTATCTAAGTCTTTCTTCCATTCTTCCTCTTACTTATCTTTACCATTATTCTTAATAAAATGAGGGTGATTCAAACTCCTAAGATTATTTATCACATAGACTTTTTAGATTTGTAGAAGATATATGTGATGTTGTAATAGAAACTCACCTACCTTGAGGATTTCATCATTATCCTCCTTGAAGAGCTCAACCCATTGACCATTATCTGCAATATTTTAATTAACATGTTGTGTAATTAACAACATCCTACACAACCCCTTATTCATAAACTTTAGTTTGAACTCCACTTTTCTCTACATAGTAATGACCTTTTTGATAGATTGATAGCTATGCCACATTATACACAAATGGGGATATATTTTTCTATACTTTTTCTCAATCAAGTCTTGGGATAGCTTAATATTTGTGAGCTTCAACTCTTTCTTTAAGGAGAAATTTTCTTGTTGCACAAAAAATAAATTTCTCTCTTCTTCTTCTCTACTTTTTCTCTCCAATTTCAAATCAGTGTTTGCAAGAAAGAGGTTTTCATAAGCTTATAATAGGAGTCCCTCTCCCAGAGTGGTCTGCACAGGTCCCTCTAGGTCCTTTGTCCTATCTTTCAGCTTATTTATCAAATTATTTTTCTCTTCAATCTTTACTTTGGTGAAAAGAGAAACATTGACATTCAAATTTCCCATTGCCTCTGAAGAAACATCCCCTAGCCTTATACATCATAAAAATCCCAAGGATGTGTTATGGATTCTCAATGGTAATTGGCTTTTTACTAGGTGGATACAAGGAATAAATGACAAGGGTATTATCATTTTCTCTTGTTGTCATGAGAGTTACGCCCAAAATGCTAAGTATGAGACCTAGAAACCTTGTGAAACATTGAAAGACCTTCAATTATGTTGGTTTAATTATGGTGAAATTCAATCTCTAGATTAAGGGGTGACTTCCCTGTATGATCACCTAAACTATCTTGGATGAGAAAAGGGTAAGAACAAAGACTTGAATTTAAATATAAAACTAAAAGGTGATCCACTGAATATAATAGATTCTTAGAAATTTAAACAAGTATCTCTCTCTCACAATGAACCTTGAATAAAATTAATCCTCACATCTTATATGAAATATAAAATACTAAGAAAGGCTTGAATCTTCAATAATAATGAAAAGGAAAGACTTTCCACAATTGAAATTATTGAAAGAAAATAAACACAGTCTCAAATTAGATATACATAAGATACAGAGGAAGGCTCTACACTTTTATTCTAGATCAAAGGAAAATTATTCAATTACAAATTCAGAAAATCATCTAAGATACAAAAATCTCCTACCACATGAAAGATCTCAAAAAAATACAATCTCCTACCAAAAAAGAAAAGAACTCCCATCCATGAAGCAGAAAAAGAATCCTTATAGAATTCAAACACTAACTCTAAAGATAATTACATAGTGAACTCAAGTGTGACTGACCTTGGAATTGAAGCTCAACCTTTCTTTCTCCTCCAACCTAAAAGAATCTCAAGGGGCCGGATATGAATAAAAACCCCTCATCATAGTTCTAGCTTCCTCTTGATATTGAAACCCTTATGCCCCTTTTTTCTATTCATGGATGATGTTTCTTCGAAACTTATGATTCTATCTTTCTAGAAATTTTCATTAAATGTTGACAACAACATTAGTAATGCTTCATTAAAATTTCCTTTACAAACCAAGTGTACCTCACTTCTTGTTCTCTTGTAAATTTTGGAAAGTGTTGATTTCTACTTTAGTAACTGTATTTCATCATGTTTACTGATTGATGACATGTTTTGACACACTATCAATTATGTATGCATCTATTGATTTGATGCTGCATGAGAAAATTATCGTCACTTATTATGGAACTCTTTTCCTATTCTTTAAGCTATCTATATTGTCTTTTCATTTGATGATATTGTCCTCTATTGAGAAGGGCCTCTTCCTTATAATGATTTCAATATATAGCTTTTGACTATCATGTATCCTTGTAGCTGCAAATTAGGTACTCTAAACATTTACTTTTACTTTGATAATTTTCATCTTTTATGACATTTTATTACCCTTTTATGTATGTTTTTTTTTTGATGGGTAATAGGCCAAAGCCAAGATCAACAAGGGGCTCAAGAAGACTTGAACCCAAGACCTTTTATATATGTTGATTACAGAATCCATTTCTCTATTCACTAATCGCTACATGTGTACATTAGCTATATGATCCATAGGTTGAACCAAATTGTTGATCCTTAAATAATTTTCTCATGTATATCACTATGAATCTTAGTATTTTCTTCATCTCTTCCTATTGAATATAAAAATTACACTGCCATTTATTTTCTAAAAACTCTTCTCAGTCATGAAAGAAACTTGCTCTCCTATCATACATTATTCCTATTTGAGCTATTATATACTGATCTATTGCATCTCTGAGGCATTATTTACTGATTGATGACCTAATTTTTTCCACTCTAAGTGATTGATTTGTTATTGATGTTGCATCACAATGTTGAACTATGGATTTCTTAGTCTCTATATTTCTTATTCTCTGTGACATGTTGTGATGTTTGAGAATAGAAGAAAAAATACAAAAAATATTTTCCTTTTTTGATACATCACTCATAATAATCATTTCATCTAACTGTCTCTATTCAAATTCCACCACTTATTCCTCAAGCTTTTCATTTCACTTGACCTTTTATGTAAGGCCCACTGACCTTCCATCTATACTCTATTATAATTTAGATGTGACTATGATCTTTGATGCTTCTTTTATTTTCTATTACAACTTGTATCTACTCTTAATTCTTTTTTACTTATGGAATTCAAATGTGACCTGATAGTGCTCAAGATACATATCTTTCACTATTCCATCAGTGAATTGGTTCCTATATAGCTTATAACTATCAAGATAATGTTGATTTCTTAATTATCTTTGTAATATATTTATGTGAATATTTGTAATCTAAATTCCTTTGATAGTCACTATATTTATACCTCCCTTTGAAAAGTAGCTGTAAATTTTTGTAAAATCACTCTAAAGTAGAGCCCCCCACATCTTCTCTATTTTCTGATTTTGACTCTGAGTCATCATTATTTCAAATGTTTGATGTGTCATTCAAGAAATAAGAGTAACCTTGAAGGAAAAACAAAACAAAACCTTTTATCTATTTTCTTACTATTAACTATCTTCATCTATTATTGGTATTTCTTTGACTATTATGACACATTGATATGAACACCTGCATTACTTTGTTCTAGAAATTTATTATTGCTCGGAGGACCAAGAACATGAAGCCTTCTTTCTTTAATTATTTTTGGTAATGCACAAGTCATTGATTTATTATAAAAATGACTCTCTTTGAAATGTTCTATTGTTGTTTTGTAGAACTAAACTAAAAGGTTTCATATCAGAAGGATATGTCCCTTTAATGGTTTGCTATCTTCAATATGAATCTATAACCGTAACATCAATCTAGAAGGTTTCATATTTTGAGAATATGTCCCTTCAATAGCTTTCATTTATATGTTCCTACAAAAATAGAAACTGATTAATTAAAATTTGTGATTCATATTAGCTCTTTGAATTTCTTTTCTAATTCATTTTTGATTCATATTTGCTCTTTGAATTTCTTTTCTAATTCATTTGTGTTGCATGTAACTAGAATATGCTTGTATGATAATAAAACTTCTAAGGATTGGATTTAGATCTCCCATTTCTCAGTTCTTAGACTGAGGTCTTTCTCTTTTATCTTGCAAGTACCCTAAGGATGTGAGACCACTTCAACCAATGATTCTAAGCACAACTCAGTCCACCAATTTTGAGTTATTGTATAGATATGAACCTAATGTGAAGTATTTTAAATTCTTTGGATGAAAATGTTATATACTAAAAGAAAATAGGAATGTAAAAATTGATGCAAAAAGTGATGAAGGCCCATTCCTAGGATATTCCACTAAGAGGAAAGCTTATAAGTGTTTGAATTCTAACACTAAAAAAATTCACCTGAACCAAATGCCAAGTCACATAAATAACTTACCGAGTATCAGGAGGATGTTTTCGAGCAATTAGAAGAAGATACAGATAATTTGCAAGATGAACCTGAAGAGAAAAAATAAGTAGAAATGAAATATGAATCTACATTGGCACAGTATGTAAGAAGACATCATAAGACAGAACAAATCATTGGAGATAAAGAATTTGGAGTTATGAAAAGAATTAATTTGAAAGATCATACATGCTTATTATGTGAATTTGAGCCTAAAACAATATATTTGAGAGTATAGAATTGGGAGGTCAGACATTGACCAAGCCCTAGATAATAGGGGTTTTGGACGGGCAATTTAGGGATTTTGCATATGGAGAGGTCTTAGGAACAAAATGGTTATAGGATCCATGTTTTTGGATCATTTGGTAACTCTGTTGAAAGTCTCAAGGCATGGGGTGAAGAACTAAGAGGGGTTGCTTTGTAAATGGAGTCGAATTACTCCTCCTAATTTAGGGACAGTGGTGGATTTGAGGGTCTTGGTCCAAAACACCTAGGGTAAATCTTGTAGTATGTTATGAAGCTTTAAAAAGGGTATACATATGTGTGATTGGTCTATAAGGTTATTTGTAAAATATTTTAAGAAGGATTGGAAAATCCTCACTACTGTACTGGTAGACAGTATATGACTAGACAGTTTGGTCCAAGAGGATAGAATGGTTACAAGAATGCAATCAAACATTTGTAAATGGATGAGATGAGTATGCATTGGGATCCTTGGAGGATTACGATCACCATTTGAAGCATGGTTGATGTTTATGGTTGTAGAAGCACATTGGTTGAAGAATACTTGACATGGAGTATGAAACATGATTGATAGGTTTGGGTATGAAGAAGTGCATGGAGATCCAAGGTGTGGAGTCTAGTAGAGTTTAGGGAGATTGAAGATTGACCACTTGTAGGTCTATGGAGTGGGATGGGTCTAGGAGTGATCTTAGGATGAAAATTGAAGGTGTTATCAAGCAAAGAACGAAAGAAGTCATAAAACCATGAAGGAATGTGTTGGGTATATTTTAGATTTTCTAAGGTGTCTGCTCCAGATCTTGTTTTCAATGTCCATGCTTGTGTCATCATCTAGTGTAGGGATTTTAGAGCTTATCAAATTTTTCATATTTATGTTTAAGCCCTAGCCTTAGATTCTTTTCCTTAAAATGGTTAATTCCTTGGTTGGTTTTGAGTGAGCCCTAGTCTTTATATTTGCGCATTAATTTTTGAGTTACTTAAGTTTTCCTTTCTGCACGTGGTATTTTCCTAGCCTTCCTTGAATCACGCAATGTATTTTCCTTGTCCCTAAGTCTTTTAGAAAATTGGCGAATGTGGTGAATCCTTTGGTTAGGTTTTCTTTAGTTGCTAAATCTCCCAATTCATGTCACGATTAATGTTATCATTTAGTAATTCAGCGACTGTGTAATCTCCTTTTTGCTTGATATTTTACGGTTTCTCAAAATCATTTGGTGACTTGGTGTGGTAGTTAGCTCTTGTTTTCTAAATCGAGTGGTTAAGTTCAAGATTTTCCAGTGATCTAGTGAATGTCGTTGGTCATTTCTTCATCCAACGGTCATGTTTTAATCTCACAAAGACTAGGTCCTACTCAAAATCATGTAGTGATTTAGCGACTGAGTCATGTTTATTTGGTGGCCTTGATAGAGAAATTTGGTGAAGGTTAAAAGTTAACTCTTGTCCCTTAATCTCAAGAAAGGATGGCGGTGCCCAAAATTATTTAGCGATTAAGCAAGTAAGTGTTCACGGGATCTCAGAATTAGTTAGTGAAGCTCCAAAGTATTCAATGAATTGGCGAGTAAGGCAAAGTTAAGTGTGTTTTCAATGATCATTGATTCTCATATAAAAGATGATGGTCAAAGTCTTTGGGCAATTCAGCGACAGCTGTTGATTTTGTTTAAGATATTAGGTCAATGCATAATCTCAAGATGTAACCTATGGTATGAAAAGTATTTAGCGAATTGGAGATAGATATTATTCACTCATTCTCAAAGCCTGACTTTGGTTAAGTATTTATTTTAGAGAATGCGAGGTAACCTTGTTCACTGAATCACAAGATGAAGTCGGAGTTAAGCTTGGCTTTCTGAAACTTTGAGATTTCACTATTTGTTGATTCTCTAGATGTTACTATGGTTAAAGTTCTTTGTTTCATGGGTTTGTAGATTCCTTTGTTCACTAATTCTCTAGATGAATGTTGAGTTAAGGGAGTGATTCTGAGAATTAGAGAAGTCTTTAGTCACTAAATCTCAGAGTTGGGTGGGGCTTAGTGTGAGTTTTAAAAGATTTCCCTTAGACCATTGACCATCTTTGGGATCAATGGTGGTTGCAAAATCTTGAAGTAAAGCCATGAGTTAAAAAATCATTCTGAGACTTCGTGAATAGCCTTGTCACTAGATCTCTGAATCCAACCTTGGGTTAACAGTTCTTTCAGAGATCATGAGATCCTTTGTTCGCTTGATCGCTGAATTATGTCTAGTTAAGTTTTCATGCCGATCAATGTTTTGAGCTGTGTGACATGGATAAAGTATTGTGCCAAGCTGGAAAAAAGTAGAAAGTCATCCAATCAGGTTTTAACAAGGTTTTACATCAATAATTAAGGATTTTAATGCAAAAAGCCATGATCATTGCTCTCGCGCCTTGTTTTTTGATTTTTTAAATCTTCCTGTCAACATCCATCCCATGGCTAGCTTGATTTGAAATTTGGAAATGTGCAAAATTGAACATTGAAGTGACTTAGCAAGGATTCATTGTGATTTAGCTACTATTCACATTCAATTCTTGAGATTATATAATCAATTCCTCATTCCTTTCTGTGCTCAAAGTCATCCTGAAGTTGATTGAGAATTATTGGCGCTGATGTTGTAGAAGTCAAGTTGCAGAGCTATGGTACCACCTTTCTTGATAGAATGAGTCATCCAGAAGCAAGTGTTGCATCTTCCAATGGAGGTATAAAGGAATAGAGTGGAGAAGACAAGGGAAAGCCAAACTATTCTGACGAGTTTGTCAAGCTACTACCTGGTTCAATCCAAAACAAGAAAGCCATTAACATGACCTTTGAAGACCTTATGGACTAGTGTAGAGATCCTATCATGCCTTCAGGACTAGGTTACACCATCTTCACATATTTTTATAATAATAGGCATAAAGCAATTCCAACCTATAATGCTTGGGCTCTAGGGATGGCCAAGTTGATTATGCCTAATGTTTTCCTTGATATTGACCTGGTTATTGTGTTAGCAAGGCTTTATGATCCCGTTTCAAAAAATATTAGGTGAGAAAACCAGTATGTTTTCCTTATTTTAGATAGGGGATCCTTCATGAAGGCTTTTGACTTTTATGCTTCTTCTTCTGATGAGATTGACCTAAAAAAAGAGAGAGAGAGGTATGCTAGTAATATTGGGACTGTCAAAATTCAAATTGTTAAGCACATGCCCCAACAAGGTAAGTATATTGCCCCTCTCCCTGCAAAAATGAATGCCCCTTATATGTTTTCATCCCTCAATCATTATATGAAATTCTTGTGTCATGGGTTGTGTAGGGTTTTGGGAATAGATGGGGATGAGGAAAAAAGGTCTGTTGAGTTGCTAATGATAATTTTAGATATTCAGAACTCTCTCTGAAACACTGACTATGATTACATCAATTATGTAATCGATAGGATTCATGAAGATTTGATATCTATCAAAGAAAATAAAAGACCTATCAGGTTTTTGCATTATTCCCTTCTCATGCACATGATTTTATTCCACCATGTTAATTCCTTTGATGTTAGGATGTTAAGGTTGAGGACTACTTTTAATGACCAACCAAACCCATTACAATATTGGTTGAGGGATTGGAATTACACTTCCAATGAGTGTAATTTTTCCATTTTTTAGAATTACTTTATTCATCCGGTTCTTGAGATGTTGGGTATAGATGTAAGATTATCAACTAAAGTCTTGAGGTTGCTAAGGCCAATGCAGTTTGAGGATAAGTAGGCGGGAAATCACAATTGGGGTGATTTCTACTTGGGGGATAATTTCACTATTATTAGAATTTATGGCTGCCCTCAACCTCCACATTTTTTACCCATATTTGTGACTCCTAGGGTTGCCATGATGGATTTCATATGGAAATTGATGTGGACTGACAAAGAGCACCTTGCACCTCATAAAAAGGGAACTTTTACACCAAGGTAGTTTAGAGTGGACAGTTTCTTAATTGGAAAAGGGGATTTGGATAAGGTTAGCATTTGGTTAAATCATTTCAAGATGTGTTTAGCCACTTGCAAGTATGTGGACTCTGAGGGTTTCATCAAGACAGCTAGGATGACTCAGATTCCAAACATTGGGTCAATTAAGGAGCATGAGGGACTAGATGAAGAAGATGTGATAAGAAATATCTTAGATTTTGATGAGGCTAGGTAGAGGTGGAACAAATATTTTGAGTTGCTTGATATTGAGAAAAGGCTTAAGAGGGAGAAAATTCCTTTTGGTGGTTTTTTCCATTAGCTCCCATATTTGCAAAGAATGGAAAAAATGATAGAAATGCATGGCACCCTCTCTAACCAATTGGAAGGGTTAACTCATCTTATGCTACTCAATCTCATTCATAGATCTTAGGGTTAGGTTCATCATGTACTACACATGTGTCAAATTGCCAAGTTCTACCCAATGCTTGAAGGTGAGAATCAACTTGTTAGACTTGGCGAGAATCAACTTGTTAAGTAGTATTAACGAGCATCATGTACTGCACATGTGTCAAACTACCAAGGTCTACCCAATAGCATATGACATGCATCCATAGATATTATATCACATAGTACCTCATCATGGTACCCACCAATCTTGAACTTCACTAGGCACTATTCACTAACCATGACCTTGTGGTCATCCTGGACCCAGGCAACTCGACATGGATGTGGATGTTTCTACCTCTTGAGCTTCAACTTTGTCACCATCTCTTTTGATACCAAATTATCAGTACTGCCACTATCAACAATCACATCACAACACTTACCCTCACACTTGCACTTGGTACAAAATAGGCTCCTTCTTTACTTAGGTTCATTCTCACCACTCAACATGACTCTTCTATTAATCAATGTTTCTCCTCTTTCAGCATCTTCAGAATTTGATGATCTGGCATCTTCATCTACATGTGCAACTCTGGCCTGGCCTTCATTTCTCCTATATATCCTCCCTTGGTGTTGAGGAAATTCAAATGCCATATGACCTTCTTCTCCATAGTGAAAACATGTTCCACGGAAGCCTCCTCTTCTAGATCCTTGTCCTCTTCCTCTTCCTCTTTGATCTCTATTATTCTGATCATGGAAATTATTGAAATTATCTCCTCTCTGATTTTGACTGTTACTGGCCTCATCCTGCTTTTTTGGATCTTCATTTTGATCTCCATATGACCATCCACCAGATCTTCCATCACAACCTCCTCCACTTTGTCTGCTCTCAAACTTCTTGTTCAACTTTTCCTCTACTTTTAGGGAAAACTGGTATACCTCTTTAATACTATTCATTCAAACCAGATTTAGCTCTTCCTGAATACTTGGCCCCAACCCATTAAGGTAATGGGCAACTTTCTCCTTATCAGCTTCTGCATGGCCTATTCTGATGAGGATTCGATAGAATTCCTCTGTATACTTCTGAAGAGATCTTTCTTCTTGCTTCAAACTTTGCATCTTCTTCAGTAGGTCAAGTTCATAATCAACAAGAATGAACTGTCACTTCAGTTTATCCACCATCCGATCACATCTTGTGATTTTATCATTTCTTCTTCAATTTTTCTCTAACTAAATCTCTTGCCACTAGATCTTCACATGACCCTTTAGTCTAGCCTTCACAAAGTTGACCCGATTAGGATCCTCAATATCTTCATACTCAAAATATTCTTCACACTCATTGATCCAGTCGATCGATTCTTCTAGGTTAAGATTCCCTGAAAATGTAGGAACCTCAATCTTAGGTCTTTTCCCAATCTTGGAAATGGCTCAGAAAAGTCTTTCTTCTTCTGGTTTCAAAACTTTGAGTTCCCCTTCCTGAATCAGAATTTCCTTCTCCTTCAACTTCATCCTCGCTTTTGTCTCTGACATTAAGATTCATTTCTCTACGAATCTCCTCTTGTAATGCTCACACTTGTCTCTGCAGTGCCCTAACCTTAGGTGTTACAACACCATCTCTTCCACCATGTTCCCTTCATAGAGGCATTTTCACGCTTCTCACTGAAATCCTAACCACGGTCCTAGTGCAAAGTGCCTCACAGCCGGTATTTTTTTACACAGAAAGCCTAACCCATGGTCCTGGTGCAAACTACCTCACAATCAACAATCTATTTACACACTCAGGAACTCCCACTCTGATACCACTTGATGAAGGGTACTCCCCTTAATACCTCAAACACAACAGAAATAGAGAAACAACAACAATTTGCAAGAACAACAAATGGGCTTCTTATTATCTCCACAAATGTGGAATTACGAACTTTTAGAATTACAATATGCAAAGCCACATGGGCATTCCCTTACAATATTCTATAGGACAAAGCCTCAAATCAATACCCAGATCTACCCAGAACTGCCCTAGACAACACTACGAACCTTCTTTATATAGGTATTTTCCACCGCCTGAGAAGGTTCCAGAAATTTAGCTCTTACGGCCAACCAAACTTAGAATTATTTTATTTTTCAATTTATTACATCAAAGTCGGCTCAAAATAACTTTTGAAACTCGAACAAAAATATTGAAGGAAAATTATTTTTTTTCATTTTAGGTGGCCCGACTTTCGGAGACCATAAGTCATCACCAGTTGACCCGATTGACTATTATAACCCCATGTCAAAAAGGCCACGAAGCGCAATACAAGCTTGACTAGCTCAAACTTGATTGGCACAAGTGCTTGTCACCCAAATTTTTGACCTCATTCGGGGCCTCTAAAGCCTTAAAAACTGAGTTCAAAGTTTCTGTACCCTACTGCCAATACTGAAAATCTTCAATATCTTGAAAACTAGACCTGATCTAGCCATGAAACATTACTAGTAGGCTGATATGACTGAAATGGACCTCCACATGTAAAATCAGAACATTCCGAGATCATATGACCAACTTACTAAAAATAGAAAGTTTCCATAAATAGCAGCTCTGCAACAAATAACCCTTATTGAATACAAAAATAGAAATATTTTTGGGTGATGGAAGATTGCTCTTACACCCTGGATGCTCCTACATCATACTCACTTGTAATATCTCCTCTCTGCTTCTGGATCAAGTTACATGCTCATGGTTGTGAGAAGTCATGGACCCAAGCATTGGATTATGAGGGTATTCCCTTACATTTTCAGTGACGTTTCTCTACAGGGCACATGGAGACTAATTGCGCTCTTCTACACCTAAAAGGAGTTGTCCACATGGTGGAAGGCTACTAGTAATGACCATTTGATGGGTAGAGCTTCTAATTCTACTTTTGATTCTTCTTTTGAGGACTCACAGTCTGTTGATGAAGATGAAACTCGTGCTAATAATTTGGATATTGCTCATGTTGCTAGTCAAAACTAGACTTCTACCACTCACTCGATTCTTGCTCCTACTACATCCCTAGTTGTTGCCCCTACTTCTTTTGTTTCAATGCCTCCTGGCCCTTGTTGTTGATTCTACTACTCGCACTCTTGTTCTCCAACAAAATTCTATTGATAATTCTCAAACTCTCAATCACTTTGGCTTTTGTGTTGATGCATGTCCTAGTGGGGTCTCCTTTGTTGGTTAGCTTAAGGATAGCATTGCTTGGACTGTTGTCCAGTAGCATAGGAAGAACTCTTCTTCTAACTCTTGCCCATCTTCTCATGGGGTGTGAGTCTAGTTGATGGGATTCTAGCCTTTGTGGTTTGTTTTCTGTCTTCTAGTCAGCACCTCTTGTCTTGACTATGTGTTGTCAATGGCCTATGTTTCTGCTTTGAAGCCTTGTTTTTGTAAGGGTGATCTAATGTGAATTAGTTTGACCTTATGCAATTGACTTGTATACATGTTTGTATTAAATATTGTATGATTATGTCAGGTACAAATTGAATGAGTATGATATATATGGAATACAAACCATATGTTATTGCATAAAGTGTAACATAAAGCTATTTTTATTAAAGTTGCATTGTGACCTAATGTTAATCAAGTTTTGAAATTTATTCAATTGAATTCTATACATTCTTGCTTATATATACCATACTATGCAAAGAGCTTGAATTTTGATAGAATCCATCAAACATCTCACAAGGACATGAGGAAAGTTTGTTAACCACAAAATACACTACAATCTCAAAATTGGGCAAAAATTGACAAAGGTTCCAAAATCATCATTTTACATCAAAAGGGTAAGTTTGGATCATGATAGTCATTCCCTAGCATGTCCTCAATCCATTCCAATAGCACAATATTACTAAAATCATGGGAGTATACTAATTCCAACATTTAAATCACACCAAACATGATGATCAATAATTCTGGAAAGCACAATCGAGGCGAGTTCAAAAATACCTAAAGATTAAACTTAGAATTAAGCCACAAAATTAAAACCCAAAATCACATTTATATCAAATAAAAGAACCTATCATTCCCACCTGAAATAATTCAAAGGTAGTGTTATAGTTGGAGAGACTCCCCACTACCATGATGTATCAATACCAACATCTTTGGCCCATTAAGTAGGAGAATGCAATGTAAAACATAATAGATACTGGATAGAGTTTTGTGGTGATCCTCAATAATATTACAAGGATTTTTCTTTTAGTGATGTCCAATTAAGCTTGGCCTATAAATTATGTGAACCTGGACCAATTTTTATATTATTATGTATCCTATTCAACAATTTTGTTTTCTATTTTATAATATAACAAACAAATCTAGGGGTAGTTGTAAAAGTTGAACCAAAATTTTGAATGAATTATAAAACCCAATTAATTTTGGGATATGAATTATTTCTAGACCATTATAATCCACAATAATGAATCCAACCCTGATACCTTCTCTCCCATGGTTTAGTGCAACTTCCAGTCACATATTGACATTCATCATCCTTAATTTTTCTACTATTCTTAATTTTTCTTATGATGATCAAATCCATTATCTATCTTTATTATTATTGTTTTGTCATTTGTCGATTTATTCGTTATCAAATCTATTGTATCTTCGTTGTCCATAGAGGTGGAAACTCCAATATAGAGATTTGACTTTGGTTTGCCTCTAAAACAAATAGCCCAACACTTTTCACATCATCTTGTGTGAAAGTTTGAATTTCCTAGCAATCCTAGGATTCTTCCATGACACAATCAAGGATGGAGGATCTAATTAAGGACTGTCAAAACTTGCAGCCAAACCACAACACAAAAAAATAACACAACACAACAATTGTTTAACTCAGATTTTCATTAACATGCCTAGCTGTAAGGCCTTCCAGGTTAGGGCCAATTACAATTAGAGATTACAATTCTGATACAACAAGGATCAACAAGGATCCAATACAACTCCAACTAGTTCAGTTTTGAAAACAACCAACAACTGATGGAAACCCTAAGGTAGATCTAAACTTGAGCTCGCAAGCCTCCAAGCAATCTTCTTGTCTCCAAGCCGCAACCACTAGCTCTATTAATACAAACTATCAGATAACAATCTGATCTCCAAGATCTCACTGGATCTTTTCCACAACTTCACCATTCAAATCTTCTACCAAGTCTTCCCCCAAACATCTACCCTAACACCCCCTTAAATACTAATAATTAGCCACAAGTCAGCTAGATGAAACCATTAACTCCTCCTAACAAATATTAAATGAGATACAAGTCAGCTCTCAAATAGCCTTACAATTATTAAATTCAACATGTTGGCTTGTAACAAAAGCTACCAACATTAAATGTGCCAAGTCAGCCCAACAAATCACATAGAACTCTAGTCGGTAAACCAAACTACCAAGCATCAGTGAAATAACTAACCATCACTGAGCACAAGTGTCGACTGATCATCACAAGCAATGCCGAGTAACACTTTCACCAAGCGCTAGAGATTACCGAGTTCCTTCAATGACCGAGCTTCCTTCAATGACAGAGACCGTCGGTCAAGGTTGCAACCGAGTAACACTAGCCAAATAAAAATGCACCCATGCAGTGCCACCAAGTACCCTAGAATGCCCTTGCATCATTCTACCTCCACTTGTAATATTTCCTTCTTCCTCTTGTTTAGAATAGTTGTTTTACCTTGTTATTTACATTCTATAATTATGTTTGTTGTACTTTCAATTTTGTTAGCCTAGTTAGTATTCTTGTATCTCTCTAGTTGTATGTAATCTTTGAACCCTATTCATATGGAACGCGCACACCACACTTGTGTCCCAAATTTGCATTAAGTCTTGGACTCACACTAGTGTCCAAGACGTAGTCTTTTTGTTTTCAATAATCAAAATATTAGTTCATAATTAGTGTCAGGTATAATGTGTGTGCATAAATAAATGTGTATATATATGCATGTATGGATAAATGTGTATATATATGCATGTATGGATAAATGAGTGAATGTATGCATTTATATCTATGTATGTGTATGTATTTTCATGTATGCACACATACATACATGCAAGCATGCATAAATCAACACATATACATGCATGAGTGTGTATGAATGTATGTATGCATGAATTTGTATATGTATTCATGTTTGAATAAATGATTGCATGTGCATATGTATGCATGCATATCTATGTTTGTGTATGTATTTGCATGCATTAATACATAAGCACAAACATGCACACATACATACATGTAAGCATGCATAAATCAGCACATACATTTGTGCATACATGCATAAGCATTTGTACACACATGCATGCGTGTATGTATAAATGAATGTATGCATGCATAAATAAATGTGTATATATATGCATGTACGAATAAATGAATGTATGCATGCATACCTATGTATGTATACATATTTGCATGCATTCATACATGCACATATACATACATGTAAGCATGCGTAAATCAATACATACTTTCGTACATGCATGCATTCATATACATGCACACATACATATATACATGCAATAATTAATGCACATTTTATTCATCCATACATGCATACATACATACATACATACATTCATAGATTTATTCATTCATACATACATGTATTCATGCACATACATTCATAGATTCATTCATTCATTCATACTTGTATTCTTGCACATACATACATGCCTACATCCATTCATCTATTCATTCATCCATTCAATATTATATACATCCATAGATTCATGCATTCATCCATTTATTCATACATTCATATATACATACATGCATGCATAAATTTATTCATACATACATACATACATACATGCATGAATACATTTATACTATAGATATGCACACATCTATCCATTCATACATACATACATACACACACATTCATACATTTATTGATTCATTCATACATACATAGGTACATGCATGCATTCATGCATACATACATATCAACTATTTGTTAAGTATGTGTATGGACAAAAATGTTTACATATATGCATGCATACATGTATGCATTCATTCATGCATGTTTGCATAAATGCATGCATTAAGATTTATACATGCATGCATTCTTTCATCCATTCATTCATACATGCAGTCATACATGCATTCTTGTATTTATACATATCATAAATATGCATACACACATTCATACATTTTGTCATTCATCCACTCATACATTCATTCATTCATTCATAAATACATACATAACTTGCATTTCATTCATTCATGCATATACACATACCATTGATATGCATACATGCACACATACAATCATTCATCCATTCATTCATTCATCAATACATACATGCATGCATACATACATATATACATTCATTCATTCATATATACGTATATTCATTCATTCATTATACATATATACATACTTAGGTAAATGCATGCATGCATACATACATATCAACTCTTTGTTAAGAATGTGTGTGCACAGATGGATTTATAGACACACATACAAAACCATAAATTATTGCATATATATTACACATAGGGATGTACAAATAATACGATTCAATATAAATATTGAAACTAGAAAGGAAAATCAAAATGTAAAAATAGAAAATACTATGCCCTATACATAATAAATATATGTGCAAACCCTTAGTTTTTATTATATATGATTATGCATAAATATAGTTTTATGATGTTTTATATACTCTGCATACAAAAGTCATACATAACGCAAAAGAGTAAATGGAACTAACAATTGTGAATCAATGACTAACCATTATGAATAGATAATCTACATATAGTTCTAAGTTTTATCGTGTATTAAGGATGATTACAATAAGCTTTATGCAATCATCATGTATAGTGTCAATCTCACTCAACTATGATGTTATAAATAAGCACACTAGAGTTAGTCAATCTTCCTACACCATATGAGTTTAATTTGACTTTTAAACAAAAATCATAGAATCCTGATAACAATATCACAATTTGACTTGTGGAAAATCTCCTACTTGGACAAGCATATTAGGCATCACATAGGCTTTTGACATACAATGATAATATCATCAAACATTTAGCCTAAGGCTTGTCATGCACCATAATGACATACCTACAATTAGACACTTGAAATAAAAAGTAAAATAATTAGTGACACTTGGTCAATGTCATTTACCTCCATAATAGTTAGATGTAAATTAGCTATGGTAATTCTATATAAAACCTGCAAGACTTAGCTAAATCCAATTATGAAATGTGCTCCATCTGTTTACATGCAATCATCAAACTTACTTCATGAATATGTACCCTAAGCAATTGATCACTATAAAATTTAAACAAAAAATCTGTACAACTTAATGATCTTTTATTATACCATTCATAGAACTAATTTTCAAAATATATATTTGATTAGCAAAATTATTTAATTAAATTATATTTAAACATTAAAAAACTAAAAATAACAGAAAATAACATGAAAAGAGAACAAGAAAGACCTCTTGAAGGATGTCCATGGTCATCCTTAAGAGTTTGTGGAGAGGTATTTCTACCTCTCCTAAAACGTAATATATGTTTTATTAGTTATAATTGTTAACCAATATTTACAAGAAATTTAGACATTCATCATCTATTTACAATAAAAAATAATAATACTCCTTAACTGTTTTCTTCTTATTCCTAAAATTAATAAACCTTTTAACATCAAAATCTTCTAATGATACATAAATAATATTAGACATAGGCATAGCGTTATGGAGAAGGGAATAGTCAAAACAATATACTCTGTGAAGTCTCGTTGCCTCTTTCAGTTTACCACGACATCATTTTTCGATGAAATCTGTAGGTCAGTTTGTTAAAACTGCAAAGGAGATTGAAAGGTTTTGCTTTTAGATTTTCACAGAATTCTATGGCTATGCATACAAACAGGTCTGATACTAGTAATATACATACAGAGATGCCTAATACAGAACAATAGATGACAATCAAATGGTTTCTAACCATAGATCTATATTGGGGACATGTAAAGATTCAAAGGAACTCAGAATGTTTTTCGAAGTATTGTGGCTTATATTACCGCACATCAAAATCAAAGCATTCATTTGCTGAATATTAGATTCCTTTCTTTTCTTTGAGGTAGTTTCTATGATATTTTGAAATGAACTAGTTTAGACAAAATCTTTAGAATTCATCATAGTTCAAAATTCCCTTCATTAACATTTTCCTTTTCCGTTTCTGCACCCTGCTTTTGCAACAGAGGATGTTCTTGCTACAATGACTCCCCCATTTGTCCATGGTGGCACAACAACATCATGAACATACCCCCTTGAATCAAGATTAGGTATTACACCTCAAGGTTTTAAACTATGCATTATTTATATTGCCACTTGGCCCCCTTTCAATAAATCTCTATGAAGGCATCTCTATTATCAATTCCTCTCTATCCAGGTTACTTATAGCAGGGGACAAAGAACACAACAACCAATTCTACACCTCCCTTGATGAGTATTGGTAATGGATTGAGAACTTTTGGAGAAGTTCAGCTATTAGGGAGAGAACTAAATAAAAAATGCTTTTCAAATCTATCTTGATTAACATTAGCTAAGGGTAAAATGGACGGTCCTTAAAGGAATAAGCTCTAGAGATAGAAAGATAAGATATAGCCATCTGATGATGGAATGCATACCTGGTCATCTCATGAGTTCTCTGCACGTTGAATCCTTGAATCCTTCAGCCATTTTATAATCCCCATAAATCTAAACAGTCCTTATTATCACCTTTACCCTGTTATATAAGAACCCACTTTCTCATCTGCCCTTCCAAACACCAAATAAACCCTCTCTCTCAACGTATAAGAGCCATCATGAGAAAACACTAGCCAGATGAGAAAACCCTCGCCATCATACCCTCCCATAATGGCAGTTCTTAGTGGTCTTCTTTGCTGGTGCGATCATGGCGGAAGAGTATCTCCCCAAAGGCACATATAAGAGCAAACCCGCGCCATATGAAAACACTGACTTCACCGCAGCGCAAACAAGTGCAATCACAGATGAGAAAGCATGGGAGAATCACTCTTAAGCCAATGCAAAACCCTCGGATCTTCTCCTATTATATAAGAGTGAGATTGAAAGCATAAACGATAACAGTGCTATTTTTTTTCAACGGTCATGGGAAATTCAAAATTGGTTCCCACCATTCCACTGAACTCTGCTGTTTTTGTCAACCGTCATTCAAAATTGGTTCTCAAACTATGAACTCGCCAATTCAAACAAAAGTAGATTACAAAATAATCTTAAATCAATTAAATAAATTGTTTACAATATTTTTCAAAAAATAATTAGAAATAAAAGGGGTCAATCACATTGTTTTTATGAAAAATTTAATGGGTCACAAGTTTAGTTTAGAACATCCATAAATTTTGATTTGAGGATCACTTAATAGGTTATTTTTAGAGTTGTCATTAATGTTTGTTTTATTAATGAATTATAATTAGAGTTACAATTGATATTAGTTTTAATGTTAATTTAAATTCTGTACTATTATTTTCATTAACAATTATAATTAGTGTTACAATTAACATTAATTTTATATTAATTTAACTCTAATATTATTTTCATTAATAGATTATAATTAGAATTACAATCAATGTTAGCTTTAATATTAATTTAACTCAATATTATTTTCATTATTGAATTGTAATTAGTGTTACAATTAATGTTAGCTTTAATATTTTGTATTAGTGTTCACTTAGAGTTTGGTAATGAGTAAATATTATAGTGTGTTAGGTTTAGATCAGTGTAGGTTTAAATAAGATGTTTATTTAACTAAATTTGAGATAGGGTTACTACTATGTTTAGGGTCATTGTTTCAAATATTGTTCAAGTAAGGGCATGGTTTAATAAGGGTTTAATTATAGATACTAAATTGAACTCTAGAGATTTAATTGGGTTAGAGTAAGGGTTAGGAATACATGTCAACTAGGGATGAGATTTGAAAAGGGTTCAAATAGTGTTACTATTAGGGTTAATATTAAATTTCAATTAAGATTATGACTCGTTCAAGGTTTGAAATTAACATTTGAGTTTAATTGGGGTTGGGGTTATGGTTTAATCAGTGTAAGGGTTTGATCATGTTTAGTATTATGAGAATAGTTAGGGTTCAATTAAGAGTAGGGTCAAGGTTAAATCAATTTATCTCCTTAATACTATTTTCATGGGAAAATCCCTCCATTCTAATGAACCTTGAACCTCGATGAACCTAGAGAAAAGGGTAATGGTGTCTTTTTACTTAGTTTTGTTTTTCTCCACTCCACTAACCAAAATTGGTTGTCAAATTATGAACTCACCAATTCAAACAAAAGTAAATTAGAACTCAATCTCAAATTAATTAAATAATTTATTTAAATCAATCAAATAATATAACATTTTATGAATTTTCTATTGTAGTTCTTTGTAGAAAATGTTGGAGAATGTCAAAGTCTTTTGTTTATAATATAACTTCCACGAGGTCAATCTACCCATTGTCACTCTATCATTGAGAATGAAGTTATTCTTAGTGAGATTGTCCCTCGCAAATTCCTAGTCTTTCCAAATGCTTTTGAAAATATTGAAGACTATGGGAGACATGGAGAACTGATTATAGAAAGGACTTTATTATCTATTGCTACACCTCAGAGCATACATTGTTTGCAATATTATCACAGAAGAATGATAAAGAAGAGGAAGTGCCAATTACTTTTATGGGCATATCACTCAAAAAGCATGAATTGAAGTACCCCATGGATGAGAAGCAGGCTTATGCAATAGTAAAAGTTGTAAATTATTTCAGGTATTACAACTTACATTCCCATTCCACTATGTATGTACCTAATTTTGTCGTAAAATATATCTTAACCCAAAAAGAGATAGGGATGAATAATAGGATGACCTAGATATCAAAGATTCAAGAGTTCAATTTAGATATCCGTCCTACAAAATTGGTGAGAGGACAAGGTCTATGCAAACTAATGGTTAAATAGATACCTAAAGATGACATTGCTTTGGATCTTTTTGTTAGTCTAAAAGATTCATGGTTTTCAGATGTGGCGTATTATTTGACACACGGTGATTATCCAGCACACTTAAGTCCTAGGGAGAAAAGAAACCTCAAACTCAAGGTAGAAAAGTATGTAATTGTAGATGATATCCTTTACAAGAAAGGATTAGATGGAGCCTTTCGAAGGTGTGTTGATAAAGAACAACAAGAAAATCTGCTTAAAATTTTTAAAGACGGGGCATGTCGTGGGTACTTTTCCTCCACCACGACTGATTTCAAGATTCTCAGAAGTTTCTATTACTAGTCAGGGATGTCTAGTAACACTTACAAATGGGTTGCAAGGTGCGAGAAGTGTAGGTTGTTTAGTGGTATGCCAAAATTGACAACACTTCTCCTAAGGCCTTTTATTATTGAAGAACTCTTCAAGTAATGGGGATTGGAATTTATTAGTTTGATCAACCCTCCATCTAGTGTCGGTCACACACATATCCTGATTGCTACAAAATACTTCACTAAATGGGTCGAAGTAGTCCCTGTCAAGAAAACCATATCAAAAGTTGTGTGTGAATTCCTTAAGAATTATATTTTAGTCAGGTTTGGAATCCCTCATAAGTTAGTTACAGACAATGCTACCAAATTATCTTCTCAAGAGTTGAATATTTTCTGCTATGATTATGGTATTCACATGTCTCATGCATCTGACTATTACCCACAGGGGAATTGTCAAGCAGAGTCTAGTAATAAGAACTTGATAATGATAATGAAGAAACTAGTGAATGACAATGCTAGAGATTGGCATAAAAGGTTGTATCAAGCTCTCTAGGAGGATCACACCTCTCCTAAAAGGGTGATCAGAATGAATCTATTTGAGTTATTATATGGCATAGAAGGCCAACTATCCATACCTCTAGAATTGGCGGCAACAAAACTACTAAAGGTGATTGAAGATCAAGTTTTTTGGGATGGTCTAGAGAAAAGGATTATGTATCTTAACAAAATACAAGAAGCAAGGGAAGAAATGGTGGATCACATATCCTTAGACCATGAGTGAAAAGGATCTTTGATTGAAAATTTGGGCCACGTAATGTTATGGAAGGAGATCAAGTTTTGCTTTGGGATAAGAGGAGAGAGCCCAAAGGTGCCCATGGTATGTTTGAATCATTATTGAAAGGACCATTTGTAATCAGTAAAGCAATAGGAACCAACTCTTTCATTCTAGAGCATTCAGATGGCACTTTCCTACCCCTGACCTTTAATGATGTATCAGATATAAGTAGGTTTTTCCCATTTCCTTTGTACATACTCTATTTTGGTGAGTTTTCTCTTTTCCTTCTCCTTTCCTTTTTTCTTGTTTATTGTGTAGTATTTTCCCTTACTATTTTTGTTTTATTTTCTAGCCTTTTAGTTGACTCCCTAGTCTGTGAAACCATTTCCACTAAGTTCATCCTTTGTCCTCTTAAGTCCTCATCCCTAGCTAGAGCCATTGTTACACTTCATTCTTGCTCATTCCCCCATTGATTATTTATTCACAAGAATCCCTCCTGAATATCTTCTTTAATCTTTAGTGTTGAAGTCTAACATTCTCACCCTTATTCACACTTTTTCAAAAATACCTTGCATCATAAACTTAAACTTTGAACTAGCTTAGTCCAAGGTCCAGAGTTCAATGTCACCCTGTAACATGTTTTATTTTCTTTCACTTTATGTGGGTAAGCAAAATGTGTAGCAAAGTTGGGTCCACCATTGAACTATGAACTATGAGTTGCCTTGGTTCAAGGTTGGAAGTTCAATTGTAGTCTATCTCTTATTTTGGTCATAGACAATCCTAAGTCACTTGTATCTTTTACACACACCAAAGGGCAGTCTTATCTTTTCTAGCTTCTTTCAAAGCATGGGACATCTACGTGAAATCATAGGTCAGTTATCCCCAAACTGAATCCCTTGCTCAAAAATTGAAGTTGTTCATGAAATTGTGGTAACAAAGAGCTCATGAAACTTCTGTAAATCTCTGTTCTATATTTTTGTAATTTTCTAGGTATATCATGAAGTCCCCAATTCCAAAATTTGGGCGTACATCTTATTTGATTAGTTCATTGCTACAATGTGAAGATACAACCATGCATTCTGAAGCCTTAAGTGAAATTAGGCAGAAACTTAAAAATCTTGTGCCTAGCTCCATGATAGAAAAGGTGGTTCAAAGTGGGTTAGCAGAGGCTACCGCATTTCCCATAGCAACCCCATGTCCAAAATTAGTTGTAGAATGTGCATTACGCTATAATAGGGAGGACATGTGCATTTAAAATATAGATGAAATCCCATTAGACTATATAACTAGAGATTTCATTCTAAAAGCAATGGGTATTCCTGAGAAAGACCCCTATGAAGGTTGGACTATTGCCACATCTCAAACCATTTTATTTGAAAGGAAGCAACTCTACCGAAATAAAATCACGCAGAACTAGTTATTGAAGCCTCAAAAGGGTGGGCCTAGGTTGATGAAGCCTCTCACCAATGATTGTTTTAAGTCAGAGGTTGGGGAATTGGTGATACTACTGAATAGACTTGAGGGGAACCAACATTATTTTTTATAGAATGAATGGATGTATTTTTACATTTAGATAACTTTGGGCAGTCAAAAATGTATTGATTAGGATGATAGCAATGTTGATGAACTTCACCATCAATTAGAAAATTTCTCAGGGAGGTCTGGTTTCTATATGTCTTCATATTTTTTTTATATCCTGCCATGTACTAGGAAATAGAAATTTCTCTTTACAGAATCACTTGTCCCTAACATGAAAGTGTATGACTATTACCCTCACTTCTAGAAGGAATACTACATTGACAGTTCATAATGGTAAATGGTGTTTTTTTTGGAAGGCTGATCTTTGAGTTGCAGGGAAATGTTGAACAGAGAATCATAGATGGAGCTAAAATCTTTTTCAATGCCTATGGAATCTATTTTATTCAGTTCAGAAGGTTCACCTACTTAAGGGTTAGAGGGTTTGATAGCAAACTCTTTAAGCTTCCTAGATATGCCCTAGATAGCCACATTGTTATGGAAGTTGGCTGTCAACTAGGTCATGTGCATAAAAGAATAAAAGAAAAGAAGGGTAGAGCCAAGTCAAATTTCCCTATTGAGTTAGGATTTTACACATGCAAACTTCTTCTGAAGCTCTTAACTTAGAATTGAAACTCAAAAAATTGAAGCTAAATACCTTTGAAGCTAGGCAAAACTTTGATAGTAGAAACTATGTAGCTCAACATTTCAATTTATCTTCTTAATTTCATCACAACCCCCAAATGGAGGATTTTTGGGAGAATTGCGCAAACAATTGTGAAGTAATAAGATGTTCTTGGTCAAGGTTTAATCTTAACCAGATTGTCACTTTGTAGATTGAAATGGACATCTCAGAGGTAGAAGAAGAAGAAGAAAGTGAGGATGTAGTTGATGAAAAATATGAATCAAGAATCAAGGGATAACCACTTCCAAAAATAGATTGGGATATAGAAGAAAGAGATAGAATTCATATCAAAATATTTAGTGTCATCAAAAGAACTGAGAAATGGATTGCAAGTAAAAGACCCCCTATCAAGAAAAGACATAAAACATGAGGATCTTTGGATTCCTCCTATTAAAAATACTATTCCTCTCTCTAATGTTGATGTTCCTATTGCAGGCTCTTCCAAAATAAAAAAGGAGAGAGTTTCCAAAGCCAAAACCATAAAATAGAGATTTGCCTATTCTACCATGTCTACTCAAGTTATAATAGAAAAGGCAAAGAAGGACACCAAATTAGATAAGGAAAAGGAAGTGATTGACTTGTAAAAGATGGACAATCCACTGTCAGACAAGAGTGTTTAGAAGATGCCCCAAAAGGATGATGGAGGCTAGAAAAGTGATCAACCGGATACTAGAGATTCCACAGCTGTGATGACTACCACTTTATTAAATTCCCCGCCCACTCTCAGTTGCCTAGAGACATCCATCAACTTAAAAAGGAATGTCCTAATGATCACTCTACCAATAGAGGACATGATCAGTAAGTGCCTACGGAGTGTGGTGAAGTCAGAAAGAGCCAAAATAGAGTCAAGGATTGATGTTAGTGAAGTAACAAGGTATTGGGTAGCTGAGTGTACATAGTCCCAAAAAGTTACAAAGACATAAAGGATATCAAATTTGATGACAACAATATCGAGAAGATTGATCTAGGAGTTACTACCAGGGTAGTAGATGCAAGGCATTTGGAGTCTTCCACCAAAAAGATGATCAATAGGACCTTGAAGGATGAGAAAGATAAAAAGGAGTTAAAGGCCACAATCAAATAATTGGTAGAATTCATACTCGAGATTCAAGAACCCAACCCCATGCCATTAGCTCAGATGCCCCAGTCATTCGATTCTCAATCGCCTAAAAATTGAAAGACCCTTGAGAAAATTCAGAGGAATAAGCTCGTAGATAATGTTTTTGGTAAATTGATTCAGGGTATTATACAACAAGGGGGGTAATTATATCATCCATTTAATTCAAACTCATGGAATTGTCACCGTGGTTATTTTTGAGATGCAGACATGCATGGTTGCATAGGAAAAGGAGAAAAAGAAATAGGTTATCATAATAAATCAAATCTATGAGATCAAGAAGTATCCCATGGAGTAACCAAATTCCTCATTTAAAATCCTATGTTTGGCTTAGATCATGATGTCTTGTATGTAGCCATGAAGAGCATTGAGTGGAGAAATACAATTATTAAATTAGGGTATGAAGGGTTAACTAATATGTTGAAGGAATTGACCAATGTTATGCAGAAAGATTTGAGATACTTCAACATTACTCTCATGAAAGAAGACGGTCAAAACATTAAAGAAGTAAAAGTGATGACTCAAGAATTTGAAAAAGAAGTCACATAGATCAGAAGTAATAAAACCCTAAGTGCTGCTAATTTTATAGAGATGGCTAACATTGAGGCTATGCTGGTAGTTTGTGTCAATCACCTAGGATCTCATAAACATAAGATAGTGCGGGTGCACAAAGAGAGGAAGATATGGAAGTAAAGGGTCATTCACATCACCCTGCCATATCATATGATTATTGATAATTTCTCAAGGGTGCATTTGGAATGGAGGAATAATTAGGCCTCCAGTGTACTACAAGACCAACCAATAGTTTCCAACTCCTTTGCTACTTCTTGATCGTGCTTCAATATTATTGGCATATTTTTGGTTCCCTTATTTGTCCTTTGGTTTTATCATGTTTTGGTTCCAGAACTGTTTTATGCCAAAATTCCTAGGGAATTTCATGGTTTTAATTTTTTATGTCTTAAAAATTGGTGCCTATATATAGCCAAGGAAGATACTCTGTCAAGGTCAACAAAATTTTGATTAGAATAGAACAGTCTTAGACTAGTTTGAGTAGATAGATAGGTGTTTTACATATACTACTGAATATATTTTGAAGTCAATGGATGAAAAAAATTTACTATTATAAATATGTGTATTTATGGTAGCGAATGGATCTCTTTTGGGATATCTGCATTGATGAATAATATTTTCTTGTGGTATAGCTTTACATTTTAGTTTTAGATTTTCAGTATATTTTATTTAATGGTCTATTTTATAATATAAATGTATGGAAAAACTTAGGTTTGTGGGATTTATTGGATGTACCTATTGGAAATTTGGCTGATTTGATTGCATAGATGTTGTCATTATGGCAACATATGATCCACATGAAGATCACACAAGTCAGAGAGAAAGTATGACTGAGTGCATTGCAAATTTGTCTAAGTGTGAGACAGTATTTTACTAGTGCAATTGGACATAGTTTTTGTTTGCGACGTTGACTGGAGTAAGTTCAATGCTTGCGCACTTGAACATAGACTCTATGGTGACTAATGATGACCCATCTAAGAGCACAAGTCAGTACAACATGTACAAAATTAGTTATGACAGTTTTACTGAAGACAGTATGAAGCCGACAGGATAGAATATGAAGCCATAATTGGTAAAGAGTTAAGGGATTATTTTTTTTATCAAAATAATGTCTTAACAATATAAAGGGATGACATCCAAGATGTTTACCCTTGGATAAAGTTATTTTTTAATATGGCAGCTGACCAAGTAAAGTTATTAGTCTTAATAACTTGTATAAATGTAATTGTAAAATGTAAGAAAGGTATGTGTAATATGTGAGATTTATGATGTATATGTAATAGCGACAGTGAAAGAGCAGTGAAGAGATATTGATGAAAGTAGTATAAGGTTATGTACCTTGAACTCTTTTTGTAATTAGTGTATATAGTACATTACTTTTTGGGGCAGTTGGCTCAGCTGGTAATCACATTTTGTACTACCAACTCCTAACAGGGTTGAGGCTTCTAAAAAGGCCTATAGTCCCTTAATCAGGATTGATACACTATATGCTTGTAATAGACTCCTAACAGGATCAACATCCTTAATAGGATACTTTTGATTAGTGGATTTTTGTGGGTACCATCCCCATCGGGGTTTTCCCTTGGCCAGGGTTTCCTCAAGAACAAATCATGTGCTATAAGTTCTTTAGTTTTATTGCTATGCATGTTATTTATCTTCTTATGTTATGCATGTGTATAGATAATATTTTATATCCATAATTGGGAAAAAGATAAAGTTTGTAGAATACTAATTCACCCCCCCCCCCCTTCTCTCAGTATTCCCTATTTCTAACAATTGGTATCAGAGAATAGTTACTCATAGAAGAATCATTCAAGGAAAGCCTAGAAGTTTGAGTAAGATCTCTATGGATAAACTATAGAAGAATCTTGAAGAATCTCTTGAACAGATTGATATACTTACTGATGAAAGAGACACTCTGAAAGGGAAATATGATGATGCAAAGAACCTCATTGAGAAATTGAAAAACAAATTGGAAGATTTGAAATCTGAAAAGGAATATGAAGTTCTTATTGAAGATTGTGATGCCAATTTAAAAGAAAATGAGATCCTTTAGCATGAACTGAAGATATAAAATTTGAAGCTTATCTTGAAAGATGGAAATAGCAAGAATGAAGCTAATCTGAAATCTAAGAATGAAATTCTAAAGACTGAAAATGAAGGACTGAAATCTAAACTTGGAAATGTAACATCTGAACTTGAGAAAGTAAATTTGTAGTATGCTGAACTTGAAAAATACAACAAGATTGTGAAAGGCGAACTGACTCAATCCAAGCAACAACTTGAAAGGCTATATTCAACTAGTGAGAAGATTGATGATCAAGCATCTTTTCAGAAACCATTCTATGATAAGACTTGTCTTCGATTTAACACTCTTAAAGCAAATGATGAAAGCAAGGAACTAGATCTGAAAGTATCTAAAAGCATAGATGAGAAGAAGTTTGATGAGATCAACAAATCTGAAGATACACCTAAAGAAGAAGAATCATCGAAGCAAGAGGAATCACCCGAAGGTATCCAAAGAGAATTCAAAGGTAGATGTTTTGCTTGTAATACTATTGGTAATATGAAGAGAGATTGCACAGGTAAGCAATTTAAACCTCTTAATGGTTATTGTTATAATTGTCATGGTTTTGGACATAGAGCTATTGAATGTAGAAAACCTAAGTTTATTGAGAATAACAATAATAGTAGAATGTTTAGGAATACTAACAATGTAGATAAGAAACCTACTGAAGATATGAACAGAAGAAATGGAGTAATATGTTATAGATGCAACAAGGTTGGACACATTGCTAGAAACTATAGATCACATATTAATCCACCTGAATGAGGATATGGAAAGAATAGAATTGTTTGTCAGATATGTAGCAAGATTGGACATACAGAAAGGTTTTGCAGAATGAACAATGGAGTTTTTCATCCTAACCCTAACCACATAAATCATGAAAGAAGAAATGAAGATGCAAGAAATAGACAGAAAGGTTGTTGTAGCAATATAGATGAAGTGAAGTTTGTTAAAGGCACATATCAAGGAGACATACTCAAGATTGAAGGTAATTAGAAAGGTGAAGTATCAAGTGTTAAGAATGAATCCTTACCTAACCTATCTCAAAGCACTTAATTCATGTAAATTACAGTAGATTAGGAACTTAGATTAGTGTAGGAGTAGATTTATGATGAATTGAGTCTTGAGTAGTTAATGGAAGGTAGTTTATGATGTTCTAATGCTATGGTTAAGAGTGCAAAGAAAAATATTATGGTTTGTGAGATTGCAAGAAGTTTTAAGTTTTGCAGGTTAGCAAAAACAACTTTTTGGAAAGAAGTGGCAAAAGAATTGAATGCGATGTCAGATTTAAGTGAGATTGAAGTAAGAAAAGGTTATGATTGGTGTTATTTGATCATCAAAGCAAATACAAGTGTTAAAGAGATCAAGGAGCAGTGATTGGAAGCATTTTGCAATGATTTGGTGAAGGATTTGAGCGCCGAATCTACGCAAACCCTAAAATTGCAAAATTGATGTATTTTACTTGGCAGATCTTTGAATCGGTAAAAGGAATTTGAAGTAATCATGGATGTATCTTTAATTCAGAATGTCAGAGACAAAAATAGACCTAGAATGAAGAAGGAACCAATAGAACCCTTGGAAGAAGACCCTAGTTTAGCTTTATCATCTGTACCAGATGGAATTTTGCATTTAGAGAATGCAAGAAGTTATCTTGGATGCAAGTTAGAAACCATTAGTGATAGTGATTTTACCAATGAGTATCAGAAGATTTCCAACTTGGACATGATATTAAAAGAAGAATATGATCATCTAAAAGACAATGAGATTGTTAAGTATGCATTGCAGTATGAGTTTGATAGTGAAGAATGCACTAAGATAATCCTTAGCAGAATTCATAATGGAAAGTTTTGGCTAGAAGATAGAGTGATAGACATTACAGCTGATTTGATTCATGAAGTCACAGGACTATCTAAATCTGGAGCTATTCCTTTAAATGAGAAGAAAATGAGAAAAATAGTCATTGATAACATAGGTTCATCCTATAATGGTAGAGGAATTGTAATTAGTAAGATCCAACAACATGATGTTAGAAACTTATGCAAGATCCTAACAACTAAGTTTTGTGCAAATTCAAGAGAAGATGACATGGTAGCTGGAATGGTACACATAGCTTATTTGATGTGTGTTGACAAAGTGCCAGTTGATATGTGTGAAATTCTGAGAATTCAATTGTTTGAGAACTTGGAGAAGATTACGAAGGCAAAGTATGCACAATTTAGATTTTCATCTTTGATCACTTACATGTTTTTCCACTTATTAAGAAGATTTCCTTACACCATTGCAAGTGACTGGAATGATGGACAAAATACAATGGAAAGGATCAATAAAGTGTATATGAAGCATGTTATTGACAAAGTAAATGAGAGTGCAATGTTGGTAATGAAGACTTTTCAGAACTTGGTAACTAGCAGATCAAGGATCCCACATTCTCTTGTGGAGAAATACAAAAATGAAGTATGTTTTATGGTTGATACTGACTTTACCTACATTGAAGCAGTAGAACCTAGAATTGAGTTCATAGACCCTCTTGGCTATGAAATATCTAAAACTGAGATAGAAGAATATGTTAATAGGCTACTTAAGTGCAAGGTTGACACTCATAGTAATAGATTTGGAACTTTTGAAGAGAATTTCAACTCTACAAAGACTATACTTGAGGAGAAGCAGTCTAAGAAAAGAGTTGAGAGAACTATTAAGAGAATACTAAAAGTTTCAGGAATGACAAAGCAAGAATTCTTAGTGGCAAAATAGACAGCAATAGCAATCAGGGATATTGGATAGAAATAGATTTTGTCTGTACCTCCCTTTTCATCTAGTGCAGTACAATAGGAAGCTACACAAGTCAAAGTGAAAGTAGAGGAAGCTGAGCAGGAACAAGAAGCAAGGAGACCTACTAGATCCTCTTCCTCCACACCTAGAAAGAGAGTGAAAGAAATTGCTACTGGACCTGGTAAGAGACAGAAAACTTTGGAGCCACCAATTCCTAGGAAAGTTGTAGAAATTCAAGATGATGACACTACTGTGAAGAAGAAAGCATGGAAACCTAGAGTTGAGAGAGTAAATGAAGAGATTATAAAAGATGGAGACTTGACTAAGATGAATAAATACTATGACCTCTATGACTACTCAGAGAGATTGAATCTTGAAAATACAGTGGTCAAGCACTTGATTCTAGCTAATAAGAAGTTTGACACTATTTAGGGTAAGATACCTGATGACTTATTCAAGAAACTTTTCAATAGGAAGAAGAGAGCACAAGAGGAAGACAAATCTATCAAAGAAAATCTTGTGAAGAAACTATGTGATGTGAGAGATTATGAACATCTTAAGAAAATTTTGAAACCCCTTAGCACCCATTTAAGGACTAAAAGGAGAACCATTCAGATCATGGCAGGACAATATGAAGAAGTGAATACAAAGATAGAACAAGCAATAGTTAAAGTTATGGCAGAAATTGTTGGAGAGACATCAGTTGTAGCAGAGTAAGAAGAAGTAGAACAAGAGGATATTCCCTCTCCACTAGCTATAAACATTGAAGAAGAATCTATGAATTTTGAAGGTATAAAGATTACCTTGGATACTGATGATAATGTATTCAAGAATCTGGAGAATATTGTTGACAATTTGGCTCTTGATGAACTAGATAGAACTGTAGAAGTAGAGCAGACCCAGTCTATTGTTGAAGAACCTAAGGTGACATAAGAACAAGCACCTATACCCTCTAAAGTAGAAATCAGTCTTACTCCTGAGACTAGAAAGAAGAAGCAAATTGGATCTTTTTTTGAGGATTTGGGAAAAGAAGTAGATGATGATGATCAGATGGAATTGATCACATCTTTGAACAAAATCATTGGGAAGAATAAGAAAGTCAAAAGTCTAGAAGGATGTCTGAAGGACCTTACTAAAAATTTGCAAGGCATTGTAACTACATAGATTGTAGAAGTAGACCCTCTTGAGAAAGAAAAGAAAGTGATGAGCACTTTTGATGATGAGATCACTAGCTTATCTGAGATTGCAAAGATAAAAGCACATGCAAATTATGAAGCTGAAATACTTTTGAACATTAGCCAGAATATCAAAAATGATATCAACAGTCTTGATATTTGTATCAAGGACTTGAGGAAGCATTTGGGAGTAGGAAAATCTTTGTACATACAGTGTACAAAACCAGAGACTTTGACAGCAGAAGAAGATCAAAAGATCAAGTTGAAGGAAGCAAAAATTCAGAATGAATCTAAGCTTCTTTCTAGCCCTAATGTGAAGGTATGTGATGTTGAGAAGAAAGTTCAGAAGCTTTATGATGAAATCAGAGTTTTGCAGGATGAGAGAGATAGAAAAATGAGAAGACTAACTCTTTTGAGAGAGCATATTTCTATGAAGTTAAGTATTATTGAAGAGTAGATGGATGAATGTCTTACAGCTAAGATATCTTTTCAGAAGTTTAACTTTGAGACCCTCCAAGCATGTCAAATAGCATCTTATGGAATGAGCACACTACTCAATGTGGCAGATTCCATAGAAATCATGGGAGAAGGAGATAGAAGCTATGAAGATTGATTTTGTAGATTGTGTTGCAAGCCTACTGGCTTTGCAATAATGGATGAAGGTATAATCTTTTTGAGATACAGTTTTGTAGCCCTCCCTACCTTTATTTTGTCATTGTTGTCAAAGGGGGAGAGATATTTAGTAGAAAATTGATTGTATATGATAAGAATTGATACTCTTAGGGGGAGTATTGTATTAGAGATAAGGTTTTTTTTGAGGATTTATAAGAATAGTATATATATGTTATAATATGGCCACAATTTTGAGATTTTGGATTTGCACACTTAGCCAATTTTCTCATATGTTGCCACCAATGACAAAGAGGGAGATTGTTGGCAATTTGGCTAAGCTGATTGCATAGATGTTTTCACTATTGAAACATATGATCCACATGAAGATCACACAAGTCAGAGAGCAAGTATGATAGAGCACATTTCAAATTTGTCTAAGTGTGAGACAGTATTTTACCAGTGCACCTGGACATAGTTTTTGTTTGCAACCTTGACTGGAGTAAGTTCAGTGCTTGTGCACTTGAACATAGACTCTATGGTGACTAATGATGATCCATCTTAGAGTGAAAGTCAGTATGGAATTTACAGAATTAGTTATAACATTTTACCGAAGATAGTATGAAGCCAACGGGATAGAATATGAAGGCAGAATTGGTAAAGAGTTAAGGGATTATTTTGTTTATCAAAATAATGTCTAAACAATATAAAGGGATGCCATCCTAGATGTCTACCCTTGGATAAAGTTATTTTGTAATATGGAAGCTGACCAAGTAAAGTTATTAGTCTTAATAACTTTTATAAATGTAATTGTAAAATGTAAGAAAGGTATGTGTAATATGCAAGATCTATGATGTATATGTAATAGCGATAGTGAAAGAGCAGCAAAGAGATATTGATGCAATTAGTATAAGGTTATGTACCTTGACTTGTTTTGTAATCAGTGTATATTGTACATTACTTGTTTGGCTAGTGGGCTCAGCTGGTGATCACATTTTGTACTACCAACTCCTAACAGGGTTGAGGCTTCTAACAAGGCCTATAGTCCCTTAATCAGGACTGATACACTATATGTTGTAATAGACTCCTATTTAGGTTCAATATCCTTAACATGATACTTTTGATTAGTGGATCTTTGTGGGTACCATCCCCACTGGGGTTTTCCCTTGGCCAGGGTTTCCTCGAGAACAAATAATGTGTTATGAGTTCTTTAGTTTTGTTGCTATGCATATTGTTTAGCTTCTAATGTTATGCATGTGTAAAGATAATCTATTATATCCATAATTGGGCAAAAGATAAAGTTTTTAGAATATTGATTCAGGCCCCCCCCCAGTATTCCCTATTTCTAATAGTACCATAATTTAGAGGATGAATATATATATATATATATATATATATATATATATATATATATATATATATATATATATATATATATATATATATATATATATATATATATATATATATATATATATATATATATATATATATATATATATATATATATATATATATATATATATATATATATATATATATATATATATGTTACTTGATCTGGTTGTTAGTAAGGTTTATTGTTTCAAGAATGGGCAGTGGAGTAAAGAAACAAAATAGAATATTGAGACAAATTCATTTACTAACACATAGAGATATTATTATGCATTCTAATTTTTCAATAAAGGTTCATACTAATATGCTATTCTTATATTAGATGGGTTACCTCCAAGGAGAACTACAAATGTGAAGTGCACAAATGGAAGAAGAAAATTATAGAAATTGTATGTGTATTTGAGAAGGAGCTCCCTAAAAGTTTCATGGACCTACCAGTCCATTTACATATACACCTAGTTGATGAAACTAAAATGGTGGATGTCATATCAAAGAGGTGGATGTTTTTATTTGAGAGGTATATGAAAAACCTAAAAGAAAATGTCCAACAAAAGGAACGTCCATATGGTTACATGGTTGAAGGTTATGTACTGAATGAAGCATTTTTCTTCCTCTCTAAATTCCTTAGTAAGGATTTTGAAGTTGGACCATGCTTCTCAGATGAAGAATGATCATCATATATTATTGACAGAGAAAAACCACAATCTAATGGTGTTGAAGTAGAAATTAGTAAGTATTCAAATAAGGAACTTTGTTAACTTTTTTAAATAAGTGTGGTGATTACATACTAATGTAGATAAAATTGTTGTTAAATAAAATAAAATTTGGAAATTACTCTAAAGTTCTAACTCCCTCAAAAAGGGTATCTAAGCTTTATTTTTAGAATCAAGACTCCTAACGAATCCCAACTAACATATAGTCTACTCCCAAGATAATAGGAGGAAACATTTTATTACAACATGAGAAAAGGAAGGGGAGTTATGCTCCAAATAAGAAATAATCAAATTGTTTCTACTACAGAGGAAATATAGCATAACTAACCCCTAGATCTACTCTAATCCAAGAATTAACACTAAAGTCCCATTATTGCACTTCATGAGTTATAGTTGATCAGTTGTTGACTCTTTCAAGGTTCATCTTGGTGGACTTTTTCTCCAACTGGTTAGCTATTATGAACTTCCTCATTGCAAGGCTTTTAACAGCTACTATTCATTCTTGCATTATGACATTAGTGTGTACAAAATATAGGCATGTCCATTTAACTTTAGAATATTCATTTTTCTAACTAAATTCAAGATTATTATGAATAATTCACATAGAAATGGTCACATATCATATTACATCATTTAGCCAAAAATGAAGTATGCATTCAAGTTCATAACCACTTAACAAGTTTATGAAGATAAAGGAAAGTCAAGCATATCAATTTCACTTTGCAATAACCATTTATCTAACTACATGTAAGATTAATATGAATAATTTACATATGATGTAGGGGCATCCAAGGTTAAGGCAGGGGCATTTTGTGTCCTCGGTGAACTACATATATTTCTTTTTTTTGGCTGGTTTTGCTCAGTTGCAGGCTTGACTGACAACCTCGGGCATTCAAGGAAGCTTGGTTACTAAAGGAACTCAGTAACTTCTGGTGCTCGGTGAAAGTGTTACTCGGTCTTTCCTGCAATTCTCAGTTGACACTGGTGCTCGGTGATGTGTGGCATGCTCGGTTAATTCATTGATGCTCGGTAGTCCTAATTTATCGACTAGAGTTCTATGTGATTTTTTGGGCCAACTTGGTGCATTTAATGTTGGTAGCTATTGTTTTAGGCCAACATATTGGATTTAATTATTTGTAAGGCAATTTGTAAGCTAACTTGTATGGAATTTAATTTTTTTTAGGGAGAGTTAATGTTGTCATCTTGCCGACTTGTGGCTGATGATTAGTATTTAGGGGGAGTGTTTGGGTAGTTGTTTTGGCATGACTTGGAGAGCTCAGAGATCATATCTGAGGATTCTGAAAGCTAGAGTTGGAAAATTTATGGAAAGATATTCCATGATCTTGCAGATTAGATTGTTTGTCTAATAGTTTGTAATAGCAGAGCTAGTGGTTTGCACACTTGGGAACAAGGAGATTTCTTGGAGGCTTGCAAGCTCAAGTTTAGATCTACCTTAGGGTTTCCATCATCTTCTACTGGTCTTCAGAGCTAAACTAGCTAGATATTATATTGGAGTTGGTTGTGGATCTTGCAAAATTATTTCTAATTATAAGTGGCCCTAACCTAGAAGGCCTTACAACTAGGCATGTTAATGAAAATTACTTGGAATAATTATTATGTTATCTATTGAGTTGAGTAGTATGCTGTGTAATTCTAGAGCTTCTTGGCCTAAACTATCCTTAATTGGATCCTTCCAGCCTTGGTCTACGTTAGGTAGTATCAGAGTCGGGTTTGGTCTTGTTGAAGAGCTAAAGTTGTTATGGTACTTATTAGAGCAGAGTTGATCTTCTGGAGAAGAATTGAAGCAGAAGATAACCTAGCAAGGATGATCTTGCGAAGTTGATCTTGTTGGTGAAGAGATCGTATGATCTTGATTGCAGATCTATGGCACTAAACTTGTGAAATTGTGCCCTATTTGTTGCAAGATTGTAGATTGTGATCTGACTTGCATATAACTGAGAAATTGTCACAAGGTGGTTGGTGAGGGTTTGTTACAGAGGGTTTATTTGCATATCTTTAAGGATGCCTTTGAGAAGATTGGACCCTAGAGTTATTTTTGATCTTTGTGATATTGTGGAATCCTGGATCACAGAGAAAGGGAAATCAGATTTTAGATCTAATATGGAATTGATGAAGAATGATATGGTCACCAAAATCATGAGAGTTGTTATTGGTATACCTCAAAATGTTGGTACTGAAGATGGATATGAAGAAGTTGCTGAAGAATTTGAACCTATTGGATCTAGTGGTGATGATCGGTGGGATAGATCTAGTGAAGACAGAACTACTCGGTTACCTAGATCTACTGCTCGGTTTAGTAATTACTGAATGGAAGTTTCTACTTTCTCTAGTACCTTGAAACCTAAGAACTTGATAGATTGGATTAATGAAATTGAAGATTTCTTTGAGCTAGAAGAAATTGAAGATCCTCTTCTGGTGAGATTGGCATAGACTAAGGTGGAAGGACATGCTGCCCTTTGGTGGAAAGAGTTACAAAGGGATAGAGAGGATGAAGGTGAATTAAACATCAATCAGTGGAGGTTGATGGTGAAAAAATTGAAAGATAAGCTCATAATGGTTGACTATGAGCTTGACTTGTTTATGAAGTTGCAGAATCTGAAATAGAAGGATTTGTCTGTTAAAGATTATACCGAGGAGTTCTCTAGACTTATTATTCCATCTGGTCACTGAGATATTGGTAAGGAAAAGGTAGCTCAATATGTGAATGGTTTAAGATTCAATATTTAGGACCAGCTTGGTATTTTGAAGATTGATTCTATTGAAGATGCTTATTAGTATGCTCTAAAGGCAAAAGATAAGTTGAAAAGGAAACAACATGGTAACTCCCGAGGGAAGGAGAAAATTGATCACTCAGTGAAGGATAAACTGACTGATGCAAAAGATGAACAGAAACCTGTGGAACCAAAGAAGAAGATAGGTAGAGTTACCTTTAAGGATACTTTTTATAACTATGGAGAGGAAGGACACTATTCTTTTGAGTGTACATAGAAGAAGGTTGATGGACAAATTGTTGTGGTGAATGAGAACATTCAGAATGAACCTGAATCTAAAAACTTGCTACTTCAGTGAACATTGCTCAGTACAAAGAATGAACCTTGTTAGAGGAGTAACTTGTTTAAGACCTGATGCAAGTCTAGAGGTAATCTTTTTGATGTTATTGTTGATAGTGGTAGTACTGATAACCTTGTTGCTGAGAACATGGTTCAAAAACTTAGTTTGAATAGAATGAAACATCCACGTCCTTATAGTATTGGTTGGCTACAAGATGTTTATGCTTTGGAAGTTAGAGAACAATGCTTCATTGATGTTCACATTGGCCAGTATAATGATCTTGTGTTATGTGATATTGTGAAGATGGATAGTTGTCATATATTGCTTGGTAGACCTTGGCAATTTAATTGCAAAGCTATGTATGATTTGTTAAGATATAGCTTCATTCGTATTTTATATATATATATATATATATATATACACATACACACACACTATGGTTAATGAAGTATTGTGATATATACATATTGTATTACAATATTATTATTATTATATTAATAATGTAATAATAATAATATTATAATACATTAATATTATTCACGATGGAATCTCATATTCTACCCAACATTATTATCGAATATATAACAGTCATTTGTTAACATAAGCGATTGTTGTTAACAGTCCCTTGTGTTAACAGCTGACTATTAACAGTCATTATTTATAGAGATGCACGGGTTGTTATGCAGGTGGTTCATCGTGAGAAGTCACGATCTCTCAAAGACATGACTTATCACATAGTATATATAACAAGTCTGCAGTTGAGTTTGAAATCAATCAATTAAAACGGTCATTGTATATTCAATCTCACTTGCAGCAGTAAATTATAATCATCAGCACCTTAGTATATATATAACAGTACAATATATACATACATACCAATAGTATCGTGTGTTCTCAGAGATCTTATCAGTATAATATATTCCCAAGATCTGATTTCCTATCATGGTATCAGAGCCACGTTAAAGGGAATTAATTCTAAATTATTATTTAGGAATACAAAACAAAAATATTATTTAAAGGAGAAGAGTCATCACAAATTATCAAAATGACCACCGGAATCAGGATGGAGGACAGATTGGAAGGGGAATCAAATTTTCTATCATGGAAAATTAGAATAACCACACTTTTACAAGAACTAGAATTAGAATCTTTCATAGAAATGGAAAAATAAATGCCTACAGATGAAGCAGAGAAAATGACTTGGAAAAGGAGGAACAATAAAGACAAGAAATTAATTGTTGATTCAGTTAAAGATTCTATTCTCCCAAGTATAGCAAGATTAGCAACAACATATGAGGTTTTTAAGAAAATTCAAGAAACATATGAGATAACTAATACAAGTTGAATATTAACCTTGAAGGAACAACTATTGACTATAAAGATGAATAAAGGTGAAACAGTTACATCTTATTTCTTGAGAATTCTTGAAATATGAGATCAACTATTCTCCATTGGTAACACTATAGAAGACATGGAATTATCTCTGATAGCACTAAGGGGATTACCAACATCCTGGGAGAATTTTATTCAATGCATAAGCACACGTCCACCTCTACCAAAATTTGATCAACTTAAGAATGACTGTACTCAAGAAGAATCAAGACTTATTACCAGAGGAATAGGTCTAAAGAAAGAGGGAGAAACACAAACACTCAACACAAAGTCCCACAAAAAAAAGAGAAAATCCTTTAAAAGAAAGAGGGGATCCAAAAGAGATTTTTCTAAAATCCAATGTTACAAATGTGATAAATATGGGCACACTCATCGACATTGTCCTGAAAGGAAAAAGACTCAAGCCACCGTAGCTGAAGCAAAAGAAATTCCACTCTTCTTTACAACTCTCTCAAGTGAACTAAATTCCAATAATAGAACTTGGATAATTGATAGTGGTGCATCAAGACATATAACCAGATTCAAAAATCAGTTTGAGACACTTGAAAATTATTCAACCGAAGAAGTGACTATTGGGGATAACTCCACCTACCCAGTGAAAGGAATAGGGACCTGTACCATAAAGATAAAGAATGGAGTATCTCTACAACTAAAAGATGTTCTATTTGTACCTGGAATCAAAAGAAACTTAGTCTCTATATCAATATTAGCAGACCAAGGATTTCAGGTCACCTTTAATGAAGACAAAGTTCTATTATGGCCTAAGAATTCAAATATGAAGAATGCTACAATCATAGGGACAAGAGATGGTAGTCTTTATAAAATATGTAATGATCAGAAATCTGCACTAACTCATGAAATCACAAATCACAATGAATTATGGCATAAGAGGTTGGGACATCTAAGGTATAATGCTCTACCTTTAATAAACAAGATTACTACGGGTCTTCCACACTTTAAAAATAATCATCCTAGCATTTGCAAAGGTTGTGCACTAGGAAAGAATATAAAAGGGTCTTTCCCTACAAGTGAGCACAAATCTAAAGTAATATTAGAATTAATTCATACTGATTTATGTGGACCCATGTCAACACCGTCATTAACAGAATCACTATACCATATTATTTTTGTTGATGACTATTCTCAAAAAACTTGGATATACTTTCTTAAGGTTAAAGAATAAAGTGAGGTACTATCTAAATTCAAATAATTTAAAGTGTTAGTAGAAAATCAAACAGATAAAAGAATAAAAGTATTAAGATCAGATAATGGAGGTGAATACAAATCTGACATATTTAAAGAATTTTGTATTTCTGTTGGGATTAAGAGGGAGTATATTGTACTGTATAATCCTCAACAAAATGGAGTAGCAGAAAGGAAGAATAGATCCATAATCGAAGCAGCAAAAGCCATGATGCTCGATCAAAACCTTCATACTTCTTTTTGGGTAGAAGCTTCAAATACAATAGTATATATTCAAAATCGGTGTCCACACTCCATATTAGAAAACATAACACCAGAAGAAGCATTTACAGGGATCAAACCAGACCTAAGTCATCTTAGGATATTTGGATGTCTCGTATACATTCATGTACCTAAAGAGAAGAGGACTAAACTAGAACCATCAGGTAAGAGAGGCATACTTGTTGGCTATAGTGAAAACACAAAAGGGTATCGAATCTATATTCTAGGACAAAAATCTGTTGAGATGAGTAGAGATGTAAAATTTGTTGAAAATAACATATTTAAAAACCTTGAAGAAGATAACATCCTAGAGATAGAAGAAGATCTCAATGCTGAAATTGAGAGGGAGGATATAGAAGAACTTGAATCTCCTGTCATTGAAAATGAGAATACTAATGTAATCAATGGTAAGAAAAGGCCATTATGGGCAAGGCAAATAATTAAAGAAAATAATGTAGAACCTAATGAAATATCTCATGAGAGTAAAAGGACAAGAACTCAAAAATATTATGCAGCTCTTATAATAGAAATCAATAAATCAGAACCATCAAATCCAAAGGAGGCATTATCTAATCAAGCATGGAGAGAGGCAATGGTTGAAGAATATCAATCTATAATAAAGAATGATGTCTGGGACATAGTACCTAGACCTAAAAATAAAACTGTTGTCTCTTCTAGATGGCTATACAAAACTAAATATGCTCCTGACAGAAGTATTTAGAAGCATAAAGCTCGGTTTGTTGCTAGAGGATTCTCACAAAAGGTAGGTATTGATTATGAAGAAACATTTTCTCCTGTAGCTTGGTATACATCAGTCAGAACCATTATTGCTATAGCAGCATCTAAAGGGTGGAAGATACACCAGATGGATGTGAAAATGACATTCCTAAATGGCACCATTGAAGAAGAAGTATACTTAGAGAAGCCAGAAGGGTTCATTATACATGATGCATCAAAATATGTTTTCAAACTCAAGAAAGCACTATATGGGTTGAAACAAGCTCCCAGAGCTTGGTATGAAAGGATAAACAACTATCTTTCAAAATTAGGATACTCTAAAAATGATGCAGATCCTAACATTTACTTTAAGATAACAAATGACAACATGGTTATTTTAGTTCTTTATATAGATGATCTTTTAATAACAGGAGAAGATCATCTTATTGCAAAATGTAAGCAAGAACTCACTACTGAATTTGACATGAAAGATCTAGGATCCTTACATTATTTCTTAGGGTTGGAAGTGTTTCAAAAGGAAGGCTATATTCTGCAATCAATGAGAATACTAATGAATCAATGGTAAGAAAAGGCCATTATGGGCAAGGCAAATAATTAAAGAAAATAATGTAGAACCTAATGAAATATCTCATGAGAGTAAAAGGACAAGAACTCAAAAATATTATGAAGCTCTTATAATAGAAATCAATAAATCAGAACCATCAAATCCAAAGGAGGCATTATCTAATCAAGCATGGAGAGAGGCAATGGTTGAAGAATATCAATCTATAATAAAGAATGATGTTTGGGACATAGTACCTAGACCTAAAAATAAAACTTTTGTCTCTTCTAGATGGCTATACAAAACTAAATATGCTCCTGACAAAAGTATTTAGAAGCATAAAGCTCGGTTTGTTGCTAGAGGATTCTCACAAAAGGTAGGTATTGATTATGAAGAAACATTTGCTCCTGTAGCTTGGTATACATCAGTCAGAACCATTATTGCTATAGCAGCATCTAAAGGGTGGAAGATACACCAGATGGATGTGAAAATGACATTCCTAAATGGCACCATTGAAGAAGAAGTATACTTAGAGAAGCCAGAAGGGTTCATTATACATGATGCATCAAAATATGTTTTCAAACTCAAGAAAGCACTATATGGGTTGAAACAAGCTCCCAGAGCTTGGTATGAAAGGATAAACAACTATCTTTCAAAATTAGGATACTCTAAAAATGATGCAGATCCTAACATTTACTTTAAGATAACAAATGACAACATGGTTATTTTAGTTCTTTATGTAGATGATCTTTTAATAATAGGAGAAGATCATCTTATTGCAAAATGTAAGCAAGAACTCACTGCTGAATTTGACATGAAAGATCTAGGATCCTTACATTATTTCTTAGGGTTGGAAGTGTTTCAAAAGGAAGGCTATATTCTGCTAAATCAACAAAAATACACTATTGATATTCTAACCAGGTTTGGAATGATGGAATGTAATCCTTTATGCACACCTATGGAAACAAATTTGCACAAACTCAAAGTTGAAGCAAAAGAGTCTGAACCCTCTGATCCTACATTGTATAGAGAAATTGTTGGCTCTTTCATGCACTTGGTGAACACTAGACCTGACATCTATTATGCAACCAATGTTGTGAGTCACTTTATGTGTGAGCCCAAGGAAATACACTTAATGGCAGCTAAGCATATCTTGAGATATCTACGAGGCTCTATTGGATTTGGGCTAAAGTATGAAAAGGTAGAAATCAATCTTCAAGGGTATTCTGATTTTGATTGGGTTGGAAGTACTACTGATCGAAAAAGCACTACAGGGTGTTGTTTCAATCTTGGTTTGGCTATGATCTCTTCGTTCAGTCGAAAATAGTCAGCAGTAGCATTAAGCTCCACTGAAGCTAAATATATGGCAGCATCCATGGGAGCACGTGAAGTAGTATGGTTAAGAAAGCTAATATTTGGATTGTTTGGAAAACCTCTAGGTCCAACTATGATTCATTATGACAATCAAAGTTGTATCAAGTTATCTATTAATCCAGTTTTTCATAACAGGTCCAAACATATTGAGATTCCATATCATTACATAAGAGATATGGTAGAGAGAAATATCATAAGGCTAGAGTACATTAGTACTGAAGAACAAAGTGCTAATATTTTCACTAAGCCACTGGCAAAGCTGAAGATAGAATACTTCAGAAACAAACTTGGCATGATCAAGGTTTGATGTATGGTTTAAAACCCTCTTATTTATAAGTTTTTTATTCATGAATAAATGTAAAAAAAAAATGTGTATATTGCAATATTGTGTAAATGATCATTTGTGTGTGGGTTAACATTTCAAGGTGATGATCTTGGTTAACCAAAGTGTCAAGATAGACTACTTAATTGTGTGTCCCGATTGTGTGGAGATCTTGACTCTTGTTGTTATTGGATGTGTAATAACGAAACCATATCATGATAGACTACTTCATTGTGTGTCTCGAATATGTGGAGATCATGATATTCAAGTCTATTTTCATAATGAGACTACATTAACTATGCATCCCGAATTAGCAGATGTCATGATAGACTTTTGATATTTAATACTCACTCGCTAAGAGAGAGTGTTAAGATATAGCTTCATTCGTATTATATATATATATATATATATATATATATATATATATATATATATATATATATATATATATATATATATGTATATGTATACACTATGGTTAATGAAGTATTGTGATATATACATATTGTATTACAATATTATTATTATTATATTAATAATGTAATAATAATAATATTATAATACATTAATATTATTCACGATGGAATCTCATATTCTACCCAACATTATTATCGAATATATAATAGTCGTATGTTAACATAAGCAACTATTGTTAACAGTCCCTTGTGTTAACAGCCGACTGTTAATAGTCATTATTTATAGAGATGCATGGGTTGTTATGTAGGTGGTTCATCATGAGAAGTCACGATCTCTCAAAGACGTGACTTATCACATAGTATATATAACAAGTCTGCAGTTGAGTTTGAAATCAATCAATTAAAATGGTCATTGTATATTCAATCTCACTTGCAACAGTAAATTATAATCATCAGCACCTCAGTATATATAGAACAGTACAATATATACATACATACCAATAGTATCGTGTGTTCTCAGAGATCTTATCAGTATAATATATTCCCAAGATCTGATTTCCTATCATGATTGTGTCAAAAATGTATTTACTATTGATAAGGAAGACATGAAGTTTTCACTAATGTCTTTGATGGATACAACACTCGGTAGGAGAAGCCTGAGTATTGGTTCCTGAGTTGAATTGATGGATCCAAAGAAAATGATGATCAGTTTGGAGAACTGACCTATGCATTGTCTAGGAAAGATTTGAAGAGATGGAGGAAGCTAAAGTGGAAGAGTATGCAAGCTGAAAAGGTGGAGGACTTGTATGTGAAGAACCCATTCAATATTTATGTGGTGAATCCTGGAAGATGTTCTTCTCATATATGAACATCTTTTGGAACTTGGGTTGTTTGATGTAGGGGCCTCCAAGGTTAAGGCAGGGGCATTCTATGTCCTCAGTGAAATTGCATAGGTGTTGTTGTTTTGGCCAGTTTTGCTCGGTTGCACTCTTGACCGATGGCCTCGGTCATTAAAGGAAGCTCAGTCACTAAAGGAAATTGGTAACTTCTGGTGCTCAATTAAAGTGTTACTTAGTCTTGCTTGTGATGCTTGGTCGACACTGGTGCTCAATAATGCTTCGCGTGCTCAGTTAATTCAATGATGCTCGATAGTCCTGGTTTACCGACTAGATTTTTGTGTGTTTTCTTGGGATGACTTGGTGCATTTAATGTTGGTAGCTATTGTTTCAACCTAACATATTGGATTTAATTATTTGTAAGGAAATTTGTAAGCTGACTTGTATGGCATTTAATTTTTGTTAAGGAGAGTTAATGTTGTCATCTAGCCGACTTGTGGTTGATGATTAGTATTTAGGGGGGGTGTTTGGGTAGTTGTTTGGGCATGAATTGGATAACTCAGAGATTATATCCAAGGATTCTAAAAGCTAGAGTTAGTGAAGTTGTGGAAAAGATCTTCCATGATCTTGTAGATCAGATTGTTTGTCTGATAGTTTTTAATAGTAGAGCTAGTGGTTTACACACTTGGGAATAAGGAGATTTCTTGGAGGCTTGTGAGCTCAAGTTTAGATCTACCTTAGGGTTTCCATCAGCTTCTGATGGTCTTTAGAGTTGAACTAGATAGAGGTTGTATTGGATCTAGTTGTGGATCTTATAGAATTGTTTCTGATTGTAATTGGCCCTAACCCGGAAGGCCTTACAGGCAAGCATGTTAATGCAAATTACTTGAAACAATTGTGTTATCTATTGAGTTGAGTATTCTGCTGTGTAATTTTGAAGCTGCTCAGCCTGAACTATCCTTAATTGGATCCTTGTAGCCTTGGTCTACATCAACATAGAAGAGGTCACATATCATCTTTCATCATTTAGCCAAAAAGGAAGTATAAGTTCATAATCACTTAGCAAGTTCAAGAAGAGAACATAAAGTTAGCATAGAAACATCATAAATAAGGTCTTTAAACTTTATAAAAGTGTCTAGAAACCCTTGACAAAACCTATTAAAACATAAAATACATACAAAGAATAGAGCCATTCGACAACATAAGTCATTGATGATGCAAGTGTAAACCTTTGTACACCACACATAAAACAAGACAAATGCCAGCTCATGAAATTTGTTGCATTTATTTAAAAAAGAAACCATTGCATCTTTTGATATGTTTATCATACTTCTGTTCACACACATATATGTTTGACTTGTTGAGTGTTATGACTAAATAGTCTATCACATAAAATCTATTCAATTGACCAAAAAAATTTGATTGTATATTAGCCATGTCATGTGTGGCTTTATCAAGTGCAGGAAATAGAATACAACTATCTAAGTCTTTCTTCCATTCTTCCTCTGACTCATCTTCACCATTATCCTTAATAAAAGGAGGGTGATTCAAACTCCTAATATTATAAAATATCATATAGACTTTTTATATTTGTAGAAAATATATGTGATGTTGTAATAGAATCTCACCTACCTTGAGGATTTCTTCATTATCCTCCTTGAAGAGCTCAACCCATTGACCATTATCTGAGGATTTCTTCAAAAAATCATCTACGATACAAAAATCTCCTACCACATGAAATATCTCAAAAAAATGCAATCTCCTACCTAAAAATAAAAGAACTCCCATCCATGAAGTAGAAAAAGAATCCTTATAGAAGGCAATCACTAACTCTAAAGATAATTACATAGTGAACTCAAGTGTGACTAACCTTGGAAATAAAGCTCAACCTTTCTTTCTCCTCCAACCTACAATAATCTCAAGGGGCCAGATATGAATAAAAACCCCTCATCATAGTTATAGCTTCCTCTTGATATTGAGACCCTTATGCCCCTCTTTTCTATTCATGGATGATGTTTCTTTGAAACTTATGATTCTATCTTTCTGGAAATTTTCATTAAATGTTGACAACAACATTAGTAATGCTTCATTAAAATTTTCTTTACAAACCAAGTGTACCTCACTTCTTGTTCTCTTGTACAATTTGGAAAGTGTTGATTTCTACTTTAGTAACTGTATTTCATCATGTTTCCTGATTGACGACATGTTTTGACACACTATCAATTATGTATGCATCTATTGATTTGATGTTGCATGAGAAAATTATCATGACTTATTATGGCACTCTTGTCCTATTCTTGAAGCTATCCATATTGTCTTTTCATTTGATGATATTGTCCTCTATTGAGAAAGGCCTATTCCTTATAATAATTGAAATATATAGCTTTTGAATATCATGTATCCTTGTAGCTGCAAATTATCTACTCTAAACATTTACTTTTACTTTGATGATTTTCATCTTTTATGACATTTTATTACCCTTTTATGTATGGTTTTTTTTTTAATGGGTAATAGGCTGAAGCCAAGATCAACAAGGGGCTCAAGAAGACTTGAACCCAAGACCTTTTATGTATGTTGATTATAGAATCCATTGCTCTATTTACTAATCGCTACATGTGTACATTAGCTATATGATCCATAGGTTGAACCAAATTGTTGATCCTTAAATAATTTTATCATGTATATCACTGTGAATCTTAGTATTTTCTTCATCTCTTCCTATTGAATATAAAAATAACATTGCCATTTATTTTCTAAAAAATTTTCTGAGTCATGAAAGAAACTTGTTCTCCTATCATACATTATTCCTATCTGAGCTATTATATACTCATCTATTGCATCTCTGAGGCATTATTTACTGATTGATGACCTAATTTTTTTCACTCTAAGTGATTGATTTGTTATTGATGTTGCATGACAACGTTGAACTATGGCTTTCTTAGTCTCCGCATTTCTTATTCTCTGTGACATGTTGTGATGTTTGAGAATAGAAGAAAAAATACAAAAAATATTTTCCTCTTTTGATACATCACTCATAATACTCATTTCATCTAACTGTCTCTATTCAAATTCCACCACTTATTCCTCAAGCTTTTCATTTCACTTGACCTTTTATGTAAGGCCCACTGACTTTCCATCTATACTCTATTATAATTTAGATGTGACTATGATCTTTGATGCTTCTTTTATTTTCTATTACAACTTTTATCTATTCTTAACTCTTTTTTATTTATGGAATTCAAATGTGACCTGATAGTGCTCAAGATACATATCTTTCACTATTCCATCGACGAATTGGTTCCTATATAGCTTATAACTATCAAGCTAATGTTGATTCCTTAATTATCTTTGTAATATATTTATGTGAATATTTCTAATCTCAATTCCTTTAATAGTCACTGTATTTATACCTCCCTTTGAAAAGTAGCAGCAAATTTTTATAAAATCACTCTAAAGCAGAGCCCCCCACATCTTCTCTATTTTCTGATTTTGACTCTTAGTCATCATAATTTCAAATGTTTGATGTGTCATTCAAGAACTAAGAGTAACCCTGAAGGAAAAACAAAACAAAACCTTTTATCTATTTTCTTATTGTTAACTATCTTCATCTATTATTAGTATTTCTTTGACTATTATGACACATTGATATGAACACCTACATTACTTTGTTCTAGAAATTTATTATTGTTCGGAGGACCAAGAACATGAAGCCTTCTTTTGTTAATTATTTTGGATAATGCATAAGTCATTGATTTATTGTAAAAATGACTCTCTTTGATATGTTATATTGTTGTTTTTTAGAACTAAACCAAAAGGTTTCATATAAAAAGGATATGTCCCTTTAATGGTTTGTTATCTTCAATATGAATCTATAACTGTACCATTAATCTAGAAGGTTTCATATTTTGAGAATATTTCCCTTCAATAGCTTTCATTTATATGTTCCTACAAAAATAAGAAACTCATTAATTAAAACATGTGATTCATATCAGCTCTTTGACTTTCTTTTCTAATTCATTTGTGTTGCATGTAACTAGAATATGCTCATATGATAATAAAACTTATAAGGATCAGATTTAGATCTCCCATTTCTTAGTTCTTAGACTTACATCTTTCTCTTTTATCTTGCAAGTACCCTAAGGATGTGAGACTACTTCAACCAATGCTTCCAAGCACAACTCAGTCCACCAATTTTGAGTTATGGTATAGATATGCACCTAATGTGAAGTATTTTAAATTCTTTGGAAGCAAATGTTATATACTAAAAGACAATAGGAATGGAAAAATTGATGCAACAAGTGATGAAGGCCCATTCCTAGGATATTCCACTAACAGAAAAGCTTATAAGTGTTTGAATTCTAACAATAAAAAAATTGTGGAAAGTACAAATGTTAGAGTTGATGAATATGTAGAAAAGAATGAAGTTGAGTACAAGCAAGAACCTAAAGATTACAGATATTTTGTATACATGGAAGAAGGAGAGGCTAGTAATTCACCTGAACCAAATGTTGAGTCACATAAATAACTTACCAAGCATTAGGAGGATGTTTTCAAGTAATTAGAAGAAGAGACAAATAATATGCAAGATGAACCTGAAGAGAAAGAATAAGTAGAAACAAAATATGAACCTACATTGGCACAGTATGTAAGAAGACATCATAAGCTAGAACAAATCATTAGAGATAATGAATCTAGAGTTATGAAAAGAATTCATTTGAAAGATCATACATGCTTATTATGTGAATTTGAGCCTAAAACAATATATTTGAGAGTATAGAATTGGGAGGTCAGACATTGACCAAGCCCTAGATAATAGGGGTTTTGGAGGGGCAATTTAGGGATTTTGCATACAGAGAGGTCTTAGGACCAAAATGGTTATAGGATCCATGGTTTGGGATCATTTGGTAACTTTTTTGAAAGTCTCAAGGCATGGAGTGAAGAACTAAGATGGGTTGCTTTGTAAATGGAGTCGAATTAGCCCTCCTAATTTAGGGATAGTGGTGGATTTGAGGGTCTTGGTCCAAAACACCTAGGGTAAATCTTGTAGTATGTTATGAAGCTTTAAAAAGGGTATCCAGATGTGTGATTTTTCTATAAGGTTATTTGGAAAATATTTGAAGAAGGATTGGAAAATCCTCACTACTGTACTAGTAGACAGTATATGACTAGACAGTTTGGTCCAAGAGGATAGAATGGTTACAAGAATGAATTCAAGTATTTGTAAATGGATGAGATGAGTATGTATTGGGATCCTTTGAGGATTAGGATCACCATTTGAAGCATGGTTGATGTTTATGGTTGTAGAAGCACATTTTATGAAGAATACTTGACATGGAGTATGAAACATGATTGATAGGTTTGGGTATGAAGAAATGCATGGAGATCCAAGTTGTGGAGCCTAGTAGAGTTTAGGGTGATTGAAGATTGACGACTGATAGGTCTATGGAGTGGGATGGGTCTAGGAGTGATCTTAGGATGAAAATTGAAGGTGTTATCAAGCAAATAATGAAAGAAGTCATAAAACCATGAAGGAATGTGTTGGGTATATTTTAGGTTTTCTGAGGTCTCTACTCCAGATCTTTTTTTCAATGTCCATTCTTATGTCATCATCTAGTCTAGGGTTTTTTGAGCTCATCAAATTTGTCATATTTATGTTTAAGCCCTAGCCTTAGATTCTTTGCCTTAAAATGCTTAATTCCTTGGTTGGTTTTGAGTGAGCCCTAGTCTTTATATTTGCACATTACTTTTTGGGTCACTTAAGTTTTCCTTTCTGCACGTGGTATTTTCCTTGCCTTTGTTGAATCACGCAATGTATTTTCCTTGTCCTTAAATCTTTTATCAAATTGGCAAATGTGGTGAGTCCTTTGGTTAGGTTTCCTTTAGTTGCTAAATCTCCCAATTCATGTCACGGTTAATATTATCATTCAGCGATTCAGCAACTATGTAATCTCCTTTTTAGTTGATATTTGGTAGTTTCTCAAAATCATTTGGTGACTTGGCTTGATAGTTATGTCTTGTTTTCTAAATCGGGCAGTTAAGTTCAAAATTTTCCAGCGATGTAGCGAATGTCATTGATCCTTTCTTCATCCGAAGATCATGTTTTAATCTCACAAAGACTGGGTCCTACTCAAAATCATTTGGCGATTTAGAAACTGAGTCATGTTTATTTGGCAACTTTGAGAAAGAAATTTGGTGAAGGTTAAAATTTAACTCTTTTTGCTTAATCTCAAGAAGGGATGGCCGTGCCTAAAATTATTTAGTGATTGAGTAAGTGTTCGCAGGATCTCAGAATTAGTTGGTGAAGCTCCAAAGTATTCATCAACTTGGAAAGTAAGGCAAAGTTAAGTGTGTTTTCTTTGATATCTGATTCTCATATAAAAGATGATGGTTAAAGTCTTTGGGTGATTCAACGACAGTCATTGATTGTGTTTAAGATATGCGGTCAACATGTAATCTCAAGATGTAACCTTTGGTATGAAAAGTATTTAGAGAATTAGATATAGATGTTATTCACTCATTCTTGAAGCCTAACTTTGGCTAAGTATTTATTTTAGAGAATGTGAGGTAACCTTGTTCACTAAATCGTGAGATGAAGCCGGAGTTAAGCTTGGCTTTCTGAGACTTTAAGATTTCACTGTTCGCTGATTCTCCAGATGTGACTGTAGTTAAAGTGCTTTGTTTCATGGGTTTGCAAATTCCTTTGTTCATTGATTCTCTAGATGAATGTTGAGTTAAGGGAGTGATTCTAAGAATTGGTGAAGTCTTTAGTCGCTGAATCTCTGAGTTGGGCAGGGCTTAGTGTGAGTTTTAAAAGATTTCCCTTAGACCTTTGATCATCTTTGAGATCAACGGTGGTTGTGAAATCTAGAAGTAAAGCCATGAGTTAAGAAATCATTCTAAGACTTTGTGAATAGCCTTATCATTGGATCTCCGAATCCAACCCTGGGTTGACAGTTCTTTCAGAGATCATGAGATCCTTTGTTCACTTGATCGCTGAATTATGTCTGGTTAAGTTTTCATGTAGATCAATGTTTTGAGCTATGTGACATGCATAAAGTATTGTGCCAAGCTGGAAAAAAGTAGAAAGGCATCCAATCAGGTTTTAACAAGGTTTTACATTAATAATTAAGGGTTTTAATGCAAAAAGCCATGATCATTGCTCTCGCACCTTGTTTTCTGATTTTTTAAATCTTCCTGTCAAAATCCACGCCATGACTAGCTTGATTTGAAATTTGGAAATGTGCAAAATTGAACATTGAAGTGACTCGGCAAGGATTCTTTGTGATTTAGCTATTATTCACATTCAATTCTCAAGGTTATATAATTAGGCCCTCATTGCTTTCTATGCTCGAAGTTATCCTGAAGTTGATTGAGAATTATTGGTTGTAGAAGTGAAGTTGCAGAGCTGTGGTATCACCTTTCTCGATAGAATGAGTCATCCAGAAGCAAGTGTTGCATCTTCCAGTGGAGGTATAAAGGAACTGAGAGGAGAAGACAAGGGAAAGCTGAATTATTCTGATGAGTTTGTCAAGCTACTACCTGGTTCAAACCAAAATAAGAAAGCCATTGACATGGCCTTTGAAGACCTTATGGACAAGTGTAGAGATACTATCATGCCTTCAGGATTAGGTTACACCATATTCACATATTTTTATAATAATAGGCATAAAGAAATTCCAATCTATGATGATTGGGCTCTAGGGATGGCCAATTTGATTGTGCCTGATGTTTTCCTTGATATTGACCTCGTTATTATGTTATAAAGGATTTGTGACCCCATTTCAAAAACTATTAGGTGATAAAACAAGTCTATTTTCCTTACTTTAGATAGGGGATCTTTCATGAAGGCTTTTGACTTTTATGCTTCTTCTTCCGCTGAGATTGACCTAAAGAGAGAGAGAGAGAGAGAGAGAGAGAGAGAGAGAGAGAGAGAGAGAGAGGTATGCTAGTAATATTGGGACTGTCAAAAGTCAAATTGTTAAGCACATGCCCAAGTAGGGTAAGTATATTTCCCCTCTCCTTGCAAAAATGAATGCACCTTATCTTTTTTCATCCCTTAATCATTATATGAAATTCTTGTGTCATGCATTGTGTAGGGTTTTGGGAATAGATGGGGATGAGGAAAAAATGTCTGCTGAGTTGCTAATGATAATTTTAGATATTCATAACTCTCTCTCAAACATTGACTATGATTACATTCAGAATGTAATCAATAGGATTCATGAGGGTTTGATATCTATCAAATAAAATAAAAGACCTATCAAGTTTTTGCATTATTCCCTTCTCATGTACATGATTTTATTCCACCATGTTAATTCCTTTGATGCTAGAATGTTAAGGTTGAGGACTACTTTTAATGACCAACCAAACCCATTACAATACTGGTTGAGGGCTTGGAATTACACTTCCAATGAGTGTAATTTTTCCATTTTTTAGAATTACTTTGTTCATCTAGTTCTTGAGATGTTGGGTAAAAATGTTGTAAGATTATCAACTAAGGTCTTGAGGTTGCTAAGGCCAATACAGTTTGAGGATAAGTGGGCAGGAAATCACAATTGAGGTGATTTCTACTTGGGGGATAATTTCATTGTTATTAGAGTTTATGGCTGCCCTCAACCTCCACATTTTTTACCCAGATTTGTGACTCATAGGGTTGCCATGATGGAGTTCATATGGCAATTGATGTAGACTGACAAAGAGCACCTTGCACCTCATAGAAAGGGAACTTTTACACCAAGGTAGTTCAGAGTGGGAAATTTCTTAATTGGCAAAAGGGCTTTGGATAAGGTCAGCATTTGGTTAAATAATTTCAAGATGTGTTTAGCCACTTGCAGGTATGTGGACTCTGAGGGTTTCATCAAGATAGCTAGGATGACTCTGATTCTAAACATTGGGTCAATTAAGGAGCATGAGGGACTTGATGAATAAGATGTGATAAGAAATATCTTAGATTTTGATGATGCCAGGTAGAGGTGGAACACATATTTTGAGTTGCTTGATATTGAGAAAAGGCTTAAGAGGGAAAAAATTCCTTTTGGTGGTTTTTAACCTAAGCTCCCATATTTGCAAAGAATAGAAAAAATGATAGAAATGCGTGGAACCTTGTCTAACTAGTTGGAAGGGTTTCTTGAGGATAAATTAGAGGTACTAAGGGATTATTCAACCTCTGAACCTGAGGAGTACACTGATGATTCTCAAGAGGGTAGTAGCCCACCCTAGGGAGAGAATGTACCAATAATTGATGTGATTCAAGATCAACAGGAGGAAGGGACTACTTTTGAGCCACCTTTTAATAAATAGAAACTTGAGGTTGGTGAGGCTTCGAAGGAGAGAAAGAAAAAGAAGGTAATTGGCATGGCTTTAGCTCTTGTGCCTGGTAATAGGGCTTATCACCATAAAATAAGAAAGGCCATCAGGGATGGCAAGAAGATTGTAAGAAAAGAAGAAGGGGATTTTCCCTTGTTGTTAGGAAAGGATGAGAGAGAACTCTATCAAGAGGAATTTCTTAATGATGAGAAGTTCATAAATGTAAGGAATTTAGAGATTTCCTCATCTGGAGGAAATATGAGGAAGTGAAGAAGTCCCTGCCTGAGGGTATGCAGCCAAGTGAAGAGATAATGAGGGCCTTAACATGATATGATCCTCATCTTGAGAAGATCATTGTAGAAGAGGCTAGAGAAATGGTTAAGTCAAGTGGTATGCTTATAACTCCTGGATGGGACTTGACATATACCTTCATCATAGATCAAATCAGAAAGAAAGCTTACGGTAGTTTTTCCTATGAGGTCTAGATTGATGATGTAATTAGGGGAAGTGGCTATGACCCTAAGTCTCAGGTAGTTGATTTATGGTCTCTAGCTCCAAGAACTCAGAAGCCATCTTTGGTGAGCATTGAAGACAAGATGGAGGGAGATAGGATAGTTTGGACTGTGCAAAATACTTCTAAACTTGAGGTTTTAAAGGCAGTTGTACACTTTTCCCACTATAATGAAGCCAAAACTATCTAGCCTTCAAAAAAGGAATGACAAATTGTTTGAAAATTCAATGAAAGTAACAAAGAACAAGGATCTACAACTTATGATGGTTAGGAAAATGGAAGATGAGATTGAGGATTTAAAGGTGAATCTTGAAGAAGCCTCAAAGGTAGTTCCTCCCCCTTCTTTGCAAACTGAGGCCCCTCTTTAGACAGATAGAGAAATTCTTGATAAGCCTACTGAGGACTTAGAGAAAATAAGATTGGATGCATCTTTGGATACTATAGCAAAGATTGTGCAATATAGGCAAAGTAGAATAAAGGAGAAGATGGAATCAGTCCATCAATCAGTTAGTCTATTACACAAGGCCAATAATAAGGTGAATGAGTCACTAATCACTTTGGAGCCACTATATAGTGTATGGTCAGGGAGGAGCTTATTGTTTGAAAAACTTGATGGTCTACAAGAATATAGGCTTGATATTCTTGAAGTAGTGATAGAAGTGTATGAAAAGATTAGTTTGGTGAGTGCTATCTCAAAGTTTTTTAAAGGAAAGTCTAACCAGATAAAAGCCAAGTTGGCTATGTTTGATAAGGATTACAGAAAGTACTTGCCTTTAGTGTATGATGATAATGGAAATGTAGTCAGTGTAGAAGAATGGAAGACATCAATGGATTAGTTGGTAATTAAGCAAGATGCTTTCCTTAATAGTAACAGTACCTTAGACTTGGAAGGATGCAATAGTATAATTGATAGTTTATTTAAAGTTGAAAGTGATTGCATACGGTTTATGGCAGAAGGTAAAGCTATAATTGATTCCATGTGGGACCTACAAATCAAGTCACTACAGGAACTGTAGGCCTACAATTGGCCATCTGATGATGATGTGGCATCTTGGGACAAAATGACAAAGAGGAAAAAGAAGAAGCTAGTTGTCCTAGTGTTGGAAGAGGAAGAAGAATAAAGTACACATGGCACCTAATCCATAATTTGAGGGAGAGCATGTTTCAAACAAATGATGATGTAAGTTAGCCTGTATTGACGGTCATCAATCATGCTACAAATCAAAGTAACTACTCTGAAATATCTCCAAATAAAGGTGCCACCTGTGAAGATTCTAGTAGTAGCAAACTACTTTATGTTATTGTAATCATTGTCTTTGGGTTTGTACTTTTTTTTCTTTAGTGCAAGTCATCTTCCTAGCCATCAAAAGCTTGTTGCATCCTTTCGAGGATTCCAAGACGGCTAGAAGTATATATAGAAAGTTTTTTCTCTTTTTGAAAGGTGGTGGAAGTTTTTGTAAAGAAATACTAAATATAGGATTTGACTTCTTTGAAGTTTTTGTTAAAATAGTAATGGATGTAGTTGAAGATTAATATGAATATACTAGAGTTTCATTGCTATCTAGCTGTCTTTGTGAATGGATACTTTGAATTCCTTATGCATTAATTAGTAAGGCTCTTTAATGTGTTATTCACGTGGTGAATATAGAGGTTGAACTCAAGTTTCTCTCAAGGAGAGAGTAAACCTTCAGGGAGGTCTCTGGGATTTGAAAATCTATGCATGAATTTGATGGTAGGGTTGGGAATTGGGAGAGTAAATTGTTAGGCAATTTATTTCAATTTTAGTATCTTTGTACAAATAGGATTCTGTAGATGTTACATTTTGACTTTAACCCAATGAATAAGGCACTAGTTTAGTTTGATTTGCATCTATTCACCATCTTTTTATCAAGAAACTATCTCCATTTACTTTCATTTATATCTTTCTAAAGTGTAATTGACTATGTCAAGAGCATAGATCAACTTTGTAATGCTTTAAAGAAGCACTTGAGAGAGGTTATCCTTCCTTGAGTTTAACTTAGAAAAAGAAGAAGGATGAATGTCCTTATGCCACTATTCCATGTTATTTCATTCATAATTTTCATCATGGTGTTGTGTATCAGGATAATTTGGGTTGTCCTCAGAGTTGTGATGTTTTATTGAGTCAATTCTGAAAAGGATAGCATAGCAGTGAAGGAGCTGATTCACAATCCAAACCTCACTTGAAAATAGTGAATTTGTATAGTTAAACCCACTTGAGTCTTATACTCAAAGTGAAGAAGGCACAAAGCCTTAGTACCTTAGCATTTAAATTGTGCTAGATGCAGCTATTGGGAATGCATGAGTCATAGATTCAGTAAGTTTTCAGAATATTTTAATCATTTGTAGGTTTAAGTGCTAACAGAATGGTCATATACCACTAGTTTTTTAAATGTTTTTTTGTACACGAAGAAGAATGGATTGTAATGACTATTCTTGTACAAGGACATTGGCAACAGTCAATTATACTTGATGCAATAATGGATTTGGGAGGTCCTACACTATCATGGATGGTAGAGGATGTAGGAAGGGTTACTTTTTTTTTAATGCTTTCAATGAATTTTTATTTTCTGGGATGACCAGGGAAGAGATGCAAAGATCTCTAATTGCATAAAGTTTTTGATTGAAGGGTTACTTGCCCTTGGACAAATCAAGGTCTGAGTACAGGAACAATCATTAAAAAACTACACTATCAAACAAGCCTACACTATCATATTATCCCTTTTCTACATATCCTACCATTCATGGTAGTGATGGAACACACCTATCCATCATTGATCCAAGCAAATGACTATTGCACAGGGTCACTATTCTAGAATAGTCAGTCCCAAAATAGGGAATATTTTTTTTAGACTTCACCAAAATGATATAAAACATTCATAGGAATAAACTACCATATTAACCATAGTCATTCCCAACACATTTCAATGAAAGAAATTTTTTAAGTCTACCAAAATGGAGACTGTACCCTCATGGACAGGAACATGGCTATTGCCAAAAAATTACATTTTATTGTATCAAAACATATGTTACATGGTGGTCTGGCTCATTAGGTAGTACCATAAAGGTAAAGGTGGTCAAAGTGAGGAGTAGGTACATGAAGAAAATTCTTTGTCCAGATCATTAGAATATAAAAGACCTATGATATAATCAAGGTAAACTAAAGTATCATAACTAAAAGAGATAAAATCTAAATGTAAAAGGGGAATCTAACCAAATATTGTGCAAGATCCTTTGGAAATGGAGAGATATAAGGGTCTCCATTCATCTCCCAAAGTCTATTCCAACATGTTTAAGGACATTCAAGGTTCGATATAGAAAAAATAGTGTCATGGTTAACACTAGAGAAAACCACTCCTAAAACATGGTTTGTGATATCACCATAAATTTTTCTACCTCCTAAATTGATTTCTTCAGTATGCTTCCATATAAATATGGAACAATATATAGTCACCCAAGATGTGTTTAGGATGTTGTGTTTCCAAAATAACAATTGAAGGATGAATAGAAAAACCCATGATACCTCCTTAAAATAAAATATTCAAACCATAAAAAAGCCTTATTACAGATAAAGTGGGTCAAATAAAGTTCTCTCCAACAAAAAGACCCATTCCAAGCACTAAAATTTCTAAGTAATTCATTAGATATTGAAAATAAAAAAATCTAAATAAAATTTACCTAATGAAAACTATGCAAGAGTGTATTTATAAATTTGAAGAGATATGAGTCACATTTCCAAAATCATAAGAATTAAAAATGAGGATATAGTCATGAAAAAACATGATCAAAAGGTAAAACTAAAAATATGATTTTGATTGAGTTTAGAAAAAATATTAAGCTAAAGATGACAATTAGACGAAGACCACTAGAAAGTTCTTTGAACCATCATTCCAAGGATATCTATTTTCCTAATTGACGTATTTTTGCCAATTAACAAAAATAGATTAAAAAAAGTTAAAGAAGGGGCTGCTAGTATATGCTAATAACACACAAAATATTATCCCAATATTCTTGGAATATGTTGGTCACTTGAAAAATATCTCTTTTGTTGTAATGTTCCCTCTAACACTAGGGTTTTCCTTCCTTGAAAATTAATTTATGGTGAAAACATTGCATGTGATAAGGCATATTTAAGGGAATATTCCCTAGTGTATGAGGAGGCATCAAAATAAGGTAAAAAAATATAACTATGTGAGAAAATGCAAGCAAGGAGGAGTGTATTGATGGACTTTATGATGTTGGTTTCAAAATGGGGAATGTGGAAAAGGAATGCATGCATTTGTTAAGGAAATAAGGAAGACTAGAAGCCTCTATGAGAATCAGCTTGGTAGATTCAAGTGTAGGTTACTGGTTGGCATAAAGAGGAAAAAGTCTTTGAAGAGAATGAGGACAACATCAAGTAATACAAAGGGATACACATCAATGAAATACACATCAGAACAATCCTAAGGGAAAGATGTAAGTCTAAACAAAAGGGAGTGACAAAGATGATAACGATGGTTACTTGAGTTGCATACGAGAAGGCATCGAGGCAATGATATAGTCAGAAGAAAAGAACATAATGATAGTATAAAATATAAGCATCGTAATCTATTTGGAAATCAAAGATCTTGGAGTTACTTCATAACATGGTATTTAATATTCACATACATATTTCTAATGTTGGGCATTCATATTATATTAAAATTTGCATACAATCAAAGTAATGAGGACATTTTGCAATCATGGTCAGTGGGTATAGAAAGCCCTTCTCTTTGGAAATTCATGCCACTTCTAATGGTGTTCAGGCCACTTCTAATGGTGGCATGAATACCATTAGAAGTGGTGGATATATGACATTATAGAAGGAAAACCAATGCCATTGAAGAGGGTAAATAATGCAGAATGAATGCATTCGAGATTCGAAGTCCAAAGATTAGGGTTTCAAACCCATGACCAAATCAACTAAAAAAAAAACACAAATGAAAACAATAAAAAAAAAAGTATATCCTTGATTAAGCAAATATCAAAAACATCAAATCTCTTACCAAGACTACAATGAAATGGTTGGACTTGAATGCCTATTCCTCTCAATGCTTGCTTGAGTTTGAGAATAGTAATGTGGAAGAGAAGGAGATGCCATAACTTATACGCTAGATGCATATAGGCAGTGTTGATAGATGCAACCTCCTACCCTCCTTCACCACTTCTTTGCTCGTGGACTACAAATGCCAAAATGAAATAAAATGAAACTGTTTATTTATTTTTTTAGTTATATTCCTGTGTTGGTCGGAACTCTGACCAACATGGGATTAGATTAAAAATAATAATTTTTTTCCTTCTATTAGCTGACCAAGGAAAAAGATTTTAATGCTTGGTCAAAAATGTTGGTGAAAAATGTGGGTCAAATGTAATAGTGAAATATGAGTCAGCCCCAAAATAGATCAAATGATCTTCAAGAATAACAAGAGAAGATGTGAACCCATATTTAGGTCCACACATGACCCAAAAATCATGCACCATGATCACACATGTTAAAAATCAATGAGAAATAATTGCACACACAATCTCTAAGGTCGGCCCAGGCAGAAATGAACATGCTACCCGAAGCAACCAAAAGAATCCAAACATGAAGGTCCTCAATAAAAACATGATGCAACCAAAGGGAAAGGTTCCAAATAGGTCCACATTAAGAATTCATGACTGCATTCGAAGAAACACATGAACACGTGACCGTGAATAAGATCACCACAAACAAATCATGAGCCACAGAGAAAGGGAAACTTGAATAACTCAAATAGTACTAATCCAAATGAGGTGTGATCTAAAAGATAAACATTACAAAGAGCCCTTAACAAGATTCCAAGACCACAACCAATATATCTCAAAGATAAATGACCAATGCATCACTCTCTGAAACTAGAAAACATGAATAGAATGACACTAAATGTTTTTGGTTGATGCAAAATTACCAAGAACCCAAGATGCTCATGCATCAACTAGGTATTTCAAAAATCCATCCACAGGGAGGATTTAAAAGAATTTATCTCAGAGTTATACATAGGTTCTGGAAGAGGGTGACTATATAGCCCAAAAGAGAATAAGGAACTGGTCTATTATACATAAATTTTATTCAAAATACAAATCAAATCATAGTAGGAGAAGTAGTGTAAAAGAAAGAACTAGTTAAAAAAGTTGTGGAAAAGAATTAAAAGAAAGTAGTAGTAGATAGAAACAAGACAATCAAAAAGTTGGAAGGAGTCAAGCAATCAGTAAGCAAGATAGTTCATTTCAAATATATATGCCACTTTCAGATAAACATTAAAAGTAGAATACAATTAGGAAATACATTTTTCTATAAAAACCACCAACTAGAAGAATCAGTTGGTAAGAAGGTGTACCCACCTAGGTCTTGCAAATCCTGAAGTGTAGGGGAGTTTAACTACATGTTGGTTAATGTTGTTCATTGGCCAAGTCAGTTGGAGGGTTTAAGCATAGAGCTTGGCATTCTCTTAGAAATTTCTAATTTTTTGATTTGGGAACCAAAAAAGTGGTCCCAAGAATATTCTCAAAGAAATTGTACATGTTGTATACCTATCTAGGTATTCCTAGGTGCAACATTTACATAATAAAATAAAATATTATAATAATATGTATTATTATGTAAGATTTAAAATACCCATTTTTCCAACAAGAATCAACTCTAGAGATACAACATAAGGAAAGCAAGAGAACCCACAGTAAAAGTCATAGTCAAAACCCCGAGAGCCTCTTCGCAAATCTCTATAGACTCTTTCCTATCACTTTCCTTTCTTAAATACCTCAATTTACCCAATGTATGTGAGACATGTATTGAAAAATGTTGAAAATATTGCATCATAGGATGCATAAAATAATAATTTAATAGGTTTGTTATAATTTTTTAACTAGGTTAATATATTAGAGGTATAAATATTCTGATTTGTCAAAACAACTCAACATATCTAAGAAATTTATTTCGGGAGTTTCCTATAATGCATGAGATTAAACACCTATATAAGTTTTATCTATTTGAATGTAATATAAGAATCACATATTATGAAGTTTTTTATTATTTCAGCTTCTTTCCTAGCCCACATTTCTAGTATGGTATTAGAGCATAGCTTTCCCTGAGTCCTTGTGTCTATCTCTTCAAAGGTGTTGTATCTTTTTGAAATACATACAAGCTAAGATGTTTTTTATGTAAATTATTTCTTAGGGATGAAGAGAGACAATATATTCCTTCCACATAGTCAAAATCAAATCATTTCCTTTATCCATGTTCTTCATTGTATTACAAGGGATATTTCTATAAAATTGAGCTATAAAGATAGGTGTTGATTGGTGGATTTGTTCTTTCTACAAGCACTATGGAGTTTTATTTTACCAGATTTATTGCTAGAGTGATAGACATGGAGTTATAACTTCATGTACTTCCTTAGATGAGGTTATCTCCATCTCATGGATTATCTTTATCTAGCAGTACCTCAATCAATACAGGGCCAAGTGTATTACATCAATCAATATTTTTTCTATAGCGTGTGGAATTATTTTGGGGCATATGGTATTTGCATTCAACTTACTTCATATCCCTGGTATTTCATTCAAGTATCGATGGTGGTATATATTGGGAGAAACCTCAACATATGAATATATATGTTTATAATGATATAATAAATTTATTGTAACTTGTACATGAAAACTATTATTGTATATAGAAAATTTTTGTATGTATTTTAGTGTTGGTATAGAAGGATATTTGTACTAAATAGTGAGAACTATACTTTGTGCATATATTGATGCATTTAGAATAATTTAAATTTTGTATTTCATATTATCAACTACTATTGTTGTTGTGTACTTTGGGTATTGAGTCTTGCCGGTAGTGAGCCAACCAATACTGAGCCACACTAGCAATGATATGCCCTTGTATTTTGTAACCAAATACCTAATACTTGAGAGTTAACCCTCTTCATGGTTTTTCCCATCTTGGGTTTCCACGCTAAAAATATGATGTTGTGTGGTGGCACATTATTTGCTTTTAGTTCTTTCATTTATTGTAAGTTTGAATTATGTTATGTCGATAGTTGCTTAAATATTTTAAGTTTTTCAAGGGTATATTGATTCACCCCTCCCCTTTTACTATACTAGATGTTCAAAAATTATTGTTAGAGATAGTTCATTTGGAAGATTCTAAAAATTTGTAGGAGATCCTAAAGGTTGAACATATTTTTCCTATTCCATCATGGATGAAAATGAATTTATTTTAGTGTGTGACAATATTGAATCTGTTGAAGAACATAACAAGGAACTATAAAAATGTTCAAATGGCCAATGACTGCATTTGAAGACTAAAAGAGAAAATCTAGAAATTCAAATCAAGACATAAATAATTCAATAATGAACTCAAGATAGAAACTAAAACTATCATTGATATGAGAGCCAAAAGAGAAGAAGATGAAAAAACCAAGAAGCATCTGAATAAAATGATTAAGATCAAATCTGATGAATGCAAAAAGTTAGAATAAGAAGTCAAATCTCTCAACACAAATCTAGAGGAATCCAAGAAAAATGAAGATGAAGTCAAATCCAGTTTGAAGAAGCTAAATGAAATACTAAATGTTCAAAGGTCTCTAATAGATAAGAAAGGAATAAGTTGTGAAATTGGTGAATGTTCTCATAGAAAATCTCGTGAAGAGGGAGAACTGAATTTGGTAAGTGAAGATAAGATGACATCTGATCAAAAGGACAAAGGTAACGCCCTAATAAATCCCTAGGTAAGTATTAAACCCCATTATTTTAATGTTCATTATTTCAATTACAATAAATTAGGACATAAAGTGGTAAATTGTAAAATTAGAATAAATCATAATAGGACATCTTATACCAGTAGATATTTAAATTGCAATATCTATGGTCATAAGGAAATTTAAAGTAGGAAACCTAGTAGAAGGAATCAATTTTATTTTTATTGTTATACTTGTTATGCATATAGACATAAGGATAAGTAGTGCAAGTGAAGACAAGAGAAGAATACCAACTGATGCTTCAAATGAAACAAGCTTTGACACATAGCAAGATTTTATAAATATGTTGAAGTTAAACCTTCTAAAATTGCTAAGAAGATAAACAAAGAAGAGGTTAAGGAAGAGATGAAAAATATCTAGAGGAAGAAGGAAGACATTAGCTCTAGTTCTTGTATAAATATTTGTTCTAGTAATTAGTAGTCTTTCATTTATTGTTAGGGGGATAAATTTAAGTGGTTTTCTCCTCATTTGCAATTAGGAAACTGTTACAAATATATCAGATGAAAAGTGGTTGTAGTGGGCTACGACAAATAAAATATTATTAAAGGGAATTTAATTTAAGGTTATATTTTAAATGAAATTTAGACAAGTCTTTCATTTTACAAAAGAAAAAAAGGGATTTTTGAAAGAGCTAAGGAGAAAAAAAGAGTCAAAACAAATCAGGCTTTTCACATCTAGAATCAAAGGTATTTTTTTAGTATCTTTCCATTTACATCTTTCTCCAATAGTTGATCTATCTACTCCCATCTTGTTTGATGCCTTCACTAAACCATGATCTATTTTCAAGCATATCCCATATATTTATACCAAGAATAATTTAACGGGACCAAGAATGATTTAATGAGATGTCTATCACAAATCCCTCATGGTGTCATTCCTACTAAAGATAGAAGAATTTGTCCCCATTAAAAATTAGATGAGTTTGATCATTCTAAGTTGATGGATTTATAGGTTGAAAAGTTATCTAAGAAGGATTTAAATGTTAAGCCACAATTTAGGGATTTGGTTGAGAAATATCTGGATGGATGGAACTAATTTCCTAATTTTGTTGTTGAAGATAAGTGGTTTAGAATGGCTATGAGCCACTTTCATGATAATTTTCTATGGTTGGATGACTCACATTGAACAAGGAAGTGATGAGAATAGTAACTAGACTCAATTTTATTGGTACCCTATTGAGAACAATGGCAATAAAGACCAAGGAAGTCAAAGAATTCACCCAATTTATGCATGATGGAAGGTCTCTAGTAATTAATCCTATTCCAGACCCTCCAATGAGGTATGCAACTAAACTAATTGGAAACAAAGTTTTCTATTCTAATAGAGAAAATTTGATTTCTACTACAACACATGGTATGGTTGTTGATGGTGTCTATTACAACCTTTGTGAGATCATTAAGGATCAATTCATTCAAAACTTACACCAAATCAAGGCAAGTAAGAAGAACGTTGCATTCTTGTTTAGAACCCTAACACTATGCTTATTGTTCTACTTTTCAAATTCTCTACCCAATCAAGGAAACACTATCTAGTCCCCTAACATACTATTTGTACACAAGATTTCTCAATGCATGTGAAGGTACAAATATTTTATTAATCAAGATGTGTAATTGACATAGTTTTTCTCTGTTCTATAATATAAGATGTATAATTAGGAAATGATACCTAAATTTATTGTTGAAAAATATATGAATGATATCACTTTCATTGTCACTATGGAAAAATACATAATAGAAGTTTTTGAATGAAGGACAATAAATAACAACACTTAGTTATGATGTTTCTAAAGATTTGGTTGATAATTATGGAAAAATGCTTCTAGCAAGTTTGGTAGATACATCCAAAAAGATGTTTGGTACTACTAAAGAGAAGAAAAGAGAGATTTATAGACATAAAGTTTCCAAAGATATCAAAAGGAAGGTTAAACATGTTATCCAGTGATGAGATCCTTGTCACTCATTTGAGGCTCCTTCATCATCATAGAAATAATTGAGAAAAGAGGATCTCATTCCATAATATAATGATGAGGAGGTATATAAACTTGACCAAAATCCTCCATAATTAGAGAAACCTCACTCTATAGTAAAAATTGATGTTCGAGTAGGACCATCTATGACTATTGAGAAAATTTAGGAACAAAAGGTAAAAGAGAAAGAAGAAAAGAGAATTGCGGAAGGAAAAGGAGTAAGAACCAAAGAAGTAGAGGAAAAATCTAAGGAAACAAAGAATAAGGAGAAGGAAGGAGAAAAGGAAAAATAGGAAGAAGTTAGAAAAGTAGAAGTTATTTTAGAGACAATTGATATTAGTAATCTAGTATAGAATACTATACATTAGAAGAAAGATAAAGAATTGAAAATTAAAATTATTGATAAAAGAGAAGACATTGAGGTTAATAGTAAAAACTTCATCCAATATATGAAAACCTTTCTTCCCTCACCTCTCATGATTCAACCGATCATAACTTCCAAGTAATTTAATGATTTTAATAAGGTTAACCCTCATCATAAATCTTAGATAAGTCAAACCATCTTAGATTTGGCCCAAAATGAGTTATTCATAAATTTAAAAGAAAGGAACAAAGTATTAAGGAAACCATTTCTTCTCTACAATGCATTTTACCAAATTATATAGTGGACCAATCTGGTCAACAAAGGGAAAAGTGCAAAAATCTGGTAAATATTGTAAAAGAATTGATTGCATCCATAGACAATCATGTTCATATGAGAGAAGAGGCCATAAAGAAAAATCTACTAAAATACTTAAAGGGCGTATGTGAAAAGGATTTTGTGAACCTTCAACTTCTTATTCAATAAGGACAAAAATTCCTTGATGATAGAAATTCTTTGTATGAGTTCAATCTGCAATGGCCTAAGGCCAGTGATAAAATTTATCAATAAATTGAAGCTATTGAGCTTTCTATCCGCTAGGCATACTGTTGCTACAAAATTTCAAAAGACCTAATAGGTATTGATAGATCTTCTCTTGAGAAGTTGCACAAGAAGTTCCTCCCATTGCAAAAATAAAGAGAAAATATCATCGTACCAATAAGAAATCTTTGAGATCTTTGTGCCACCTGTATCACTTCACTAAGTCATGCCATTCTTACAACACAACAAATCATCCTGGATGATCCTAATTCAATTGAAGAAGGAGAATATTTTCTTCCATCAATTTTTTCCATATCTATCTTCTAACATAGGCAGTTCAACAATGGAATTCTAACAAGGACAAGTAGATTGTTGAGCTTCTTAAACTGAAATAAAATTTTGAGGCAGCTCAGTTTGGTAAAAATTGATTTTCTCATGTTCTTAAAAGTTTCTTTGTATTTTTAAATATGTATATAGTATTTGGTGTTAAAACCCTTTTTTGTTTATACCAAAAGGAGGAGTAATAAGCAAAAAACAAAAATGGTTTAAGAAAAGATTTTGAAAAAGAAAAAAAGATTTATCCCTCATAGGGGGAGCTTTGAAGTTTTACAATTTTGGAGTTTTGGGCATTCCAAATTTTTTTGGTTTGTCATCAATGATGAAGGGGGAGATTGTTAGGTTACCCCATTTTTGAGTTTTCATTGATGTCATCTTTCTAGATGTTTTGGTACAACTCTCATCTAGTTATATCTTTAGGTCTGACTTAATAGTCTCACCAAAAGAGACATTAATGACATACACTTGTTTCTACTGTGGTGTATGTTTGTTTTGGTCCATAATGATAATGATCAAAATAAGAAATATTTATGTTAAGGTTGACTACACCAACACATTTTAGTTGCATGCTCACAAGATTTATCTTTTGGTTCTAGCCAACATGATAAGATACAACCAACATGAAAGGATGGTATACTAATGGTGGTATATATTGAGAGTGATGTCAACATATAAATATATATGTCTATGATGATATTATAAATGTATTGTAACTTGTGCATGCGAACTATTATTGCATTTAGCACACTATTGTATGTATTTTAGTGATGGTATAGAAGGATATATGTACTTTCGTGATAACTATACTCTATATATATATTGATGCATTCACACCAATTCAAATTTTGTATTTCATATTATTAGCTACTATTGTTATTTTGTACTTTGGGCAGTGAGCCACCCTTGTATTTTGTAACCTCTTACTTAATACTTGAGAGTTAACCCTCTTTGTAGTTTTTACCATTTTCGGTTTCCACAATAAAAATATTGTTATCTAGTGGTGCATTATATTTTTTTTCAATTCTTTATTTTTTTTTAGTTTTGAATTATGTTATGTGGATAGTTAAATGTTTTAAGTTTTTCAATGGTATATTGATTCATCCATCCCCTCTCAGTATACCAAATGTTAAATAGTTTCCATTGTGGGTGTTGTGGCATTTCATGTCTTTATACATAGGAGGATACACCCTTAAATCATGGTGTGGCATATGATGGGCACACTTCCATCACTAGTAAGAAAACATCAAGAACATGTTCAATACCCAATTCTCCAAATCCCATAAAGGCATGTATATCAAAATCATCGCGCATGATCTCCTCAACAAAAAAATCTTCAATGTTAGCAATGAGCTCTGTTGTTGGCTAAGAAAAAAAATGAGCAGAGTGTTCCACTTTGTGATGTTCAGAGGCCATGTTGTAGAGTCTTGAAACAACTCCCCGAGAATCAACTAGTGAAAGCATCAAATGACATTCCCATCCTGTTGTAAAATTAGTAAATGGTGTACTATCTTTATCTTCCTTACAAAGTTTTTGACAAGTACAAATTTATCAATAATTTATTTTTTTCTAGTGCGAGACACTCTGGTGGGGGTTTTCCCACTAAAAAAATCCTATTGGCTAAACATAATTATGTTAAATTAGTTAATAATCAATGTATTCTTAAGTATAGAATTAATTTTATTATAATTATTATTATGTTAAAATAGTTTTTATATTATATTATAATAGTAATATAGTCTAAAAATAATAATTTAAAATTAAATTTATTTTTATAATTATAATTACTTAATATAATTATATTTTAATATTTAAAATACTATGAGACAAGAACTAGCCACTGTGTGGCACTTGACAAATATTCTAACACATAGTTATAATTATAATTATAACTAGGATTATAATTTCAATTCTAATTTAAAAAATGGAAAGAGTGGTCATTGCAATATCATTTTTAGAGTTTGAACAACTACAATATCATTGATTTCAATTTACCATTGACCAATATCTATAGTCTACAATGACAAGTACATGCAACTGGTTGTTCTAATTAATTGAATGGGCAATACATAAATGTGAAGGGACAACAATGGAATGTGATCTAGATTGTAACAAACAATAAAAGAATGTGAAAGGGCGATGTTGAAGGATGAAATAAATAAATGCTAAAATTAATACAATATACATTGAAAGAGCTCTCACAAGGTTTCAACAATTTTAGTGTGGCTTTAGGATAGGAGTGTATTAAATGAAAAATTTGAAGGTTGTTTACATTTTAGAGATTATGGGTAATAGATAATTATAGTGCTCTAATATGGTTTTGAATTTGGAATGACTACTTGCAGGATAGGGGTGCATTATGTTACAACATGGTTTCAACCTAGACTGGAATTAGTCATAAGAAAGCAAGCTAATTATTCTTCTACTGCAATTGAGTTGCTTGTGATGTACTTGTTGCCCAAAATTCCCTGTCATTCATTTTTGGCCATGGTTCCTGTTTTCCAAGAAGAAATGCTTAAATGTTGAGAGTCCAGTGTGTTTTCTGCTCAAAGTCGAAAACCTAGTGTGTTTTCGACCTCCTCTCTGCAGGCTTGGGATGTTTCTGCCTTTCAGTCCAGAAATTTGGTGTGTTTTCGACATCTCCGCTCTAAAAATTTAGTGTGTTTTCGACCCTGGCTCAAAAACCCTCTGTGTTTTTTACACCTTCTATGTTTTCAGCCCTAAGCGCACAACTCCAATGGGCGGGTCCCAGTTCTTCAAGCTGTGCCAATCCAAAGAAGATCCGACAGTTGTCGCATGATCGCATGGGATCTTCCAATCCCATGAGATCATACGAGAACCATTGATGCGGTATAATGCAGGATCTACGGTAGGTAGTCAAAAGCAAGTAGCTATTGGCTAGCATCATGTGGTTGGTCACATGATCGCATGGGCTCTTTCGAGCCCATGTGACCATGTGACAAATCATCAGCGGTTTCGATGGCAGTTTTGGGCTTTGCGCGGTTGCACAGTTGGAGGCTTTGACTTTGGTGGAGGTTCTTGCGGGCCTGGTAACATGGGCCCCATAGATTTGAAATCTATGGTGGTTGCATGTTCACATGGGATCTTCCGATCCCATGCAATCACGCGACCACCATTGGATTCTCTATAGTTTTTTGGGCGGTGTTGGGTGGGTCCTATGCCAGGGGTGCTGAGATGTTTGCTGATGTAGCTATTGGGACGTATAAGGGGGTGACATGTGGCGGTACCGAGCTTGGAGTTGGCAAGCTTTGCACAGTTGCGCAGTTGGAGGTGGGCCCAGTTTTATGCTCAGTCAGGTAATCTCGCGATAAAGGGAAGAATATTCTTTCTACCTAGCGATTCAACGACTTCCCTTTGTCAGGTAATCTCCTGACGAAAGGGAATATGCCAAAAGTTTTAAGCGACTTGGCGACTACCGTCAGATGAAGAAGAGATCAACGGTCTTCGCGTGGTCACTAGATGTGGCTCGGGGTTAAGAAAGAAATAGGTGACTTGGTGACAAGAGGAAATGTGAACCTGAGGTGAACCCAGGTTTGGGATTGCATGAACATCCAAAGCTTGTCGCATGATCTCATGTAGCCTCTTAGCCACATGTGATCATGCGACAAGCCCCTAGTGGTCAACAAGGCTTCGGTGGACTCGTGGTTTGGTGACATGTCCAGTCTATAGTGGGTGGCCAACGGTCGGTGAGGCTTGACAGGTGGTGTTTTGTAGGTTCGGGTGTCATTTCATGGCAAGGTGGTGGTAGATTTCAAAAGGACTTGTCACATGATTGCATGAATGCCTTTCAGCCTCATGTGATCATGTGACCATTGCTATGGCTAGCAACTGGTTTCAAAGACTTTGTCACATGATCGCATGGGCTTTCCTAGCCACATGCGATCATGTGACCAGTGACCTTTTCAAGGTAGTGTGACCTTTTTGTGGGGTTTCTTCTGCAGAGTGGACATTTGCAAGCATAGGCAAGTGAAGAATTGATGAATTCTGGAGGTGGTTGCATTGAGAGAATGTGCAAAGAGATTTAGTCAGTCATTTTTGTGTCCTTTCAAGGATCTGATTAGATTTTGAGCATTCATAGCAGTATGGGCTTGCAGGGGGGGTGGGTGGATCAAAGTTGTTGATCTACAGAGATGGACATGCAAGGAAAAATATCTGATCGGCAATGATACTCATAGAAGCATTTATGATCAGACACAACTGCTAGGGTTGATTATTTCATGCATATTTCTGTAACCCCGGTTAACTTTTGACTCCTACCTGTGTGCAGTTGAGTTGGTATATATTGTTTTTTGGAGCCAGTAGTGCTCAGAATTCATATTTTGTAAAAAAGAAAAAGTTTTTTCTTGAAAAACTATCTGTAGCATTTTTCTTGCTCTCTTGTTTTTCACATCCTGTAAGTTCTCATTGATAATTCAAATATTGCAAAGCATTCTGTGACATTTTCTTGTCCTCATGCCTTCCTTGTTTGGCTTGTCTCTTATTGGATTGAAGTTTATGCATGTTTTCAATGGAAATTGGGGTTCTTGGTCCCTCTCATTTTCTACAAATTTGTGTGTTTCCTGTGTCTAATCTGATTTAGGTGTTTTGTGGGTATACTACAACCCCTAGCAGCCTTGTCTCATTCCTACACCTAGTTGTAGAAAAGGATGTTTGTTTGCAGGTCATAGGTTGAGTCTTCTATCCAGGCCTTCCTATGAAACACTTATGCAAACCTATCTAGTGAGTGGTGACCTATTAGACCTGATTCTTCCACTAGTTTCATTCCTCTATACTGAGATCCAAACCCTAAGTTTGGTGCATCACCTAGTAGGTAGATTTGCTTTCTTGTCATTTCCCTTTCATGCACTCCTTCTATCCCTTTCCCTCAAAAGTTTACTTTCTTGTTTAAGAGAAAATCTGGGTGACTATCCAAGAGGAACCAACCTAGAATCTAGAGGTCTCATCTTGGTTAGCAAAAGGTCCCACAACCTTGAGATGAGTCCCTTGTTATACTGAGTTATCAAGACTACGAGAGCTTGAGCTAAGGGTGCAAATTTAGTATATAACAGTACTCATGACCGATGACTCCCCATAGGACACGTCTGATCATGTAGCTAGAGTACACACATGGAAGCAACAACAACAAAGTAGAGAAAGAATGCCAAATCCAATATAGATCAAACAACATACATGTCAAGGTACCAAGCCTTCTCGATTATGACCACATACAATGAAATGAATCTCAAATCCTATTACTGATTTGTTAGAGTCTCAAATCAAGGTTCCATGAAGAAACTATCAATCTCATAGATCTACGTCTCAAGATACATCAAATTATTACATATAGGTAACACCTCTAAAGTCATCCAAGAGAGAATTACATTCCCTAAGAATAGGAAAAATGTATAAAAAATAGTTCTAACCTAAGAGATAACAAAGATCCAAGCAAAGGAAACCACAAGGAGCATGATCATAGGAAATGATCCATGAACCACACGTCATGATCACAATGGTCAAAAACCAAAATTCAGCAACCACACATCGAATCTCCAAATAGGTCCAAGTAAGCAATGCACACATTACCAGGGATAGGAAATGGATCAGATCTCAAACATCTACAAACATTAGGAGGTGAAATCATAGGAAGATGATCCCAAAGAGGTATCAAACAATACTTTAAAACCACACACTCAATCTTGAACAAATGAATGATTGGTCAGCATAATCTCTCAAACTAGTAAACAAGAACAAAATGTAAAGAACTTATTTTGGTTGATGCAAGATTGTGGTGAACCCAAGATGCTCTTGCATCAGACACTTAGGTTACTAAAACTGATCCTTCACGATGCTCCACATCAGAGCTACTAAACAACCTAAGAAGAATCCAACCAATCCAACTCAAATTGATAAATCTAAATAGTGTCCTCAAATAGTCTGTTCTTCCACTTAACCAAGTGCTCCATGTAATCCTTTTCTCTTGTGCTCCTTCCAATTCTGCTATCTAATACTTTCTCAATTTCCTCATTTTGCTTATTAGGATATTCCAGCTTCATGTATGTCTCATCATTTTAAGTTTGTGATATTCATAGAAATATACATTGTTGAATATAGGTTATATATCCATGTCAATGGGTAACTCAACCTCAAAAGAATTGCCACTCTCAGACTTCTTCAGTATCTTACAAGGTCCAAAATTCTTCATCTTCAACTTATTGTAGGTTCTAGCAAGAAATGCATCTTTCTTCAAATGAATCATAACTTCATCACCAACTTCAAAATTCTTATATCTCCTAGATCGATTAATGGTATCCTTATATTTCTGATTACTATGCTCCAAATTATATTTCACCTCATCATGGAAAGCCTTCATTAAATTAGTAGATCCTTCTGCCTCAACACTTCTCTTCTCATTTATACCAAGATCTTTCAAATTTGATATCCCTTTAGGATGCATACCGATAACAATCTCAAAAGGTGTTCTACCTATACTCTGATTCACTGAATTATTATATGAAAACTATGCTTGTGCCAAAACCAAAACCCAATTATGAGTTTTATCTCCAATAAGACATCTCAACAAATTACCCAAACTCTTATCCATTGCTTCTATTTGTCCATCATTTTATGGATGAAATGTAGAACCGAACTTCAAATCGATACTCATCTTCCAAAGTGTCTTCCAAAATTATACCACAAACTTACTATCCTGGTTAGAAACAATAGTCTTAGGAAATTTCATGCAATCTTTCTACCACAAAAAATATAGAATCATTACCTATTTGTGTCTTTGGTAAGCCAAGAACAAAATCCATGCTAATGTCTTCCCAAGGTCTATTAGGAATAGGTAAATGTGTGTATAACCTTGTATTTTGACTTACTCCCTTAGAAACTTCACAAATTTTGCAATTTCTAAAAAATTTATGAACATCCTTATACGATTGAGGCCAAAAATATTTCTCCTTAATCAAACTCATCATTTTATCAATGCTAAAATGGCTTGCAAGTCTTCCACTATGTTTCTACTTGATTAGATTTTCCCTCATAGATCCTCTTGGTATTCATATTTGAATGCCTTTGAACAAAATACCTTCTTGAATGAAGTAATCAACTCACTTACTATGATTATATGTGATCATTTTTTTACATGATTTCCAAGGTTCTATAAAATCAAGATTAGTTTCATACAAACTTTTAAAATCATTAAAACCAAGTACCTCAACTCTCATCTAGGTCAATAAAATTCTTCTTCTAATCAATGCATCTGCAACCCTATTTGACGATCCACTTTTATGCTTCAACACAAAAGTAAAACAATGTAAGTATTCAACCCACTTCACATGTCTTTGATTCAACTTATTCTAACTACCCAAATACTGTAATGCTTTATGATTGGTATACAACACAAATTAATTAGGCATCAAATAATGTCTCCACTTCTTTATGAACTTTCTATCAAAACTTTCCAATCCATGAAAAGATTTGACTTTACTAGCATTCACAGGAGTAGGCCATTCCAAAATTGCTTCAACTTTCTCAGGATCCATCTTCAAACCTTTAGTTGAAATCATAACCCAAACACACTATCTCTTCCTTCATGAATGAACATTTCTTCAAGTTAATCAAAAAAATTTCCTCTTTCAAACTATGCATTACTTGTCTCAAATGCAACAAATGATCTTCCTTATTCTTACTAAATATCAAAATGTCATCAAAATAAACAATCACAAACTTACCCAAGAATTTCTTTTTTAAAACATCATTCATCAACCTCATAAAAGTACTGTGTATTAGTCAAACCAAAAGGAATAACCAACCACTCATACACACCTTCTCTTGTTATAAAAGTAGTATTCCATTCATCTCCTTCTCTGATTCTGATATGATGGTAACCAATCTTCAAATCAATCTTTGTAAAGTAATTTTCTCCACTCAAACTATCGATGATATCATCCATTGTAGGCAATGGAAATTGGTATTTCACTATAATCCTATTTATAGCTCTTGAATCGGTACACATTCTCCATTAGACTTTTTTCTTAGATGACAACACAATTGGTACTACACACAAACTAAAACTCCCTATGATCAAACCCTTCTACAATAACTCATGGACTTGTTTATTCAACTCTTCATTTTCTGCAGGTGTCAACCAATGAGGTGCCTTATTAGGTAAGCTAGCTCCCCGTATGAGATCCATGTAATGACTAATGATTATAACAAGAGGTAACCCAATAGGTACATTATCTAAAATTATATCTTGAAATTATGTCAACAACTCTTTAACCTCAATCAGTGAATCATCTTCTCTCTTCACAATTGGTCTATTAGGAACCAAGGCATAACATACATCATTCTTCTTCAAACCCTTTATGAATTATTTTCCTTCAATCAAGAAATCTAACATTAGTGCAATTTTAACTCTTAAATTCTTCTACCAAAGGTAACAAACCTTGTTTCTTCCCATTATCCATAATAGTATACCTATTCAATCTACCATCATGTATAGCTCATCTATCATACTACCATGGTCTACCAAACAAGATATGACAACAATCTTTTGGCATAATATCATAGAGAACTTCATCATGATAGTTTCTAATCTTAAATTTCACAAGACATTGTTCACTTACCAAAAGTTTATGCTCATCCTTAATCCAAGCAATCTGATATGGCTTAGGGTACTTCATCCTCGATAACTGTAAGTTTGTAACCAACTCTTCTGATGCCAAATTCTTTGAACTTCCAATGTCAATGATCACATTACAACACTTTCCAATAAATTTACATATGGATTTGAATAATCATTTCCTTGTAGGGTCCTCATTAGTTCCTTCATTCAACAAAGCTCTCCTAATCATCAAATTTTCACCACCTTCCAGTTGGTTAAATGAATCAGGTGTATCTTCCCGCACAAGTGCATTTCTGCTACTGCTCCTAATCTTATTACATTCAAATGCTCTATTTCCTTGTTCACCACACTTGAAACAAGTGCCCTTAAACCAAGTTTTATCTTCTCACTTATGATCATTACCTCTAGGGTAACTACCTCTTATATAGCCTCCTCTTCCTTGATATGAACTTTCTCCTTTCCACTATGATTTTCCTTTATCTCCATTGTTCTTATCCTGATCAGATCTACTAATTTCTCCATAAGATCTACCTCTTCCTCTAGAAAATCTACCACCTCTTCCTCTCTGCCTTTTCTCATACCTCTTATTTAGTTTCTCCTCTACTTTCAATGCCAATTGATAGGCTTCTTCAATGTTATTCATCTTCACCAAACTAACTTCATCTTGCATATAAGTTCTCAATCCATTTAAGTATCTTGCAACCCTTTCAACTTCATCATCCATATATGTCCAGATATAATATCCAATCTATAGAATTCCTCATTATATTCCTTCACAGTAGTGTCCTTTTGTTTCAAGTTTTTCATTCTTCTCAACAAATTAACTTGATAATCATCAGGTAAGAATTTACCTCTCAATTTTTTTATCATCTTATCCCATACCTTGATCTTTTCTTTTCCTCTTCTCTGTTGATCAAGCTACAAATGTTACCACCACACGGATGCATGTCCTTTCAATTTTGTACTATAAAAATTCACCTTCTTATCCACCAATGTGCCTTCATATTCAAAATATTTCTCCATTTCAAAGATCCAATCCAAAAATTCATCTAAATCCAATTTTCCATTACACTAAGGAAGATTAAAGTGTGGCTTTGCATTCACGCTTATCAAGGCTCTCAAGAATATTTCCTCCCCTTGTTCCATAATAGGGGTTTTTTCTTCTCCTTCTTCTACCTCTTCAACTTCATCTTCACTAACATCTTCAACAGGTCTTCCTCTTCTTTGGGTTGTATCAACAACTTCAAGCCTAGAAAAAATTTGTCTCAACATATCCAACACAATAGGATCAACATCTCTCCTTCATTGAACCATCTTTGCAACCCTCTACAATTGTAGGCCAGATCACAATCTGCAACCCTACAACCAATTCAACTAGGGATTTCTTACAACAAAACCATTCTCTGATACCACTTGATTTAGTCATGATCGTTGAATCCCTATAGGAGACATCTAATCATGCAACTAGAGTACACATAGGGAACCAACAACAATAAAGTAGATAGAGAATCCTAGATCCTATATATTATTCAAAGATCAAACAATATACATGCTAGGTTGTGAGGCCTTTCCAGTTATAGACACATATAATGAAATGAATCTCAAATCCTATTACCGATCTACCAAAGTTTCAGATCTAGGTTCCATGAACCAACTATCAATCTCACAGATCTACTTCTCAAGATACATTGAGTTATTACATATAGGTAATTCCTCTAGAGTCATCCAAGAGAGAATTACATTCCCTAGGAATAGGAAACATGTACAAAAAATAGGTCCGACCTAAGAGATAAAAATGATCCCAAGCAAAGGAAACCATGCAAGGAGTGTGATAATAGGGAATGATTCATAGAAGATCCACGAACCACACACCACGATCACAATGGTCAAAAACCAAAATTCAATAACTACAAATTGAATCTCCAAATAGGTCCAAGAAAATAATGAACACATTACCAGGGATAGGAAATGGATCAAATCTCAAACATCTACAAATATCAAGAGGTACAATCATAGGAAGATGATCCCAAATAGGTCTCAAACAATACTGTACAATCGCACACTTGATCTCAAACAAATGAATGATTGGTTGACATAATCTCTCAAATCGGTAAACAAGAACAAAATGTAAAGAACTATTTTTGGTTGATGCAAGATTGCGGTGAACCCAAGATGCTCCTGCATCAGCTTGACTACACAATTCTAGTGAAAATTACATTATTGTGAGCAACTTACAATTTTTGTCCATTTTCAGAGATTTTTTAATGGTTATATCTATACATTCAAAAGTTTATTTTGATCACAATTTTGTGTGTGATGATACAAAATGGTATTTATTTGGAAATGGGTATCAAGGACATACATTTCTTTGGAACTCAATAGTTGCAAGTAATGTTGGAGAAAATGATATTGCATGAAATTTCATTGTGAATGCTTCTTTGAGAAACTGAGTTATCCCCAAAGAATTCATTAGGTCTTTATTGCAGTTTTGTAAAAATTACTTGCCGGTAAGTTTTCATGATGAGTGGTAGCTTTATCTTTAAATGCTTTTGCATACAATGACCAAGTTTCACCAAATGAGGCATTATATTCAACATTAATGTCTGGCTAAAAGTAGTTATAAATGCATTTGATCAGTCTTACAAAGGGGAGGGAAATTTGTATTTTTTTCCTATCTTTCACTTAAATTAAAAAGGTTATCAAAATGTTGCAGTTTAATTAGTTGAGCACAATTGATATGGATAATAGTATGAGGGATGAGGTTATAATATCCTAGGACTCAACCTCATGCTCCTATATCAAGTCCTTCATTTAAAAAAAAAATTAACAATCAAACATTTGAAAACTATTCTTTACAGTGATGTTTAATGGTTCTATTACCATTGTTTACCTGAAAAATTATTAAAGACATCAAATTTTAACACTCAACAATATGATGGTTTTTTGTATATTTGTGACTTTGATTATATAAATTTTTTCATGACTCTTGTCATCACACTTTATGATCCATCATCAAAATGCAAATAACTAGAAAAAAAATTATATACTCTTAATCTTACTATTCATTATTCGGGTGCAGTCCAGGAATGAGATACTCAGGATTTACAAAGTGGAATGGATTTACTGAGCTTTCTTGACCTAGTTTGGATTTCTCCATTTGTTCCCCAGTTTGAGGGAAATACTTATCTACTTGTGAATCTGATAACTCCAACTTATCCTCAAGATTGCCCTTTTTTTCCCCTGCTCTGTTGTTCTTCGGGGCTGGGTGAGGATTGTTTGACTTCCTCTGGGGTTGTTCCTAAACATTGTCAGGCTTGCTATTTTTTACAACTAGAGCCTTCCTTTCCTTTTACAAGTTCATGCACACTAGACACAATTTGGCTTTATGTCCCGCTTTCTTACAATGGAGGCAAGCGAAAGGGATGCTTTCATAACCTAGCTTTTGCAAGTGTTTACCCAGCTTTGATTGGAGAATAATGATTTCAGGCATATCTTGGCCCTCTTCCACCCCAATACAGATTCTTGCATAGGTGAGGTGACTTTTAGTGACAGTCACCAGGTCTATTGAGAGAAAAGATCCAAAGAATCTGGCAATACCATCAAAGACATCTTCAACCCATAATTCAAGAGGGAGTTCTGGGAGCTGAACCCACATAGGGGCTTGGACAAAGAAAGAACTATTGAGGTCTAGCTTCGGGGTCCATTTCTGCACAAGGGTAACCTTTCCAATTGACCAAGTGCTCTCACAAAGGATTTTGTCAAGGTCTTCTTTGCAAGAAAACTCAAAAGAGAGAAAACCTTTCACCATGGCCGTGACAAGGACTTACCCTTTAAGGTCCCATTTCTTTTTCACGAAGACTCTAAAAATGTCTATGTTGGGTTTGGATCCGACAAACTTTCCCACAAGAGTGTGATCCATCGAGGCAATGTTGTGATCCACCAACTCATTAGGAATTTCTATGATAAAATTACCTTTCTCTTTATCAGAAAGACCATTAATAGAAGGGAAGGAAGACTTGCCCCATAAAAGGAAATATGCAATGGATGGATCAGAGACTATTCCATCCATCCATTCCTTTTATGAAATGTTTTGATTGCATTGTGAATGAAACTTCCAAGACAATTGTAAAACCTTCTAGTATCGATTTAAAAGAAAAAATCTTATTGTATTTGAATCGGAATTCCCCAATAAACTAATTGAATTATTCTATTTATGTATCCAACATATTGAACGTTTTACAGTTAGAAAACTCAAAAAATTAGAAACTAAAATTTATGTTGGTTCGGAGGAACCAAATCTATCTAAATGATGATAATGAGCAATTGCATAAAGATCTTCCTAAAAAAAAAGTGGATATAAAAAGAATTGTTGCCAAGATCGATGTTTGTTTGAATTTCTTTGGAATTCATCCATTTTTAAAAACCCCTGGACCCAAGAATAACCTCTTGGATTATTAAAGATAATACATGGTGTGATCTAGTTGGAACATAATAGAAAATATCTATCTAATAGATAATTTTATTCGCATAGATCTTCATTCATCATGAGGAAGAATGAAAATTTTTTGGCAGTCTGGTCACTCTCTTGACTCATGGAATACAATTAAGATGGTCAATACACTATTTCTCTTACACAGGATGCCAAAACATGTAGACCAACAATGCTGAGTGGCTTAACCACTCTAGTCCTTTGTCTAACTCTTTAGAGCTGAGGGGGAAGATGAACCTTCACCTGCTCCAAGCCCCTTTCTAGGGTTAATCTTCTTGACTCTTGGGTCCCCATTCAAGTTCTCTTTTGTTCCCACTCCCTGATCTATAGAGACACCATGGCAAGCAGCAATCTAAACCTACTGCCCAGGAATCCCACCCACGTTCAAGTTCAAATTCAAACTTCCTCCCGCTTGCCCGATGTTGCCATGATTAAGTTTGTATGTTATGATTTCTTAAATAAATAAATATATAAAAGAGTTTTAATTGATGATATTTGTTTCAAAGTGGAATTTGTTTTTGTGAAGTTTAGGAGAAAAAATTATAATAAAACATTTGGTTTAATAATAAACTTAACAAGTTGATTCTCACCTTCAAGCATTTGTAATCTCATGGCCCTTACACCCTCATAAGTTATTACATGCTTTCTTGAGATTGTTTGTTTTAGCACAAAATAAACCTTAATTGTACAAAATAAACCTTGGTTGTATTTGACTATAATTAATACAAATATTTCTTTGAGAATTTCTTATATTTCAAATTAGAGGTGACCTCTAGTATCCTCCACATTAGCTTGCTTTGAGGATTTCTTATCTTTCAAATTTTGTTAGTTCTGTGGGAATTTTTTATTCTTGTAAGGTCATGTGTATCTTTTTTTCTAGTTCTATGGGGATTTGTTATTCTTGTAACAAGGACAATGATTGTCATCGCTTCAATATTGTAACCATTGCAAGTACTTTACTACACACAAGGGTATTATGTGCTCACCATAAGTATTAGAGAAGTTTGCAACACATAGTGATTGTGTGAGAAACCAAAATTTTCTTATTGTAGTTGTTTTCTTATTATGCTCTTTGTATCCTTTTTTTGGCCATAAGAAGACTAACGAAGTAGAGAAATTTATATTTACATCTGGTTTCTCCACAGTGGTGTTTCTAGCATAAAACCGTGTTTGTCAATATATGTTTTCTTTATTTTCTTTTTATTTTTGTTTGCTTTTAAATGTTGCTGCAAATACTGTTCTGTAAACATTCTTGACTATCATTTGAAGTGAATTCGAGTAGAACAACAATTTTAATTTTGTGGCTTCAGAACTATACCAAATATGTGTACTTTAGAATTTGTAGATCAGTAGCCATAGAATAAGGATTGACTTGAATAAAATTTGAAGGGAGACCTATAAATTAGAAACTCAATTGCATAGATAACCCAAAATGCTTTAAGAGTTGTTCTCTTTTTATTTATTTTTCACTTCTAAATGTTGTTGCACCTCAAAGATACTCTGGTGGTGGGAGCTCTGATACCAATGATAATATAAAGGCATTCACCTAGTGATCTAAGCTATATGAAATGCACATGAAGCTCTTTGTATTGAATCTATGCCTTTTTCATTTTGCAAATTCAGCCAGCTTTAGTGAAAAGCCTTTTCATTTGCACCAAGTTGGGGTGCAAAATAGCTAGCCTTAGTTCAAGTCTTAATAATTATAGTCAAAATTATTGTATTGCATGTACATGTACTCTTTCTATATAGAATGACCTCCAAGCTTCCTAGTCTTTTCAGAGTTTTTTAACAAAATTATAGAATTCTTTTTTTGATTTCTTCACTTCAAAGTTGAAGGGTATCTATATGTTCTATCAAAGCCTTTCGTTTACCCTATGTTGCATAGGTTTTGTCTAGTTTTTTATTTGAGTTGAGGCATAAAATCGCCTTCCTTAGATAAAATATTAATAATTGCCGCATGTTATGCTAATTTATGTCCTAAACATTATATGTAATAGTGTACATGAACTCCAAATAAATAGAATGCACTCTAAGCTCTCTTAGTTTTTAAAGGGTTTTATATGAAAATTATTACTCTCAAAATTATTTTCTTCAAAGTTGAGGGATATTTGTTTTATGAAAGACATCACCAAAATAGACCCTCTCTCCATACAATTGTCCCTCCATTCATTCTATCAAAGATCATCTAGTGCACAATCCCTCTCCTTTCTATCAAAGATTGTTGAAGGGCATAGTTCCCCCTCTGATTTTCAAAAGCATGCAACAAGATTTGATATTGACCTATCTAATTAATCTCACCACCATATCAAAAACCCATTGACAAGCTCTCCTCTATGTAGAGCATAGTTCCTTTATCTATTCTATCAAAATTATTTAGTTCAGAGTTTCCCTGTAATTTTTGCAAGAACCATTGACAAGCTCTTTATATTAAATCACAATCTTCATGTTTGAAGATTTTTGTAGCTTTAGCGAATATTACATAAGTTTTTGATAGTTTTCTGGTTTGATCTAGAGCATAAAGCATTCCTTCCTCAGACTAAGCCTCATTATTTCAGTGTTGATTGGGTATTGGTTTTTATGCCTAGTTGGAGGTTCAACCATCAAATATTTTTTATTCTAGAGTTAAAATAGGTTTTGAAGGGGCCCTGAAATTCTGAACAATGCTAGAACTTAAGATAGGACATTAAAATTTCCCAGAATACAATAGTCCACCCAAAACAAAAGACTGGACACCCGAAACACCACACAAAAAAAACTGTCAAAGAAAGCAATCCAACTAAAAAACCTCATTCTACTATGTAAGATACACCAAATGAAAATAATAGTTAAGAGAGGAGATTAGACTTTTGATCCCTTCTTATGAGACATAAGGGTCATGTTGAAAGATGAGGAGAACCTCTTAGAATGTTTTCCTTTGACTTTGATCCATCCTTCTTCAACTCTAGTGGCCTCATCTTGCTAGTATGATGAGTCCAAGTCCGAAGCACCAACAGTAGCAAAGGTGTTGAAACAACCAGTGAAGCATTTAGCAAATGGTCAACAATATTCCTAGCCAAGGGACTAGCTAAAAGAGGGTCAACAAAACTAGAACTAGCCGCCGCCAAAATACCAATAGAGTCAACAAAATCAATGTGCACAGAATTGCCACCAGGGAACCTGACTCCATCCAACAAAGGAGCTAGTCCAGAACTAGTAGAAGGGCGGACAAGATTAGGGTCAACAACCATGACAAACCCAAAAGAAGTAGGGCACAAGACGTCCTCTACCACAGAAGACATTAGATTACCTAAAATAGAAGCAACCTCCTTCCCTGACTGAGAGGAGTTTTTCAAACTATGCAATGCTAGTAGGAAGCTCCCTTACACCAAGAGGGAGAAGACTTCTTAGAATCCAATCCACATTGAGTAGAGTGATATTTGATTTCAACTAGAAGACCCTTCGATGTGTCAAGGTCTACCAAAAGGTGGGAAACAGTGGAGTGATAATTATTATAAGAATCATGATCAAACATTAAGAAATCCCCCAAGGCCTCACCCTCTTCCTCAAGGATGGAGTCATGCCAAAGATGAAGGGGGATGTTAGGAAGCATAATCCAAATGGGGATCTTACTGAAGACTTCAGAGGAAGAATTAAAATCAGGGTGCTAGGGCTTAAGCATAAAATTTTCCTCCTCCCAGCTAAAGAAATATTCACACAACATTTTAGATCTATCCTCAACCCTATCAAAATTGGATATGAAAAACCCCTTAAGCATATGGAATATATGAATAGTATCAGATAGAATTGGTTCCCATTTATGAGACACCCATTCATGTAGTTGATTTAAAAAATATCAATGATGCTCAACAAATCCCCTTTAGCCTTTCAAGAGAGCTAAATAGAGAGAGAGAGAGCAACTCACTACTATCAGGGGATTGGAAGATGCAAATCAAATAGTGCCAGTAGAAGCCCTAGGTCCTTTCCCAAACACATTCATATTAGAAAGAACCTTGACAAAGGATCCCATTGCGAAGGAAGCCACTAAAACATCTCCATCACTAGAGATAATGCCATCATTTTTATTCAAGCCTCCCAAAACCCTAGCAAAGGTGAAGGCATACCAACAGCCTTAGGGAAAACTCCACCACACGTAGTTGAGATAGTCTGAGCTAGATCAATAACTAGAAAAATAGTCGAGGGAGTCCTTGAACCATATGAACTCAAGACTGCACTCGCAGAATCTCCAATCCCACACAGGCGCAGAAACATGAGAACTTGCTAACGAGAAATAAGAGAGCCCAGTGGCAATGGGAGCAACAGACTGCGAGGAACCCCCCTTTGAACCAGCAGAAGTGAACACCCCAACATTTGAAATGCATGGGCGGGAAGAGCCAACTCCAATCACTTTCAGAGCTATCTCTTCCTGCCCATGTAGTTCAACCATCATATATATTTTTTATGTATTTTTATACATTTCTTGTTCAATACAATGGTAATTTCACTCTCTATAGTGCTAAACATTCTAGTCTATATTCTGATTGTTATATGAAGTGAATTCAATGTGAACAATAATTTTGTGGTCTCTGAATTATACCAAATATTGGTGCTTTAGATTTACATATCAGTAGCCATAGCAAGGTCACAAATGAATGAGATGAAAGTTCTTAAAATCCTTGAACATTAGTATTTTGAGTTATTGTTAATGGGCCCTTGGCCTATTGGTGAAGTTGTTTCCTTTTGAATGAGCCCATCAGGGATCAAGTCTTGTTGAGTGCAAAGGTTCCGACACCATAAGGGATGAGGCTAAGATTGTTCCATGTGTGGATTTTGGTGGAATGGATACCCCTCAGTCCTTGACTCTTAGCCGAAGTAGTTCTTTGAACCTCCAACAAAAAAAATATTTTGAGCTATTGTGTCATGGGTGAGAATGGAACCACTCCATGATTTTATATTTTTTTTTTCAAAATTATGATCTTATCTACAATCCTTCAAATGATGAGAATAGAAAGATTTAATTAGACTCCCATAGTTTTAGAGTTTCATTTGTAAACCCAATCAGTTAACTTGGATGAAGAGCACAAGGCCATCCAAATATTTCATTTTAGTTCTTCCATCATAGGAGAACAAAATATGATTAACTTTGGAGCTTGTAAGGTGGTTTGTTCATGTCATGCATCCCACTTTAAAAAAATTACTGAATTTTGGTCATACAAAGCCCTTTCTAAAATTTTATTATTGTTGTTATTTAACATTCACTGAAGAACCATATGATTCATAGGAAATAGTATTGAGATCTCAAATCAATATACCTTTAAGTTTAGGTAGAAAAATGAATTCGTGTATGATATAAAATCTTCAAAAGTGAAGTTTGACCATGTAAACCACTGAAAATATAAAATAGTGAGCCTACTGAACTCTCCAAGGATCTTTATCAGTTAATTCCAAGTGATATCTAAATGTTCCACATATTCAAGTTCAAACAAAGGAGTGGATCTCACTTGTGAAACAAATATATTGAAAGTCCACTTGTGTAACATGGCTACCTGCATTATATTTTTCCATGAGTTTAAGTTGTAGTCACTTGTAATATCTCCTCTCCACTTTCAGATGAAGTTGTGCTCATGGTTGTGAGAGTTTATGGACCCAAGCATTGGATTATGAGGGCCTTCCCTTACGTTTTTAGTGACGTTTCTCTATAGGGCACATGGACACTGATTGCACTCTTCTGCAACTGAAAGGTGTTGTCAAATGGGGGAAGGCTACTAGTAATGACCATTTGATAGGCAGAGCTTCTAATTCTATTTTTTATTCTTCTTCTGAGGACTCACAATTTGTTGATGAAGATGAAACTCATGCTAATAATTTGGATATTGCTCATGTTGCTAGTCAAAACTAGACTTCTACCACTCACTCGACTCTTGCTCCTACTGCATCCCTAGTTGTTGCCCTTTCTTCTTTTGTTTCAATGTCCACTGGCCCTGTTGCCCTTATTGTTGATTCTACTACTCCCACTCTTGTTCTGCAGCAAAATTCTATTGATAATTCTCAGACTCTTAATCACTTTGGCTTTTGTGTTGATGCATGTCCTACTGGGGTCTCCTTTGTTGGTTCGCTTAAGGATAGCATTACTTGGACTGTTGTCCAATAGCATAGGTAGAAATCTTCTTCTAACTCTCGCCCATCTTCTCATGGGGTGTGAGTCTAGTTGATGGGCTTCTAGCCTTTGTTCTTTGTTTTTTGTCTTCTAGTCAACACCTCTTGTCCTGACTATGTGTTGTCGATGGCCTATGTTTCTGCTTTCAAGCCTTATTTTTGTAAGGGTGATCTAATGTGAATTAGTTTGACCTTATGCAATTGACTTGTATACATGTTTGTATTAAATATTGTATGATTATGTAAGGTACAAATTGAATGAGTATGGTATATGTGGAATACAAACCATATGTTATGCATAAAGTGTAACATAAAGCTATTTTTATTAAAGTTGTATGGTGACCTACTATTAATCAAGTTTTGACATTTGTTCAATTGAATTCTATACATTCTTGCTTATATATACCATACAAATAGAATGTATACATATGATGTAATTATAAGTTTTATTTAAGCAAGAATATTTATGCAAGATAATTGCATAATTTTCAAAATCTAATTCACATGATGTCATCATAAAAACTCAAATTACACATATGATGTAGGTCACCATACAAATTTAATAGTGTAGCTTTATGTACACATTGATGTAACACCAACATAAAAGTATTATGCCCATATACACATTGGCTATATAACCTTAATATCAATTGACATTTATGTAATTGGCTTTTATATATTCTTATTTTTTATATTAATCATCAACAAAACTAGGGTGTTGTCCCTTACAAAACCACATCTCCAGGGTGTACAAACATTAGCATACTAACAATAGATAAACATAAAAAATAGCCTAGATATAACTAGGGAAACTTGGTATCACATGTTGATTTAAATGAAAGAAAAATGCTTCTAGTCTAATTAGATATTATCATTAAATCATCCACCTCATAAATTAGGCTCATGCAAGCTCAACATCCACTAATGGCCACAACCATGCCAACTTAACATCTGCGAATGGTCACAACTATGTCAACTCAACATTCGCAAATGGCCACAACTGTACCCACTCCACACCACTCGGATGACCACAATACCACTGTCAAACTATCTTTCATTAAGTGTTTTAACCCCATTTTATTTAATGTTATTAGTTGTCATAATTAACTCCACCAAGGGTTACCCTAAGACCACTTTATGTCCCAACCCACCTTGGTGAGCCACTCCATCCCACTACTTGACACCTACTAGTCAAAATGCAATGCTCAACAAATACCAAGCAAAGAGATGCCATGCCACAAAAGGGAGACAAGATATGCTCAATTGGACTCGTCAAGAGCTTGGATCACTTGAACCTCAGCATAGGAGCATAGCTCTACTACATGCTTGAATGTGGTCTCCACCATACATCCACACAATAAAATGTCTCGCACCTAAGGACATGAAATAGGGGCTTCATCCACTCGGTCTACAACGAGGATGAAATAACCCATAGTTTTTTCACTTAGTCTACACCAATGTAAAAAGTACAAGATGCACTCTCTACGTGGCCTACACCAAGGACATCGATAACATAAGCATCAACAAGCAAACAAGGCAATAATATGAGTCAAATGAAAAACTACTCAATTGGCCACTATGCGAAGAGCTCAAATTTTGATATAATCCATCAAACATCTCACAAGGACATGAGGAAAGTTTGTTAACCACAAAATACACTAAAATCTCAAAATTCAGCAAAATTTGCCAAAGGTTCCAAAATCATCATTTTACATCAAAAGGGTAAGTTCAAATCATGATAGTCATTACCCAGCATGTCCTCAATCCATTCCAGTAGCACAATATTACTCCAATCATGGGAGTATACTAATTACAACATTTAAATCACACCAAACATGATGATCAATAATTCTAGAAAGCACAATCGAGGTGAGTTCAAAAATGCCTAAAAATTAAACTTAGAATTAAGCCACAAAATTAAAACCCAACATCACATTTATATCAAATAAAAGAACCTATCATTCCCACCTGAAAGAATTCAAAGGTAGAGTTATAGTTGGAGAGACCTCCCACTACCATGATGTATCAATACCAACATCTTTGGCCCATTAAATAGGAGAATGCAATGTAAAACATAATAGATACTGGATAGAGTTGTGTGGTGATCCTCAATAATATTAGAAGGATTTTCCTTTTAGTGATGTCTAATTAAGCTTGGCCTATAAATTATGTGAACCTAGACTAAATTTTTATATTATTATGTATCTTATCCAATAATTTTGTTTTCTATTTTATAATATAACAAACAAATCTAGGGGTAGTTTTAAAAGTTGAACCAAAATTTTGAATGAATTATAAAACCCAATTAATTTTGGGATAGGAATTATTTTTAGACCACTATAATCCACAATAATGAATCCAACCCTGATACCTTCTCTCCCATGGTTTAGTGCAACTTCCAGTCACATATTGACATTCATCATCCTTAATTTTTCTACTATTCTTCAATTTTCTTATAATGATCAAATCCATTATCTATCTTTATTATTATTGTTTTGTCATTTGTTGATTTATTCGTTATCAAATCTATCATATATTTTTTGTCCATAGAGGTGGAAACACCAATTTACAGAGATTTGACTTTGGTTTGCCTCTAAAACAAATAGACCAACACTTTTCACATCATCTTGTGTGAAAGTTTGAATTTCCTAGGAATCCTAGGATTCTTCTATGACACAGTCAAGGATGGAGGATCCAATTAAGGACTGTCCAAAATTGTAGTGAAACCACAACACAACAGAATAACTTAACACAAGAATTGTTTAACTCATATTTTCAGTAACATGCCCGACTGTAAGGCCTTCCAGGCTAGGGCCAATTACAATCAGAGATTACAATTCTGATACAACAAGGATCCAATACAGCTCCATCTAGTTCAGTTCTGAAAATAACTAGCAACTGATGGAAACCCTAAGGTAGATCTAAACTTGAGCTTGCAAGCCTCCAGGAAATCTCCTTGTCTCCAAGCCTCAACCACTAGCTCTGCTAATACAAACTATCAGATAACAATCTGATCTGCAAGATCTCGCAGGATCTTTTCCACAACTTCACCACTGAACTCTTCTACCAAGTCTTCCCCCAAACATCTACCCTAACACCCCCTTAAATACTAATCCTTAGCCACAAGTCGGCTGGATGAAACCATTAACTCCTAACAAATATTAAATGCAATACAAGTCAGCTCTCAAATAGCCTTACAATTATTAAATTCAACATGTCAGCCTATAACAAAAGCTACCAACATTAAATGCACCAAGTCGGCCCAAAAAATCACACAGAACTCTAGTTGGTAAACCATAACTATCGAGCATCAGTGAAATAACCAAGCATCACTGAGCACCAGTGTCAACCGATCACCTCAGGCATTGCTGAGTAACACTTTCACCAAGCGCTAGAGATTACCAAGTTCCTTCAGCGGTCGAGCTTCCTTTAATGATCGAGATCATTGGTCAAGGCTACAACCGAGTAACACCAGCCAAATAAAAATCCACCCATGTAGTGCCACCGAGTACCCTAGAGTGCCCCTACATCATTTTACCTCCACTTGTGATATTTCCTTCTTCCTCTTGTTTAGAATGGTTGTTTTACCTTGATATTTACGTTCTATAATTATGTTTGTTGTAATTTTAATTTTGTTAGCCTAGTTAATATTCTTGTATCTCTCTAGTTGTATGTAATCTTTGAACCCTATCCATATGGAACGCACAGACCAAACTTGTGTCCCAAATTTGCATTAAGTCTTGGACTCACACTAGTGTCCAAGATGTAGTCTTTTTGTTTTCAATAATCAAAATATCAGTTCATAATTAGAGTTAGGTTTTTATAAGTATTTTTTATTCACACTTAAGTCTTGGTTAATTAATAGACCCTCCCACTCACTAGCATGCTAATTTAGTAAGGTGGTGAAAGGTTTAATTTGCTCCTTAGGATTTCATCAAACTCAAAAGTGTTGGGTTCCCTTCTCCACATAGACATACATTTTGAGCATGCATGTATATATGCATGTGTTGATGTACGCATACATACATGCACATATATATGCATGTATTTTTATGTATGCATGCATGATTATGTATTAGCATGCATGCATATGTATGTGTTCTTTTGTATAGATGCATGTATGTATGAATGAATGTGTATATGTATTGATGTGTGTGTGTATAATGTGTGTGCATAAATAAATGTGTATATATATGCATGTATCGATAAATGAATGTATGTATGCATTTATATCTATGTATGTGTATGTATTTGCATGCATGTACACATACATACATGCAAGCATGCATAAATCAACACATATACATGCATGAGTGTGTATGAATGTATGTATGCATGAATTTGTATATGTATTCATGTTTGAATAAATGATTGCATGTGCATATGTATGCATGCATATCTATGTTTGTGTATGTATTTGCATGTATTCATACATAAGCACAAACACGCACACATACATACATGTAAGCATGCATAAATCAACACATACATTTGTGCATACATGCATAAGCATTTGTACACACATGGATGCACGTATGAATAAATGAATGTATGCATGCATACCTATGTATGTGTATGTATTTGCATGCATTCATACATGCACATATACATACATTTAAGCATGCATAAATCAATACATACTTTCATACATGCATGCATTCATACACATGCATATATACATGCACACATACATATATACATGTAATAATTAATGCACATTTTATTCATCCATACATGCATACATACATACATACATTCATAGATTTATTCATTCATACATACATGTATTCATGCACATACATTCATAGATTCATTCATTCATTCATACTTGTATTCATGCACATACATACATGCATACATCCATTCATCAATTCATTCATCCATTCAATATTACATACATCCATAGATGTAAATTAGCTATGGTAATTCTATATAAAACCTGTAAGACTTAGCTAAATCCAATTATGAAATGTGCTCCATCCTTTTACATGCAATCATCAAACTTACTTCATGAATATGTACCCTAAGCAATTGATCACTATAAAATTCAAACAAGAAATCTATACAACTTAATGATCTTTTATTATACCATTCACAAAACTAATTTTCAAAATACATATTTGATTAGCAAAATTATTTAATTAAATTATATTTAAACATTAAAAAACTATAAAAAAAAAAGAAAATAACATGAAAAGAGAACAAGAAAGACCTCTTGAAAGATGTCCATGGTCATCTTTAAGAGTTTGTGGAGAGGTATTTCTACCTCTCCTAAAACGTAATATATTTTTTATTAGTTATAATTGTTAACCAATATTTACAAGAAATTTAGACATTCATCATCTATTTACAATAAAAAATAATAATACTCCTTAACTGTTTTCTTCTTATTCCTAAAATTAATAAACCTTTTAACATCAAAATCTTCTAATGATACATAAATAATATTAGACATAGGCATAGCGTTATGGAGAAGGGAATAGTCAAAACAATATACTCTGTGAAGTCTCGTTGCCTCTTTCGGTTTACCACGACATCATTCTTCGATGAAATCTGTAGGTCAGTTTGTTAAAACTGCAAAGGAGATTGAAGCATATATCAACAAGAGAAAGGTTTTGCTTTTAGATTTTCACAGAATTCTCTACAGATAAAAACACCATTATTGAAAAAATGACATTTTGAAAAGTAAATATTCTTTTAACTATTTTCAAGATTCCAAATATATTTCCATACCAGTAAGAAGATAAAATCTTACTAAAGCGGATATTTCTATCTAGATCAGACCAAATGCTTCAGCTGTATGCATTACAATTGTATTCATGGGAATCAAGAAAGCATAAGAAAGCATGTCAATTTGATTCAAAAGTGTAACTTTAAAATTGAAATTTACATTATACCAAATAGAACCGGCTGTACACTATTTAAACCTTCCACCTGCCAGAATTACAGTCATGTAAACCTTGATTTCGTCTAAGTTAATATTTACATTCAAGTTTATTGAAATTTACATTATACCAAATAGAGTGCATCCCTTTGGACAATGTGTTTCCTCATATGAAAATTGAATGCTTAGTTGCTAGTAGAATGCGTTTGTTTGGTTACTTTACGTGAGGCTAACATTTTCACTATACTTTTTCAGGTACTTTTACCTCATGGAAAGTTGATGGTGCTGCTATATGTTGAACTGCCAACATCTTTATTTGTTAGAAAGATTAAGTGCTGTGGTATGCTACAAATGGATGGCTGTGCACCAATGGCATCAGTGTGTATTTGGGTAGATATTTTAAATATCGAAGGATTTATTGTAGATGAAGATGTGTTTTGATTATGAACAATCATAAAATGTGATAAGGTGCATGCGTTTCAAATTCATATATATGATCAGTGCTCGAGATCTGTACATGGGACATTACTGCAGATCAGAATCAATGCAATGGATGCTTTTAAGATCCATGTCAACTTCCATTCGCTCAATAATAGAATCTTTTCATTTCTTTGAGCTAGTTTCCATGATTTTACAAAAAATTTAGGATTCGCCCAATTCAAATTCCGTTCATTAACATTTTCCCCTGCAGTCCACGTTGCTTTTGCAACAGGGGATGCCTCCAAAAGACTCCATCCATTGCCACTGCAATGAATTCGCCATCTCCCTATGGTGGCATAGTAACAAGAGCAGGTTTTACAACTCAGTTTCAAGCTATGCTTGATTTATATTGCTACCTGGCCCCCTTTCAATAAAAGTCTATGGAGGGATATCTCTATTATCAACTCCTCTCTATCCTGGTTGCTTATAACCATGTCTTTGCAAATCATTAGGGATTATGTACTTAATCATAAACCTTTGTTTTACACGTCCAAATCCATTCACAAATAGAAAAAGGAAAACTCGTGGTCAGGGGATTCTGCCACTCTCCATGTGATTGCATTTGCTACTCTAAGTCCAGTAGAGGTCATGGCCATGAAGCACAAAACCAAACCCCTTTATTTCTTTCTATATGTATATCTTTTTACACTAAAAATCCTATCCTTAATTATATTATAAAACCAATTGTGTAGTACATTCTATTCTTTTGCAGACAAACAAAAACATATATATGACACAAAGAAGTCTAGCCTGTACGTGTAGCAATCGTGTCTGTATATATACAGTGTTAGTGTAAACACAACGGGTCTACCCATATTCTATGGCTATGCATACAAACAGGTCTGATACTAGTAATATACGTACAGAGATGCCTAATACAGAACAATAGATGACAATCAAATGGTTTCTAACCATAGATCTATATTGGGGACATGTAAAGATTCAAAGGAACTCAGAATGTTTTTCGAAGTATTGTGGCTTATATTACCGCACATCAAAATCAAAGCATTGGATGCTTTTAAGATATGAGTCAGCATTCATTGGCTGAATATTAGATTCCTTTCTTTTCTTTGAGGTAGTTTCTATGATATTTTGAAATGAACTAGTTTAGACAAAATCTTTAGAAGTCATCTTAGTTCAAAATTCCCTTCATTAACATTTTCCTTTTCCGTTTCTCCACTCTGCTTTTGCAACAGAGGATGTTCTTGCTACAATGACTCCCCCATTTGTCCATGGTGGCACAGCAACATCATGAACATACGCCCTTGAATCAAGATTAGGTATTACAACTCAAGGTTTTAAACTATGCATTATTTATATTGCCACTTGGCCCCCTTTCAATAAATCTCTATGAAGGCATCTCTATTATCAATTCCTCTCTATCCAGGTTACTTATAACTGTGGATTTGCAAAACATTAGGGATTCTGTACTTATTTATAAACCTCAACATTCCAAATCCATTCACATATAGAAAGAGTGGAAAATTCATTGTGAGGGGATTCCGCCACCATCCATCCTACACGTTTTTAATGAAAAATTTAAAACAAAGATTGATAAACATTCTATCTGCTACTCTAAAGTACAGCAGTTGTCATGGCTGTGAAGCAGTTGTGTTTACATTAAAAAAATCTGTCCATATTTGTATTATATATCCATTTATATTTTTTACATATTTATATACACACAAAAAACATAAGTATAACATCAAGATGTCTACTCTGTTAAGATGACTAGCAAATCTATACATAGATAGATAGACACACAGAGACTTGTTATTATGTATCCAAATGTGTGTACCGTGTCTATATGCATAGACAAAAATAGTATGCTCATATATATGCCTGAATAGATAATTGGACTATCCACATCATATTATGTATCCAAATGTGTGTACCAACTGTGTTTATATACATTAGATGAAAATAGTCTGTTCATATATATGCCTGAATATAGGAATGTGGGTATATTAGAATTACAGATGATTTTACAGTCACTATGAGGAATAAGCTCTAGAGATAGAAAGATAAGATATAGCATACCTGGTCATCTCATGAGTTCTCTGCACGTTGAATCCTTGAATCCTTCAGCCATTTAATAATCCCCATAAATCTAAACAGTCCTTATTATCACCTTTACCCTGTTATATAAGAACCCACTTTCTCATCTGCCCTTCCAAACACCAAATAAACCCTCTCTCTCAACGTATAAGAGCCATCATGAGAAAACCCTCGCCAGATGAGAAAACCCTCGCCATCATACCCTCCCATAATGGCAGTTCTTGTGGTCTTCTTTGCTGGTGCGATCATGGCGGAAGAGTATCTCCCCAAAGGCACATATAAGAGCAAACCCGCGCCATATGAAAACACTGACTTCACCGCAGCGCAAACAAGTGCAATCACAGATGAGAAAGCATGGGAGAATCACTCTTAAGCCAATGCAAAACCCTCGGATCTTCTCCTATTATATAAGAGTGAGATTGAAAGCATAAACGATAACAGTGCTATTTTTAGGAATTCCTTCACAGCTTGGATTAAAGCATAAACGGTAACAGTGCTATTTTTAGTGATTCCCTCACAGCCTAGATGAAAGCATAAACGACAAACTTTGCTTTCTTTTTTTCAACGGTCATGGGAAAATCCCACCATTCCACTGAACTCTGCTGTTTTTTTCAACTCGCCAATTCAAACAAAAGTAAATTACAAAATAATCTTAAATCAATTAAATAAATTATTGCATATACATTATTACATTATTGCATATAGCTAGTTCAGCTCTGATGGTTTTCAGAGCTGAACTAGCTAGAGATTGTATTGGATCTGGTTGTGGATTTTGTAGAATTATTTCTGATTGTAACTGGCCCTAACCCGGAAGGCTTTACAACCGGACATGTTAATGCAAATTACTTGAAACAATTGTTGTGTTATCTGTTGAGTTGAGTATTCCGCTATGTAATTCTGAAACTGCTCGCCCTGAACTGTACTTAATAGGTTATTTTTAGAGTTGCAATTAATGTTTGTTTTATTAATGAATTATAATTAGAGTTACAATTGATATTAGTTTTAATGTTAATTTAAATTCTTTAATATTATTTTCATTAACGATTATAATTAGTGTTACAATTAACGTTAATTTAATATTAATTTAACTCTTTAATATTATTTTCATTAATAGATTATAATTAGAATTACAATCAATGTTAGCTTTAATATTAATTTAACTCAATATTATTTTCATTATTGAATTGTAATTAGTGTTACAATTAATGTTAGCTTTAAGATTTTGTATTAGTGTTCACTTAGAATTTGGTAATGAGTAAATGTTATAGTGTGTTAGGTTCTAATCAGCGTAGATTTAAATAAGATGTTTATTTAATTAAATTTGAGATAGGGTTACTATTATGTTTAGGGTCATTGTTTCAAATATTGTTCAAGTAAGGGCATGATTCAATAAGGGTTTAATTATAGTTACTAAATTGAACTCTTGAGATTTAATTGGGTTAGAGTAATGGTTAGGAATACGTGTCAAATAGGGTTGAGATTTAAAAAGGGTTCAAATAGTGTTACTATCAGGGTTAATATTAAATTTCAATTAAGATTATGACTCGTTCAAGGTTTGCAATTAACATTTGAGTTTAATTGGGGTTGGGGTTATGGTTTAATCAGTGTAAGGGTTTGATCATGTTTAGTATTGTGAGAATAGTTAGGGTTCAATTAAGAGCAGGGTCAAGGTTAAATCAATTTATCTCCTTAATACTATTTTCATGGGAAAATCCCTCCATTCTAATGAACCTTGAACCTCGATGAACCTGGAGAAAAGGGTAATGCTGTCTTTTTACTTAGTGTTGTTTTTCTCCACTCCACTAACCAAAATTGATTCTCAAATTATGATTTCACCAATTCAAACAAAAGTAAATTAGAACTCAATCTCAAATTAATTAAATAATTTATTTAAATCAATCAAATAATATAACATTTTATGAATTTTCTATTGTAGTTCTTTGTAGAAAAATGTTGGAGAATGTCAAAGTCTTTTCTTTATAATATAACTTCCACGAGGTCAATCTACCCATCGTCACTCTATCATTGAGAATGAAGTTATTCTTAGTGAGATTGTCCCTCGCAAATTCCTAGTCTTTCCAAATGCTTTTGAAAATGTTGGAGACTATGGGAGACATGGAGAACTAATTACATAAAGGACTTTATTATCTATTGCTACACCTCAGAGAATACATTGTCTGCAATATTATCACAGAAGAATGATAAAGAAGAGGAAGTGCCAATTACTTTTATGGGCTTATCACTCAAAAAGCATGAATTGAAGTACCCCATGGCTGAGAAGCAGGCTTATGCAGTAGTAAAAGTTGTAAATTATTTCAGGTATTACAACTTACATTCCCATTCCACTGTGTATGTACCTAATTTTTTCATAAAATATATCTTAACCCCAAAAGAGATAGGGATGAATAATAGGGTGACCTGGATATCAAAGATTCAAGAGTTTGATTTAGATATCCATCCTACAAAATTGGTGAGAGGACAAGGTCTATGCAAACTGATGGCTAAACATATACCTAAAGATGACATTGCTTTGGATCTTTTTGTTAGTCTAAAAGATTCATGGTTTTCAGATGTGGCGTATTATTTGACACACGATGATTATCTAGCACACTTAAGTCCCAAGGAGAAAAGAAACCTCAAACTCAAGGTAGAAAAGTATGTAATTGTAGATGATATCCTTTACAAGAAAGGATTAGATGGAGCCTTCCTGAGGTGTGTTGATAAAGAACAACAAGAAAATCTGCTTAAAAAGTTTAAAGACGGGGCATGCAGTGGGTAATTTTCCTCCACCATGACTGCTGTCAAGATTCTCAAAAGTTTCTATTATTGGTCAGGGATGTTCGGTAACGCTTACAAATGGGTTGCAAGGTGCGAGAAGTCTAGGTTGTTTAGTTGTAAGCCAAAATGGGCAACACTTCTCTTGAGGCCTTTTATTATTGAAGAACTCTTCAAGCAATGGGGATTGGACTTTATCGGTTCGATCAACTCTCCATCTAGTGTCGATCACACACATATCGTGATTGCTACAAACTACTTCACTAAATGGGTCGAAGCAGTCCCTATCAAGAAAATCATATCAAAAGTTGTGTGTGAATTCCTTAAGAATTATATTTTAGTCAGGTTTGGAATCCCTCATAAGTTAGTTACAGACAATGCTACCAATTTATCTTCTCAGGAGTTGAATATTTTATGCTATGATTGTGGTATTCACATGTCTCATGCATCTGACTATTACCCACAGGGGAATAGTCAAGCAGAGTCTAGTAATAAGACCTTGATAACGATAATGAAGAAACTAATGACAATGCCAAAGATTGGCATAAAAGGTTGTATGAGGCTCTCTAGGAGTATCACACCTCTCCTAAAAGGGAGATTAGAATGAATCCATTTGAGTTATTATACAACATAGAAGGCCAACTATCCCTACCTCTAGAATTGGTGGCAACAAAACTGCTAAAGGTGATTGAAGATCAAGTTTTTTGGGATGGTCTAGAGAAAAGGATTATGTATCTCAAAAAAATACAAGAAGAGAGGGAAGAAATGGTGGATCACATATCCTTAGACCAAGCCCGAGTAAAAAGGATCTTTGATCGGAAAGTCGGGCCATGTAATGTTATGGAAGAAGATCAAGTTCTGCTTTGGGATAAGAGGAGAGAGCCCAAAGGTTCCCATGGTATGTTTGAATCATTATGGAAAGGACCATTTGTAATCAGTAAAGCAATGGGAACCAACTCTTTCATTCTAGAGCATTCAGATGGCACTTTCCTACCCCTGACCTTTAATGGTGTATCAGATATAAGCAAGTTTTTCCCGTTTCCTATGTACATACTCTATTTTGGTGAGTTTTCTCTTTTCCTTTTGCTTACCTTTTTTCTTGTTTATCGTGTAGTGTTTTCCCTTCCTATTTTTGTTTTATTTTCTGACCTTTTAGTTGACTTCATGGTCTATGAAACCATTTCCACTAAGTTCATCCTTTATCCTCTTAAGTCCTCATCCCCAGCTAGGGCCATTGTTACCACTCATTCTTTCTCATTCCCCCATTGATTATTTATTTGCAAGAATCCCTCCCGAATATCTTCTTTAATCTTTAGTATTGAAGTCTAACATTCTCACCCTTATTCACACTTATTCAAAAATACCTTGCATCATAAACTTAAACTTTGAACTAGCTTAGTTCAAGGTCCAGAGTTTAATGTCACCCTGCAACATGTTTTATTTTCTTTCACTTTATGTGGGTAAGTGACATGTAGCAAAGTTGGGTCCACCATTGAACTACGAACTATGAGTTGCCTTAGTTCAAGGTTCAAAGTTCAATCGTAGTCTATCTCTTATTTTGGTCATAGACAACCCTAGGTCACTTGTATCTTTTACACACACCAAAGGGCAGTCTTATCTTTTCAAGTGAACATGAATATTGAACTGCCTTAGTTCAAGGTTAAAGACTGTACTAATCTGATGTATGTGATAGGTGGTAGAAAGGCAAGGCATCCACACATGACGACTGACACAGTCATCAAGTAAAATAGCATTTTAATGTCATCTCATTCATGGGAAGTCCGATTAATTATTTAGCCATCAAATAAACCTCTTTTTAGAATTTATTAAACATCATGCTCGACTTTTCCTCATTAATTGCATAGATTTCCTAAATCTTTGAAATGATTTAAATAGATGCACCTAATTCTATTAGTTTCATTGCAACAATTCGAGGTGCTAGAGAAGGTAATGGAATAGTCAAGTTGTCTAGCTTCTTTCAAAGCATAGGACACCTACATGAAATCAAAGTTCAGTTATCCCCTTTCTGAATACCTTGCTCAAAAATTGAAGTTGTTCATGAAATTGTGGTAACAAAGAGCTCATTAAACTTCTATAAATCTTTGTTCTATATTTTAGTAATTTTCTAGGTATATCATGAAGTCCCAAATTCCAAATTTTGGGCATACATCTTGTTTGATTAGTTCATTGTGAGAATGTGAAGATACAACCGTGCGTTCTGAAGCCTTAAGTGAAATTAGGCAGAAACTTAAAAATCTTGTGCCTAGTTCCATGATAGAAAAGGTGGTTCAAAGTGGGTTAGTAGAGGCCGCCACATTTCCCATAGCAACCCCATGTCCAAAATTAGTTGTTGAAACCTCAAAAGGGTGGTTCTAGGTTGCCGAAGCCTCTCACCAATGAATATTTTTAAGTCAGAGGTTGGGGAATTGGTGATACTACTAAATGGACTGAAGGGGAACCAACATGATTTTTTATAGCATGACTGGATGTATTTTTACATTCAAATAACTCTAGGTGGTCAAAAATTTATTGATTGGGATAATAGCAATGTTGATGAGCTTCACCATCAATTAGAAAATTTCTCAAGGAGGTCTGGTTTCTATATGTCTTCATATTTGTTTTATATCCTGGCATGTACTAGGAAATGGAAAGGTCTCTTTACTAAATCACTTGTCCCTAACATGAAAGTGTATGACTATTACCCTCACTTGCAAAAGGAATACTACATTGATAGTTTCATAAAGGTAAATGGTGTTTTTTTTGGAAGGCTGATCTTTGAGTTGCAGGGAAATGTTGAACAGAGAATGACAGATGGAGCTAAAATCTTTTTCAATGCCTATGGAATTTATTTTATTTAGTTCAGAAGGTTCACCTACTTAAGGGTCAGAGGGTTTGATGGCAAACCCTTTAAGCTTCCTAGATATGCCCTAGATAGCCACATTGTTATGGAAGTTGGCCATCAGCTAGGTCATGTGCATAAAAGAATAAAAGAAAAGAAGGGTAGAGCCAAGTCAAATTTACCTATTGAGTTAGGATTTTACACATGCAAGCTTCTTCTAAAGCTCTTAACTTAGAATTGGAACTCAGAAAACTGAAGCTAAATACCTTTGAAGCTAGGCAAAACTTTGATAGTAGAAACTATGTAGCTCAACATTTCAATTTATCTTCTGAATTTCATCACAACCCCTAAATGGAGGATTTTTGGGAGAATTGCACAAATGACTATGAAGTAATAAGATGTTCTTGGTCAAGGTTTAATCTTAACCAGATTGTCACTTTGCAGATTGAAATGGACATCTTAGAGGTAGAAGATGAAGAAGAAAGTGAGGATGCAGTTGATGAAAAATATGAATCAAGAATCAAGGGATAACCTCTTTCGAAAATAGATTAGGATATAAAACAAATATGAAGACATATAGAAACCAGACCTCCCTGAGAAATTTTCTAATTGATGGTGAAGTTCATCAACATTGCTATTATCCCAATCAATAAATTTTTGACCGCCTAGAGTTATTTGAATGTAAAAATACATCCAGTCATGCTATAAAAAATCATGTTGGTTCCCCTTCAATCCATTTAGTAGTATCGCCAATTCCCCAACCTCTAACTTAAAACTATTCATTGGTGAGAGGCTTCAGCAACCTAGAACCACCCTTTTGAGGTTTCAACAACTAATTTTGGACATGGGGTTGCTATGGGAAATGCGGCGGCCTCTACTAACCCACTTTGAACCACCTTTTCTATCATGGAACTAGGCACAAGATTTTTAAGTTTCTACCTAATTTCACTTAAGGCTTCAGAACGCACGGTTGTATCTTCACATTCTCGCAATGAACTAATCAAACAAGACGTATGCCCAAAATTTGGAATTTGGGACTTCATGATATACCTAGAAAATTACAAGAATATAGAACAAAGATTTACAGAAGTTTAATGAGCTCTTTGTTACCACAATTTCATGAACAACTTCAATTTTTGAGCAAGGTATTCAAAAAGGGGATAACTGAACTTTCATTTCACGTAGGTGTCCTATGCTTTGAAAGAAGCTAGACAACTTGACTATTCCATTACCTTCTCCAGCACCTCGAATTGTTGCAATGAAACTAATAGAACTAGGTGCGTCTATTTAAATCATTTCAAAGATTTAGGAAATCTATGCAATTAATGAGGAAAAGTCAGGCATGATGTTTAATAAATGCTAAAAAGAGGTTTATTTGATGGCTAAATAATTACTCGGACTTCCCATGAATGAGATGACATTAAAATGCTATTTTACTTGATGACTATGTCAGTCGTCATGTTTGGATGCCTTGCCTTTCTACCACCTGTCACATACATCAGATTAGTATAGTCTTTAACCTTGAACTAAGGCGGTTCAATGTTCATGTTCACTTGAAAACATAAGACTACCCTTTGGCATGTGTAAAAGATACAAGCGACCTAGGGTTGTCTATGACCAAAATAAGAGATAGACTATGATTGAACTTTGAACCTTGAACTAAGGCAACTCATAGTTCATAGTTCAATTTACTGAATTACCTGTCCCTAACATGAAAGTGTATGACTATTACCCTCACTTGCAAAAGGAATACTACATTGATAGTTTCATAAAGGTAAATGGTGTTTTTTTTGGAAGGCTGATCTTTGAGTTGCAGGGAAATGTTGAACAGAGAATGACAAATGGAGCTAAAATCTTTTTCAATGCCTATGGAATCTATTTTATTTAGTTCAAAAGGTTCACCTACTTAAGGGTTAGAGGGTTTGATGGTGAACCCTTTAAGCTTCCTAGATATGCCCTAGATAGCCACATTGTTATGGAAGTTGGCCATCAGCTAGGTCATATGCATAAAAGAATAAAAGAAAAGAAGGGTAGAGCCAAGTCAAATTTACCTATTGAGTTAGGATTTTACACATGCAAGCTTCTTCTAAAGCTCTTAACTTAGAATTGGAACTCAGAAAACTAAAGCTAAATACCTTTGAAGCTAGGCAAAACTTTGATAGTAGAAACTATGTAGCTCAACATTTCAATTTATCTTCTAAATTTCATCACAACCCCCAAATGGAGGATTTTTGGGAGAATTGCACAAATGACTATGAAGTAATAAGATGTTCTTGGTCAAGGATTAATCTTAACCAGATTGTCACTTTGCAGATTGAAATGGACATCTCAGAGGTAGAAGATGAAGAAGAAAGTGAGGATGCAGTTGATGAAAAATATGAATCAAGAATCAAGGGATAACCTCTTCCGAAATTAGATTGGGATATATAAGAAAGAGATAGAATTCATATCAAAACATTTAGTGTCATCAAAAGAACTAAGAAATGGATTACAAGTAAAACACCCACTGTTAAGAAAACACATAAAACATGAGGATCTTCCAGGATTCCTCCTATTAAAAATACTATTCTTCTCTCTAATGTTGATGTTCCTATTGCAGGCTCTTCCAAAATAAAAAAGGAGAAAGTCCCCAAAGCCAAAACCATAAAATAGAGCTTTCCCTATTCTACCATGTCTACTCGAGTTATAAGAGAAAAGGCAAAGAAGGACAGCAAAGTAGATAAGGAAAAGGAAGTGATTGACCTATAAAAGATGGACAATCCACTGTCAGACAAGAGTGCTCAGAAGATGCCCCAAAAGGATTGTGGAAGCTAGAAAAGTGATCAACCGGATACTAGAGATTCTACAGCTATGATGACTACCACTCTATTAAATTTTCCTCCCACTCTTAGTTTCCTAGAGACATCCATCAACTTAGAAAGGAATGTCCTGCTAATCACTCTACCAGTAGAGGACATGATCAGTAAGTGCCTAGGGAGTTTGGTGAAGTTAGAAAGAGCCAAAATAGAGTCAAGGATTGATGTTAGTGAAGTAACAAGGTATTGGGTAGCTGAGCATACATAGTCCCAAAAATTTACAAAGATAGAAAGGATATCAAATTTGATGACTACAATATTGAGAAGATTGATCTAGGAGTTACTACCGGGGTAGTAGATGCAAGGCATTTGGAGTCTTCCACCAAAAAGATGATCAGTAGGACCTTAAAGGATGAGAAAGATAAAAAGGATTTAAAGGCCACAATCAAACAATTGGCGGAATTCATACTCGAGATTCGAGAACCCAACCCCATGCCATTAGCTCAGATGCCCCATTCATTCGATTCTCAATCACCTAAAATTTGAAAGACCCTTGAGAAAATTCAGAGGAATAAGCTTGTAGCTAATGTTTTTGGCAAATGGATTCAGGGAATTATACAAGGGGGGTAATTATATCATCCATCTAATTCAAACTCATGGAATTGTCACCATGGTGATTTTTGAGATGCGGACATGCATGGTTGCATAGGAAAAGTAGAAAAAGAAATGGGTTATCATAATAAATCAAATCTATGAGATCGAGAAGTATCCCATGGAGTAACCAAATTCCTCACTCAAAATCTTAAGTCAAGCCTCGATGATGATGTCTTGCATGTAGGCATTAAGATCATTGAGTGGAGAAATACAATTATTAAATTAGGGTATGAAGAGTTCACTAATATGTTGAAGGAACTGAAGGAATTGACCAATGTTATGCAAAAAGATTTGAGATACTTAAACATTACTCTCATGAAAGAAGATGGTCAAAACATTAAAGAAGTAAAAGCGATGACTCAAGAATTTGAAAAAGAAGTCACATAGATTAGAAATAACAAAACCCTGAGTGCTGCTAATTTTATAGAGATGGCTAACATTGAGGCTATGCTGGTAGTTTGTGTCAATCACCTGGGATCTCATAAACATAAGATAGTGCGGGTGCACAAAGAGAGGAAGATATGGAAGTAAAGGGTCATTCACATCACCCTGCTATATCTTATGATTATTGATAATTTCTCAAGGGCGCATGTGGAATGGAGGAATGCTCAGGCCTCCAGTGTACTACAAGACCAACCAATGGTTTCCAACTCCTCTGCTACTTCTTGATTGTGCTTTGATATTCTTGGCATTTTTTTGATTCCCCTAGTTGTCCTTTGGTTTTATCATGTTTTAGTTCCGGAACTGTTTTATGCATAAATTCCTAGAGAATTTCACGATTTTAATTTTTTATGTCTTAAAAATTGGTGGCTATATATAGCCAAGGAAGATACTCTGTGAAGGTTGACAAAATTTTGATTAGAATCTAGAACAGACTTAGACTAGTTTGAGTAGATAGATAGGTGTTTTAGATATAATACTAAATATATTTTGAAGTCAATGGATGAAAAAAAAATTACTATTATAAATCTGTGTGTTTATGGTAGCAAATGGATCTCTGTTGGGATATATTCTTTGATGAAAAATATTTTCTTGTGGTATAGCTTTACATTTCAGTTTTAGGTTTTTAGTATATTTTATTTAATGCTTTGTTTTATAATATAAATGTATGGAAAACTTAGGTCTATGGGATTTATTGGATTTGTGCATAATCTTTTAAAATAAGTTATCACAACATGTTTATGTGTGAATTGTTATGAATGACTTATTTACTTTCTGGTTAAAAGTAACATCTACGAATGTAGTATTAGTTGTGTTGATATATATTGAAAATCTGATCAAGATATGTACCATAATTCAGAGGATGAAGATATATGTATGTTACTTGATCCTATTGTTAGTAAGGTTTATTGTTTCAAGAATGGGCAGTGGAGTAAAGAAACAAAATATTATTGACAGAGAAAAACCATGGTCAGTGGACCATGCTTCTCGGATGAAGAACGATCATCATATATTATTGACAGAGAAAAACCACAATCTAATGGTGTTGAAGTAGAAATTAGTAAGTATTCAAATAAGGAACTTTTTTAACTTTTTTAAATAAGTGTTGTGATTACATAATAATGTAGATAAAATTGTTGTTCAATAAACTAAAAATTGGAAATTACTCCGAAGTTCTAACCCCCTCAAAAAGGGAATCTAAACTTTATTTATATAAAGAAAACTCCTAACGAATCCCAACTAACAGAAAATCTACTCCCAAGATAATAGGAGGAAACATTTTATTACAACATGAGAAAAGGAAGGGGAGTTATGCTCCAAATAAGAAATAATCAAATTGTTTCTACTACAGAGGAAATATAGCATAACTAACCCCTAGATCTACTATAATCCAAGAATTAACACTAAAGTCTCATTATTGCACATCATGAGTTATAGTTGGTCAGTTGTTGACTCTTTCAAGGTTCATCTTGGTGGACTTTTTCTCCAACCGGTTAGCTATTATGAACTTCCTCATTGCAAGGCATTTCACAGCTGCTATTCATTCCTACATTATGACATTAGTATGTACAAAATATAGGCATGTCCATTGAACTTTAGAATATTCATTTGTCTAACTAAATTCAAGATTATTACGAATAATTCACATAGAAATGGTCACATATCATATTACATCATTTAGCCAAAAATGAAGTATGCATTCAAGTTCATAACCACTTAACAAGTTTATGAAGATAAAAGAAAGTCAAGCATATCAATTTCACTTCGCAATAGCCATTTATCTAACTACATGTAAGATTAATATGAATAATTTACATATGATGCAGGGGCATCCAAAGTTAAGGAAGGGGCATTTTGTGTCCTCGGTGAACTACATAGGTGTTGTTGTTTTGGTCGGTTTTGCTCGGTTTTAGTCTTGACCAACGGCCTCGGGCATTGAAGGAAGCTTGGTCACTAAAGGAACTTGGTAACTTTTGGTGCTCGATGAAAGTGTTACTCGGTCTTTCCTATGATGCTTGGTTAACACTAGTGCTTGGTGATGCTTGGCGTGCTCAGTTAATTCACTAATGCTCAGTAGTCCTGGTTTACCGACTAGAGTTCTGTGTGATTTGTTGGGCTGACTTGGTGCATTTAATGTTGGTAGTTGTTGTTTTGGGCCAACATATTGGATTTAATTATTTGTAAGGCAGTTTGTAAGCTGACTTGTTTGGCATTTAATTTTTTTTAGGGAGAGTTAATGATGTCATCTAGCTGACTTGTGGCTGATGATTAGTATATAGGGGTGGTGTTTGGGTAGTTGTTTGGGTATGACTTGGAGAGCTTAGAGATCATATCTGAGGATTCTGAAAGCTGGAGATGGTGAAGTTGTGGAAAAGATCTTCCATGATCTTGTGGATCAGATTGTTTGTCTGATAGTTTGTAATAGCAAAGCTAGTGGTTTGCACACTTGGGAACAAGGAGATTTCTTGGAGGCTTGTGAGCTCAAGTTTAGATCTGCCTTAGGGTTTCCATCATCTTCTGATAGTCTTCAGAGCTAAAATAGCTAGAGATTGTATTGGATTTGGTTGTGGATCTTATAGAATTATTTCTGATTGTAAGTGGCCCTAACCCAGAAGGCCTTACAACTGAGCATGTTAATGCAAATTAGTTTAAACAATTATTATGTTATCTATTGAGTTGAGTATTCTACTTTGTAATTCTGAAGCTGTACGACCCGAACTGTCCTTTATTGGATCCTTCTAGCCTTGGTCTATGTCAGGTAGTATTAGAGCCGGGTTTGGTCTTGTTGAAGAGCTAAAGTTGTTATGGTACTTATCATAGCGGAGTTGATCTTGTGGAGAAGAATTGAAGCATAAGATAACCTAGCAAGGCTGATCTTGTGAAGTTGATCTTGTTGGTGAAGAGATCATATGATCTTGATTGCAGATCTATGGCACTAAATTTGTGAAATTGTCCCCTAGTTGTTGCAAGATTGTAGATTGTGATCTAACATGCATATAAATGGGAAATTATCATAAGGTGGTCGGTGAGGGTTTGTTACAAAGGGTTTATTTGCATATCTTTAAGGATGCCTCTAAGAAGATTGGACCCTAGATTTATTTCTGATCTTTGTGATACTGTGGTATCCTGGATCATAGAGAAAGTAAAATCAAATTTCAGATCTGATATGGAATTGATGAAGAATGATATGGTCACCAAGATCATGAGAGTTGTTACTGGTATACCTCAGAATGTTGGTACTAAGGATGGCTATGAATAATTTTTTGAAGAATTTGAACCTATTGGATCTAGTGGTGATGACCGGGGGGATAGATCTAGTGAAGACAAAACTACTCGGTTACCTAGATCTATGGCTCGGTTTAGTAATTACCGAATGGAAGTTTCTACTTTCTCTGGTACCTTGAAACTTGAGAATGTGATAGATTGGATTAATGAACTTGAAGATTTCTTTGAGCTAGAAGAAATTGAAGATCCTCTTTAGGTGAGATTGGCATAGACTAAGTTGGAAGGACATGTTGCCTTTTGGTGGAAAGAGTTACAAAGGGATAGAGAGGATGAAGGTGAATTGAAGATCAATTGGTGGAGGTTGATGGTGAAAAAATTGAAAGCTAAGTTCATACCAATTGACTATGAGCTTGACTTGTTTATGAAGTTGTAGAATTTGAAATAGAAGGATTTGTCTGTTAAAGATTATACTGAGGAGTTCTACAGACTTATTATTCGGTCTGGTCACCAAGATATTGGTAAGGAAAAGGTAGCTCGGTAAGTGAATGGTTTAAGATTCAATATTTAGGATGAGCTTGGTATGATGAAGATTGATTCTATTGAAGATGCTTATCAGTATGCTCTAAAGGCAGAAGATAAGTTGAAAAGAAAACAACATGGTAACTCCTGAGGGAAGGAGAAAATTAATCACTTGGTGAAGGATAAACCGACTAATGCAAAAGATGAACAGAAAGCTGTGGAACCAAAGAAGAAGATAGGTAGAGTTATCTTTAAGGGTACTTGTTATAACTGTGGAGAGGAAGGACACCATTCTTTTGAGTGTACACAAAAGAAGGTTGATCGACAAACTATTCTGGTGAATGAGAACATTCAGAATGAACCTGAATCTGAAAACTTGCTACTTCAGCGAACATTGCTTAGTACAAAGGATGAACCTTGTCAGAGGAGTAACTTGTTTAAGACCTGATGCAAGTCTAGAGGTAATCTCTATGATGTTATTGTTGATAGTGGTATAACTAATAACCTTGTTATTGAGAAAATGGTTCAAAAACTTGGTTTGAATAGAATGAAACATCCACGTCCTTATAGGATTGGTTGGCTGCAAGATGTTCATGCTTTTGAAGTTAGAGAACAATGATTCATTGATGTTCAGATTGGCCAGTATAATGATCTTGTGTTATGTGACATTGTGAAGATGGATAGTTGTCATATATTGCTCAGTAGACCTTGTCAATTTGATTGCAAAGCTATGTATGATTGTGTCAAAAATGTATTTACTATTGATAAGGAAGACATGAAGTTTTCATTGATGCCTTTAATGGATATCACACTCGGTATGAGAAGCCTGAGTATTGGTTCCTGAGTTGAGTTGGTGGATCTAGAGAAAATGAATAATCAGTTTGGAGAGCCGACCTATGCATTGTCTAGGAAAGATTTGAAGAGACAGAGGAAGCTGAAGTGGAAGAGTATGCAAGCTGAAAAGGTGGAGGACTTGTATGTGAAGAACCAGTTTGGGATTTATGTGTTGAATCCTGGAAGATGTTCTTCTCATATATGAACATCTTTTGGAACCTAGGGTGTCTAATGTAGGGGCATCCAAGGTTAAGGCAGGGGCATTCTGTGTCCTCAGTGAAACTGCATAGGTGTTGTTGTCTTGGCTGGTTTTGCTCAGTTGTAGTCTTGACTGATGACCTCGGTCATTGAAGGAAGCTCAGTCACTAAAGGAAATCTGTAACTTTAGGTGCTCGATTAAAGTGTTACTCGGTCTTGCCTGTGATGCTTGGTCGACACTGGTGCTTAGTGATGCTTGGCATGCTCGGTTAATTCACTGATGCTCGATAGTCTTGGTTTACAGACTAGAGTTCTATGTGATTTTTTGGGCCAACTTGGTGCATTTAATGTTGGTATCTATTGTTTCAGCCCAACATATTAGATTTAATTATTTTTAAGGCAATTTGTAAGCCGACTTGTATGGCATTTAATTTTTGTTAGGGAGAGTTAATGTTGTCATCTAGCCAACTTGGGGTTCATGATTAGTATTTAGGGGGGTGTTTGGGTAGTTGTTTGGGCATGAATTGGAGAAATCAAAGATCATATCCAAGGACTTTGAAAGTTGGAGTTGGTGAATTTGTGGAAATGATCTTCCATGATCTTGCAGATCAGATTGTTTGTTTCATAGTTTTTAATAGCAGAGCTAGTGGTTTGCACACTTGGGAACAAGGAGATTTCTTGGAGGCTTTCTAGCTCAAGTTTAGATCTACCTTAGGGTTTCCATTAGCTTCTGATGGTCTTTAGAGCTAAACTAGCTAGAGATTGTATTGGATCTAGTTGTGGATCTTGCAGAATTGTTTCTGATTGTAATTGGCCCTAATGCAGAAGGCCTTATAGTTGGGTATGTTAATGCAAATTACTTGAAATAATTATTATGTTATATGTTGAGTTGAGTATTCCGCTATGTAGTTTTGAAGCTGCTCAGCCTGAACTATCCTTAATTGGATCCTTCCAACCTTGGTCTGCGTCAACATAGAAGAGGTCACATATCATCTTTCATCATTTAGCTAAAAAGGAAGTATAAGTTCATAATCACTTAACAATTTAAAGAAGAGAACATAAAGTTAGATTAGAAACATCATAAATAAGGTCTTTAAACTTTATAAAAGTGTCTAGAAACCCTTGACAAAACCTATTAAAACATAAAATACATACAAAGAATAGAGCCATTCAACAACATGAGTCATTGATGATGCAAGTGTACACCTTTGCACACTACACATAAAACAAGATAAACACCACCTCATGTAATCTGTTGCATTTATTTCAAAAAGAAACCATTGCATCTTTTGATATGTTTATCATACTTCCGATCATGCACATCTATGTTTGACTTGTTGAGTGTTATGACTTAATAGTCTATCACATAAAATCTATTCAATTTACCAAACAAATTTGACTGTATATTACCCATGTCATGTGTGGCTTTATCGAGTGCAAGAAATAGAATACAACTATCTAAGTCTTTCTTCCATTCTTCCTCTGACTTATCTTCACCATTATCCTTAATAAAATGAGGGTGATTCAAACTCCTAAGATTATTTATCATATAGACTTTTTTGATTTGTAGAAGATATATGTGATGTTGTAATAGAAACTCACCTACCTTGAGGATTTTGTCATTATCCTCCTTGAAGAGCTCAACCCATTGACCATTATCTGTGAGATGTTTATTAACATTTTGTGTAATTGACAACATCCTACACAACCCCTTATTCATAAAATTCATTTTGAACTCCACTTTTCTCTACATAGTAATGACCTTTTTGATAGATTGATATCTATGCCACATTATACACAAATGCGAATACATTTTTCTATACTTTTTCTCAATCAAGTCTTGGGATAGCTTAAGATTTGTGAGCTTCAACTATTTCTTTAAGGAGAAATTTTCTTGTTGCACAAGAAATAAATTTCTCTCTTCTTCTTCTCTCCTTTTTCTCTCCAATTTCAAATCAGTGTTTGCAACAAAGAGGTTTTCATAAGCTTATAATAGAAGTCCCACCCCCAGAGTGGTCTGCACAAGTCCCTCTAGCTCCTTTGTCCTATCTTTTAGCTTATTTATCAAATTATTTTTCTCTTCAATCTTTTCTTTGGTGAAAAGAGAAACATCAACATTCAAATTTCCCATTGCCTCTAAAGAAACATCCCCTAGCCTTATACATCATAAACTTCCCAAGGATGTCTTATGGATTCTCAATGGTAATTGGCTTTTTACTAGGTGGATACAAGGAATAAATGACAAGGGTATTATCATTTTATCTTGTTGTCATGAGAGTTACACCCAAAATGCTAAGTATGAGACCTAGCAACCCTGTGAAACATTGAAAGAACTTCAATTATGTTGGTTTAATTATGGTGAAATTCAATCTCTAGATTAAGGGGTGACTTCCCCGTATGATCACCTAAACTATCTTGGATGAGAAAAGGGTAAGAAGAAAGACTTGAAATTAAATGTAAAACTAAAAGGTGATCCACTAAATATAACAGATTCTTAGAAATTTAAACAAGTATCTCTCTCTCTCACAATGAACCTTGAATAAAATTAATCCTCACATCTTTTATGAAATATAAAATACTAAGAAAGGCTTGAATCTTCAATAATAATGAAAATGAAAGACTTTCCACAATTGAAATTACTGAAAGAAAATAAACATAGTCTCAAATTAGATATACATAAGATACAGAGGAAGGCTCTGCACTTTTATTCTAGATCAAAGGAAAATTATCCTATTACAAATTCAAAAAATCATCTAAGATACAAAAATCTCCTACCACATGAAAGATCTCAAAAAAATACAATCTCCTACCTAAAAAGAAAAGAACTCCCATCCATGAAGAAGAAAAAGAATCCTTATAGAAGGCAAACACTAACTCTAAAGATAATTACATAGTGAACTCAAGTGTGACTGACCTTAGAATTGAAGCTCAACCTTTCTTTCTCCTCCAACCTAAAAGAATTTCAAGGGGCCAGATATGAATAAAAACCCCTCATCATAGTTCTAGCTTCCTCTTGATATTGAGACCCTTATGCCCCTCTTTTCTATTCATGGATGATGTTTCTTTGAAACTTATGATTCTATCTTTCTGGAAATTTTCATTAAATGTTGACAGCAACATTAGTAATGCTTCATTAAAATTTCCTTTACAAACCAAGTGTACCTCACTTCTTGTTCTCTTGTACATTTTGGAAAGTGTTGATTTCTACTTTAGTAACTGTATTTCATCATGCTTACTGATTGATGACCTGTTTTGACACACTATCAATTATGTATGCATCTATAGATTTGATGTTGCAAGAGAAAATTATCGTCACTGATTATGGCACTCTTGTCCTATTCTTGATGCTATCTATATTGTCTTTTCCTTCGATGATATTGTCCTCTATTGAGAAAGGCATCTTCCTTATAATGATTGCAATATATAGCTTTTGACTCTCATGTATCCTTGTAGCTGTAAATTAGCTACTCTAAACATTTACTTTTACTTTGATGATTTTCATCTTTTATGACATTTTATTACCCTTTTATGTATGTTTTTTTTTTGATGGGTAATAGGCTGAAGCCAAGATCAACAAGGGGCTCAAGAAGACTTGAACCCAAGACCTTTTATGTATGTTGATTATAGAAGCCATTTCTCTATTTACTAATTGGTACATGTGTACATTAGCTATATGATCCATAGGTTGAACCAAATTGTTGATCCTTAAATAATTTTCTCATGTATATCACTGTGAATCTTAGTATTTTCTTCATCTCTTCCTATTGAATATAAAAATCACACTGCCATTTATTTTCTAAAAACTTTTCTCACTCATGAAAGAAACTTGTTCTCCTATCATACATTATTCCTATCTGAGCTATTATAAACTCATCTATTGCATCTCTGAGGCATTATTTACTGATTGATGACCTAATTTTTTTCACTCTAAGTGATTGGTTTGTTATTGATGTTGCAAGACAACATTGAACTATGGCTTTCTTAGTCTTTGTATTTCTTATTCTCTGTGACATGTGATGTTTGAGAATAGAGGAAAAAATACAAAAAATATTTGCCTATTTTGATACATCACTCATAATACTCACTTCATCTAACTGTCTCTATTCAAATTCCATCACTTATTCCTCAAGCTTTTCATTTCACTTGACCTTTTATGTAAGGCCCACTGACTTTCCATCTATACTCTATTATAATTTAGATGTGACTATGATCTTTGATGCTTCTTTTATTTTCTATTACAACTTTTATCTATTCTTAATTCTTTTTTATTTATGGAATTCAAATGTGACCTGACAGTGCTCAAGATACATATCTTTCACTATTCCATTAGCGAATTGATTCCTATATAGCTTATAACTATCAAGATAATGTTGATTTCTTAATTATCTTTCTAATATATTTATGTGAATATTTGTAATCTAAATTCCTTTGATAGTCACTATATTTATACCTCCCTTTGAAAAGTAGCAGTAAATTTCTGTAAAATCACTCTAAAGCAAAGCCCCCCACATCTTCTCTATTTTCTGATTTTGACTCTTACTTATCATTATTTCAAATGTTTGATGTGTCATTCAAGAACTAAGAGTAACATTGAAGGAAAAACAAAACAAAACCTTTTATCTATTTTCTTACTATTAACTATCTTCATCTATTATTGGTATTTCTTTGACTATTATGACACATTGATATGAACACCTGCATTACTTTGTTCTAGAAATTTATTATTGTTCAGAGGACCAAGAACATGAAGCCTTCTTTCTTTAATTATTTTGGATAATGCTTAAGTCATTGATGTATTGTAAAACTGACTCTCTTTGATATGTTCTATTGTTGTTTTGTAGAGCTAAACCAAAAGGTTTCATATTAGAAGGATATGTCCCTTTAATGGTTTTTTATCTTCAATATGAATCTATAACTGCAACATCAATCTAGAAGGTTTCATATTTTGAGAATATGTCCCTTCAATAGCTTTCATTTATATGTTCCTACAAAAAATAGAAACTCATTAGATAAAATTTGTGATTCATATTAGCTCTTTGACTTTCTTTTCTAATTCATTTGTGTTGCATGTAACTAGAAACTACTCGTATGATAATAAAACTTATAAGGATCAGATTTAGATCTCCCATTTATCAGTTCTTAGACTGACGTCTTTCTCTTTTATCTTGCAAGTACTCTAAGGACGTGAGACTACTTCAACCAATGATTCCAAGCACAACTCAGTCCACCAATTTTGAGTTATTGTATAGATATGCACCTAATGTGAAGTATTTTAAATTCTTTGGAAGAAAATGTTATATACTAAAAGACAATAGGAATGGAAAAATTGATGCAAAAAGTGATGAAGGCCCATTCCTAGGATATTCCACTAAGAAAAAAGCTTATAAGTGTTTGAATTCTAACACTAAAAAAATTGTGGAAAGTGCAAATGTTAGAGTTGATGAATATGTAGAAAAGAATGAAGTTGAGTGCAAGCAAGAACCTAAAGATTACAGATCTTTTGTATACATGGAAGAAGGAGAGGCTAGTAATTCACCTGAACCAAATGCCGAGTCACATAAATAACTTACCGAGCATCAGGAACAAATCATTGGAGATAAAGAATTTGGGTTTATGAAAAGAATTAATTTGAAAGATCATACATGCTTATTATGTGAATTTGAGCCTAAAACAATATATTTGAGAGAATAGAATTGGGAGGTCAGACATTGACCAAGCCCTAGATAATAGGGGTTTTGGAGGGGCAATTTAGGGATTTTGCATATGGAGAGGTCTTAGGACCAAAATGGTTATAGGATCCATGGTTTGGGATCATTTGGTAACTTTTTTGAAAGTCTCAAGGCATGGGGTGAAGAACTAAGAGGGGTTGCTTTGTAAATGGAGTCGAATTACTCCTCCTAATTTAGGGACAGTGGTGGATTTGAGGGTCTTGGTCCAAAACACCTAGGGTAAATCTTGTAGTATGTTATGAAGCTTTAAAAAGGGTATCCAAATGTGTGATTGGTCTATAAGGTTATTTGGTAAATATTTGAAGAAGGATTGGAAAATCTTCACTACTGTACTGGTAGACAGTATATGACTAGACAGTTTGGTCCAAGAGGATAGAATGGTTACAAGAATGAATTCAAATATTTGTAAATGGATGAGATGAGTATGTATTGGGATCCTTGGAGGATTAGGATCACCATTTGAAGCATGGTTGATTTTTATGTTTGTAGAAGCACATTGGTTGAAGAATACTTGACATGGAGTATGAAACATGATTGACAAGTTTGGGTATGAAGAAGTGCATGGAGATCCAAGGTGTGGAGTCTAGTAGAGTTTAGGGAGATTGAAGATTGACCACTGATAGGCCTATGGAGTGGGATGGGTCTAGGAGTGATCTTAGGATGAAAATTGAAGGTGTTATCAAGCAAAGAACGAAAGAAGTCATAAAACCATGAAGGAATGTGTTGGGTATATTTTAGGTTTTCTGAGGTCTCTGCTCCAGATCTTGTTTTCAATGTCCATGCTTGTGTCATCATCTGGTCTAGGGTTTTTTGAGCTCATAAAATTTGTCATATTTATGTTTAAGCCCTAGCCTTAGATTCTTTGCCTTAAAATGGTTAATTCCTTGGTTGGTTTTGAGTGAGCCCTAGTCTTTATACTTGCGCGTTACTTTTTAGGTCACTTAAGTTTTCCTTTCTACATTTGGTATTTTCCTTACCTTCACTAAATTGTGCAATGTATTTTCCTTGTCCTTAAGTCTTTTAGCGAATTGGTGAATGTGGTGAGTCCTTTGGTTAGGTTTTCTTTAGTCGTTGAATCTCCTAATTCATGTCACAGTTAATGTTATCATTTAGCGATTCAGTGACTGTGTAATCTCCTTTTTGCTTGATATTTGGCAGTTTCTCAAAATCATTTGGCAACTTAGCATGGTAGTTAGCTCTTATTTTCTAAATCAGGTAGTTAATTTCAAGATTTTCCAGCAATCTAGCAAATGTCGTTGATTGTTTCTTCATCCAGTGGTCATGTTTTAATCTCACAAAGACTAGGTCCTACTCAAAATCATTTGGTGATTTAGCGACTGAGTCATGTTTATTTGGTTACTTAATCTCAAGAAAGGATGGCGATGGCCAAAATTATTTAGCGATTAAGTGATTAAGCATTCATGGGATCTCAGAATTAGTTAGTGAAGCTCCAAAGTATTCAGCAACTTGGCGAGTAAGGCAAAGTTAAGTGTGTTTACAATGATCATTGATTCTTGTATAAAAGATGATGGTCAAAGTCTTTGGGCGATTCAGTGATAGCTGTTGATTTTGTTTAAGATATGCAGTCAGTGCGTAATCTCAAGATGTAACCTGTGGTATGAAAAGTATTTAGAGAATTGGAGATAGATGTTATTCACTCATTCTCAAAGCTTGACTTTGGTTAAGTATTTATTTTAGAGAATGTGAGGTAACCTTGTATTTATTTCACTATTCGCCAATTCTCCAGATGTGACTATGGTTAAAGTTCTTTGTTTCATGGGTTTGCAAATTCCTTTGTTCACTGATTTTCTAGATGAATGTTGAGTTAAGGGAGTGATTCCAAGAATTGGCAAAGTCTTTAGTCACTGAATCTTTGAGTTGGGCAAGGCTTAGTGTGAGTTTTAAAAGACTTCCCTTAGACTGTTGATCATCTTTGGGATCAACGGTGGTCACAAAATCTTGAATTAAAGCCATGAGTTAAGAAATCATTCTAAGACTTCGTGAATAGCCTTGTCACTAGATCTCCAAATCCAACCCTGGGTTGACAGTTCTTTCAGAGATCATGAGATCCTTTGTTCACTTGATCGTTGAATTATGTCTGGTTAAGGTTTCATGCCGATCAATGTTTTGAGCTATGTGACATGGATAAAGTATTGTGCCAAGCTAGAAAAAAGTAGAAAGCCATCCAATCAAGTTTTAACAAGGTTTTACATCAATAATTAAGGTTTTTAATGCAAAAAGCCATGATCATTACTCTCACACCTTTTGTTTTTATTAAAAAAATCTTCCTATCAACATCCACGCCACGGCTAGCTTGATTTGAAATTTGGAAATGTGAAAAATTGAATATTGAAATGACTTAGCAAGGATTCATTGTGATTTAGCTACTATTTGCATTCAATTCTTGAGGTTATATAATTAGGCCCTCATTGCTTTCTGTGCTCGAAGTCATCCTAAAGTTGATTGAGAATTATTGGTGCCGAAGTTGTAGAAGTCAAGTTGTAGAGCTATGGCATCACCTTTCTCGATAGAATGAGTCATCCAAAAGCAAGTGTTGCATCTTCCAATAGAGGTAGAAAGGAATAGAGCGGAGAAGACAAGGGAAAGCCAAATTATTCTGATGAGTTTGTCAAGCTACTACTTGGTTCAAACCAAAACAAGAAAGCCATTAACATGGCCTTTGAAGACTATATGGACAAGTGCAGAGATCCTATCACACCTTCAGGATCAGGTTACACCATCTTCACATATTTTAATAATAATAGGCATAAAGCAATTCCAGTCTATAATGCTTGGGCTCTAGGGATGGCCAAGTTGATTGTGCCTAATGTTTTCCTTGATATTGACCTATTTATTATGTTAGCAAGGCTTTATGACCCCATTTCAAAAACTATTAGGTGAGAAAATTAGTCTATTTTCCTTACTTTAGATAGGGGATCCTTCATGAAGGCTTTTGAATTTTATGCATCTTCTTTTGCTGAGATTGACCTAAAAAAAGAGAGAGAGAGGTATGCTAGTAATATTGGGGCTATCAAAAGTTAAATTGTTAAGCACATGCCCCTGGAGGGTAAGTATATTTCCCCTCTCACTGCAAAAATGAATGCCCCTTATCTATTTTCATCCCTCAATCATTATATGAAATTCTTGTGTCATGGGTTGTGTAGGGTTTTGGGAATAGATGGGGATGAGGAAAAAATGTTTGTTGAGTTGCTAATGATAATTTTAGATATTCAGAACTCTCTCTCAAACACTGACTATGATTACATCTAGTATGTAATTGATAGGCTTCATGAGGGTTTGATATCTATCAAAGATAATAAAAGACCTATCAAGTTTTTGCATTATTCCCTTCTCATGCACATGATTTTATTCCACCATGTTAATTCCTTTGATGCTAGGATGTTAAGGTTGAGGACTTTAATGACCAACCAAACCCATTACAATACTAGTTGAGGGATTGGAATTACACTTCCAATGAGTGTAATTTTTCCATTTTTCAGAATTACTTTGTTCATCTAGTTCTTGAGATGTTGGGTACAGATGTTGTAAGATTATCAACTAAGGTCTTGAGGTTGCTAAGGCCAATGTAGTGTGAGGATAAGTAGGTGGGAAATCACAATTGGGGTGATTTCTACTTGGGGGATAATTTCACTATTATTACAGTTTATGGCTTCCCTCAACCTCCACATTTTTTACCCAGATTTGTGACTCATAGGGTTTCCATGATAGAGTTCATATGGAAATTGATGTGGACTGATAAAGAGCACCTTGCACCTCATAGAAAGGGAACTTTTACACCAAGCCAGTTTAGAGTGGGTAGTTTCTTAATTGGAAAAAGGTCTTTGGATAAGGTTAGCATTTGGTTAAATCATTTCAAGATGTGTTTAGCCACTTGCAGGTATGTGGACTCTTAGGGTTTCATCAAGATAGCTAGGATGACTCTGATTCCAAACATTGGGTCAATTAAGGAGCATGAGGGACTAGATGAAGAATATGTGATAAGAAATATCTTAGATATTGATGAGGTTAGGCAAAGGTGGAACAAATATTTTGAGTTTCTTGATATTGAGAAAAGGCTTAAGAGGGCGAAAATTCCTTTTGGTGGTTTTTTCCCTAAGCTCCCATATTTTCAAAGAATGGAAAAAATGATAGAAATGCATGGCACCCTGTGTAACCAATTGGAAGCGTTGCTTGAGGATAAATTAGAGGTACTAAGGGATTATTCAACCTCTGAACCTAAGGAGTACACTGATGAGTCTCAAGAGGGCAGTAGCCCACCCTAGGGAGAGGATGTACCAATAATTGATGTGATTCAAGATCAATAGGAGGAAGGGGCTACTTCTGAGCCACCTTTTAAAAAATAGAAACTTGAGGTTGGTGATGTTAATATGATTTGGAACAACAGAGAGGGGGGGTGAATCAGTTGTTCTCAGGTCCTAATGTATAAAACAATCTTAAATTTTTTCCTTAAATCAGATCCAATAACCAAAAAAAACTCGGTCATCATTGATTCAGTAATAGAAACATATAACAATGCAGTCCACTACCCAGCTGTAACTTAACTTGTAAAACACATAAATGTTCAAACTAAAACATTCACACAAGTATTAACACTAGGATTTATAGTGGAAACCCAATGTGGGAAAAACCACTTTGTAACATGCTACTATTATTTTCACTCTTCTGAAGTGAGCTCGGTAAAAAGCCAACCTTGTCAAAGGTTACAATACACAATCTTAGGTGTGACCCGGTTAAAGGATTTCAATCACCCTATTAAAAGTGAGCCTTGTCATAGGAGTTACATACACTCCATTAGAATGCAACCTTGTTCAAAGGATTTAACATATGACTGTTAGGTCAACCTCTGTTAAAAGGATTTTGACTGTTACAATGGTTAGAAAGTAGCAGCAATATTTATATAAAAAATATACAACTCACTTTGCAAATACCAGATTTGATTCCGTACACTAATGTTGATTTACTGACTTTGAAACTTTTCCATCTCCATCTCTGATCTACTCAGAACTTTTCTTGCAACCACCACAACTCTCCTTCAGCCTTTCCTACTTAAACAGTCAATAAAACTTTTCTGATCTTTCAACATTCTCTTCACCCATGCACTTGCATATCCAAATGCTCAGGTCACTTTATACTTTCCTCAATTAGGTTAAATCATCTTATGCCACTCAATCTCATTCATAGATCTTAGGGTTAGGTTAGATTCATTGAATCTACCTGCTTCATGTTCTTCGGCTCCTTTTCTAGAATCATCTTGAATCTCTTAAAGATTTACAATAAAACATTTTATAGTGCATTTAATGTTTTCAGACAATCAATAAATAAGGTCAACACCTTTTACATAATCCAAGAATTCAATAATGTCAGCTCCAAAACTAAATTCTCTTAAAATATAAAAGTGCTGATGCTCAGTCAATACTATGATCATCCACTTGGTCTGCATGTAGAAAGCTCAAACATTACTAAAAATGTTTCCTTGGCTTACACTGTCTTCCTCGGCAATTAACTGTCATTCGGTCGACACTAGAATTTTTCTTGGCATATACTAACTCGGTCGACACTAACATTACTCGGCTTAAACATGATTTCTTCATTTTTGCTCGGTCAAGCCTACCAGTTTATTCTTTAGTCTTACTAACATAAACAATACATTGGCTCATCATTGTACAACATTGTCAAGTACACTTTGTAGTATCAAGATAACTCAACCTTTCCTTAGGTGCTATTGTTACCAACCTTGCTTAGCCCCTTAGCAACACTCAAATAGATATAGTACTTTCCTAAGTAGCAAAAGTCTTACCAATTAAGGTTTGACATCAATGAGAATACAACAATTGTTTCAATTGTAGTTTCCAACAGGTGAGCCTTCGAAAGAGAGAAAGAAAAAGAAGGTAATTGACATGGATTCAACTCATGTTCCTGGTAATAGGGCTTATCACCAGAAAATAAGAAAGGCCATTAGGGATGGCAAGAAGATTGTAAGAAAAGAAGAAGGGGATTTTCCCTTGTTGTTAGGAGAAGATGAGAGAGAACTCTATCAAGAGGAATTTCTTAATGATGATAAGTTCATAAAAAGTAAGGAATTTAGAGATTTCCTCATCTCGAGGAAATATGAGGAAGTGAAAAAGTCCCTACCTGAGGGTATGAAGCCAAGTGAAGAGACAATGAGGACCTTAACATTATATGATCCTAGTCTTGAGAAGATCACTATAGAAGAGGCTAGAGAAATGGTTAAGTCGAGTGGTATGCTTATAACTCCTAGATGGGACTTGACATCTACCTTCATCATAGATCAAATTAGAAAGCAACATGAGGGTAGTTTTTCCTATGAGGTCCAAATTGATGATGTGATCAGGCGAGGTGGCTATGACCCTAAGTCTCAGGTAGTTACTTTATGGTCTCTAGCTCCAAAAACTCAAAAGCCATATTTGGTGAGCATTAAAGACAAGATAGAAGGAGATAGGATAGTCTAGACTATGCAAAATGCTATTGATCTTGAGGTGTCAAAGGAAGTTGTACACTTTCCCCACCTTAGTGAAGCCAAAACTATCAAGCTTTCATAAAGGTATGACAAATTGTTTGAAAATTCAATGAAAGTAACAAAGGACAGGGATCTACAACTTATGATGGTTAAGAAAATGGAAGATGAGATTGAGGATTTAAAGGTGAAGCTTGAAGAAGCCTCAAAGGTAGTTCCTCCCACTTCTTTGCAAACTGAGGCCCCTCTTCAGACAGATACATAAATTCTTGATAAGCCTACTAAGGACTTAGAGAAAATAAGATTGGATGCATCTTTGGATACTATAGCAAAGATTGTGCAATATAGGCAAAGTAGAATAAAGGAGAAGATGGAATCAGTCCATCAATCAGTTAGTCTATTACACAAGGCCAATAATAAGGTGAATGAGTCACTAATCACTTTGGAGCCACTATACAGTGTATGGTCAGGGAGGAGCTTATTGTTTGAAAAACTTGATGGTCTGCAGGAATATAGGACTAATATGTCTAAAGTAGTGACATAAGTGTATGAAAAGATTGGTTTGGTGAGTGTTATCTCAAAGTTTTTTAAAGGAAATTCTAACTAGATAAAAGCCAAGTTGGCTATGTTTGATAAGGATTACAGCAAGTACTTGCCTTTAGTGTATGATGATAATGGAAATGTAGTTAGTGTAGAAGAATGCAAGACATCAATGGATCAGTTGGTAATTAAGAAAGATGCTTTCCCTAATAGTAACAGTGCCTTATAATTGGAAGGATGAAATAGTATAATTGATAGTTTATTTAAAGTTGAAAGTGATTGCATACGGTTTCTGGCAGAAGCTAAAGGTATAACTAATTCCATGTGGGACCTACATATCAAGTCACTACAATAACTGTAGGCCTACAATTGGCCATCTAATGATGATGTGGTAGCTTGGGACAAAATGACAAAGAGGAAAAAGAAGAAGCCATTTGTCCTAGTGTTGGAAGAGGAAGAAGAATAAAGTACACATGGCACCTGATCCAGAATTTGAGGGAGAGAATGTTTCAAACAAAGGATGATGTAAGTTAGCCTGTATAGGTGGTCATCATTCATGCTACAAATCAAAATAACTACTCTGAAATATTTCAAGACAAAGGTGCCACCTGTGAAGATGCTAGTAGTAGCAAACTACTTTCTGTTATTGTAATCATTGTCTTTGGGTTTGTACTTTTTTGTCTTTAGTGCAAGTCATCTTCCTAGCCATCTAAAGCTTGTTGCATCCTTTCAAGGATTTCAAGATGGCTAGAAGTATATATAGAAATTTTTTTCTCTTTTTGAAAGGTGGTGGAAGTTTTTATAAAGAAAGACTAAATATAGGATCTGACTTCTTTGAAGTTTTTGTTAAAATTGTAATGGATGTAGTTGAAGATTAATATGAATATAATGAAGTTTCGTTGCTATCTCTAGTTGTCTTTGTGTATGGATACTTTGAATTTCTTTTGCATTAATTAGTAAGGCTCTTTAATGTGTTATTCACCAAGTGAATATAGAGGTTGGACTCAAGTTTCTCTCAAGGAGAGAGTAAACCTTCAGGGAGGTCTCTGGGATTTGAAAATCTATGCATGAATTTGATGGCAGGGTTGGGAATTGGGAGAGTGAATTGTTAGGCAATTTATTTGAATTTCAGTATCTTTGTGCTAATAGGATTCTATAGATGTTAGATTTTGACTTTAACCCAATGAATAAGGCATTGGTTTAGTTTGATTTGCATTTGTTCACCATCTTTTTATCAAGAAACTATCTACATTTACTTTCATTTATATGTTTCTAAAGTGTAATTAACTATGTCAAGAGCATAGATCAACTTTGTAATGCTTTGAAGAAGCACTTGAGAGAGGTTATCCTTCCTTGAGTTTAACTCAAAAAAAGAAGGATGAATGTCCTTATGCAATTGTTCCATGTTATTTCATTCATAATTTTCATCATGGTGCTCTGTATCAGGATAATTTGTGCTGTCCTCAAAGTCGTGATGTTTTATTGAGTCAATTCTAAAAAGGATAGCATAGTAGTGAAGGAGTTGATTCACAATCCAAACCTCACTTGAAAATAGTGAATTGGTATAGATAAACTCACCTGAGTCTTATACTCAAAGTGAAGAAGGCACAAAGCCTTAGTACCTTAGCATTTAAATTGTGCTAGATGCAGCTATTGGGAATGCATGAGTCGTAGATTTAGTAAGTTTTCTGAATATTTCAATCATCTACAGGTTTAAGTGCTAATAGAATGGTCATATACCACTAGTTTTGTAAATGTTGTTTTATACACGAATAAGAATGGATTGAAATGAATGTTATTATGATTTTCATTCATCCCTACATTGATTTAAATAGTTTTTGTGAAGATATATAATGGTTATTCCCTATTTTGTAATGACTATTTCTGTACAAGAACATTGGCAATAGTCAATTCTACTTGATGCAATAATGGATTTGGGAGGTCCTACACTATCATGGATGGTAGAGGATGTAGGAAGGGTTTTTTTTTTTTGAATGCTTTCAATGAATTTTTATTTGCTGGGATGAACAGGGAAGATATGCAATGATCTCTGATTGCATAAAGTTGTTGATTGAAGGGTCACTTGCCCTTGGAAAAATCAAGGTCAGAGTACAGGAACAATCATTAAAAAACTACACTATCATACAAGCCTACACTATCATATTATCCCTTTTCTACATATCCTACCATTCATGGTAGTGATGGTACAAACCTATCCATCATTGATCCAAGCAAATGACTATTGCACAGGGTCACTATTCTAGAATAGTCAGTCCCAAAATAGGGAATATTTGTTTTAGACTTCACCAAAATGATATAAAACATTCATAGGAATGAACTACCATATTAACCATAGTCATTCCCAACACATTTCAATGAAATAAATTTTTTAAGTCTAACAAAATGGAGAGTGTACCCTCATGGACAGGAACATGGCTATTGCCAAAAAATTACATTTTATTGTATCAAAACATATGTTACATGGTGGTCTAGCTCATTAGGTAGTACCGTAAAGGTAAAGGTGGTCAAAGCAAGGAGTAGGTACATGAAGAAAATTATTTTTCCAAATCATTAGAATATAAAAGACCTATGATATAATCAAGGTAAACTAAAGTATCATAACTAAAAGAGATAAAATCTAAATGTAAAAGGGGAATCTAACCAAATATTGTACAAGATCCTCTAGAAATGGAGAGATATGAGGGTCTCCATTCATCTCCCAAAGTCTATTCCAACATGTCCAAGGACATTGAAGGTTTGATATAGAAAAAATAGTGTCATGGTCAATACTAGAGAAAACCACTCCTAAAACATGGTTTGTGATATCACCATAAATTTTTCTACCTCCTGAATTGATTTCTTCAGTATGCTTCCATATAAATATGGGAAAATATATAGCCACCCAAGATGTGTTTAGGATGTCATATTTCCAAAATAACAATTGAAGGATGAATAGAAAAAGCCATGATACATCCTCAAAATAAAATATTCAAACCATAAAAAAGCCTTATTACAAATAAAGTGGGTCAAATAAAGTTCTCTCCAACAAAAAGACCCATTCCAAGCACTAAAATTTCTAAGTAATTCATGAGATAGTGAAAAAAAAAATTCTAAATAAAATTTACCTAATGAAAACTATGCAAAAGTGTATTTATAAATTTGAAGAGATATGAGTCACATTTCCAAAATCATAAGAATTAAAAATATGGATACGGTGATGAAAAAATACGATCAGAAGGTAAAACTAAAAATACAACTTTGATTGATTATAGAAAAAATATTAAGCTAAAGATGACAATTAGACCAAGACCACTAGAAAGTGCTTTGAACCATCATTCCAAGGATATCTAATTTCCTAATTGAGGTATTTTTTCCAATTAACACAAATAGATTAAAAAAAGTTAAAGAAGGGCCCGCTAGTATATGCTAATAACACACAAAATATTATCCCAATATTCTTGGAATATGTTGGTCACTTGAAAAATATCTTTTTTGTTGTAATGTTCCCTCTAATACTAGGGCTTTCCTTCCTTGAAAATTAATTTATGGTGAAAACATTGCATGTGATAAGGCATATTTAAGGGAATATTCCCTAGTGCATGAGTAGGCATCAAAATAAGGTAAAAAAATATAAATATGTGAGAAAATGCAAGTAAGGAGGAGTGTATTGAATGACTTTATGATGTTGGTTTCAAAATGGGGAATGTGGAAAAGGAATGTATGCATTTGTTAAGGAAATAAGGAAGACTAGAAGCATCTATGAGAATCAGCTCAATAGATTCAAGTGTAGGTTACTGGTTGGCATAAAGAGGAAAAAGTCTTTGAAGAGAATGAGGACAACATCAAGTAATACAAAGGGATACACATCAATGAAATACACATCAGGTGTTAGAATAACTGAGAGGGGGGTGAATCAGTTATTCAGTGTCCCAAAACAAAATGTATAATTCAAAACAATTTCTGCACGTCGGTAAGCAATAATAACTCTCACTGTCTGTGCTTTTACTAATTACCAGTCTAATACTTATAACTATTTACCGATCAAATCTAATATGTAACATGCAAAGTATGATAACAAATAAATATCAAAATCAACACATAACACAAGAGATTTAACGTGGAAACCCTGTAAAGGGAAAAACCACCTGGGACCGGCAACCCAAAATTGTTCACTCTTCTGAAGTGAGGTCGGTTAAGACCCAACCCTATTAAAGGTTACAAACACACTATCAGGTGTGACCTTGTTAGAGGATTTTAGACTAGAAGTTATCATCAAACTAGCATTCACTATGGGGTTGATAGGATAACAATGTTCATTCTATGAATGATACATCATAAGACTTTCAGAGTCCACTCGGTTAAGAGATTTAGATTGTATACAATGGTTAAATATGTAACAATAAAATGACCTACCTTAATACAACTTCAATTGCGGATTACAGATCAATATTCAGTCCATACAAATCCTTCTAATCAATAATTCACTTCATATTCAATACTGTATCAACTTACTGTTCGTAGGTAATAGCTCTCTGTAGCTCGGTAATTGTTTTGCAGCTCGGTTCTTACTAACCAGTATGATCAGAATGCATGAAAACCTTATTCACGTGATAATCCTGTAGCTTCTTCTTTTTCTGGCACTTTCATAAAGAAATTTTGTTCTCTTATATAGACGAGTAAATCATTTTCTTCTCCACCATCAAATTTTTCCACTTAATCACATTCATAGATTTTGCCACTTAAACTTTCTCGGTACTTGTGTCAATAACATGTTTCAATCTACTCCGTTAGATCTTCTTTGAATTTTGTCAGTCGTTGATCTGTGTAACAAACATTATTTGTTACCTTGATGTTATACTCTTGCCAGCTCATCAATCTTATCGGCTAAACTAATCATTTGATTCATTATGTCCTCCTCAGTTAACAAAGAATGCATCGGTGAAGACTGCTTGGTTAATACTGCGGTCGGTATACACTACACTCCATCGGTGTATACTAGAAATGCTTCATTTACCAACAACACTGCTTTGTTTCTTTTAGCTCTATTCTTCATTATAGATGAATGCAACATAATGAAGTTAATATCATCAAGTCATAGACTCATCAATAAGTTACTCAATGTGTTCCTTATCCTCATCTGTCATGTACATCTTTCCTCATGTAGATTTCTTTGTTCTTCATCTCTTTTCCATTTTTCTTCAGATGTCTCAGTGTAGTAACTTACAAGATAAGTGTTGTCAAACTAGTTGACATCAATGACAACATAATACTGATTTAATCATATTACATATCTAATCAGAAAATCCTCAGTGATCTTTAATCACAGATTCTTTAATCAAATTCCAAATCATTTGTAGTCCAACATTAGGCAATGACAATGATGATAATGATGGTTACTTGAGTTGCATACGACCAGGCAACAAGGCAATGATATAGTCAGAAGAAAAGGACATAATGATAGTATAAAATATAAGCACTGTAATCTATTTGGAAATCAAAGATCTTGGAGATACTTCATAACATGGTATTTAATATTCACATACATATTTCTAATGTTGGGCTTTCATATTATATTAAAATTTGCATATAATGAAAGTAATGAGGACATCTTGCAATCATGTTCAGTGGGTATAGAAAGCCCTTCTCTTTGGAAATTCATGCCACTTCTAATGGTGTTCATACCACTTCTAATGGTGGCATGAATACCATTAGAAGTGGTGGATATACGATATTATAGAAGGAAAACCAATGCCATTGAAGAGGGTAAATAATGTAGAATGAATGCATTCAAGATTCCAAGTCCAAAGATTAGGGTTTCAAACCCATGACCAACTCAACTAAAAACAAAACACAAATGAAAACAATTCAAAAAAAATTTTATATCCTTGATTAAGCAAATGCCAAAAACATCGAATCTCTTACCAAGACTACAATGAAATGGTTGGATTTGAATGCCTATTCCTCTCGATGCTTGCTTGAGTTTGAGAATAGTAATGTGGAAGAGAAGGAGATTCCATAACTTATAGGCTAGATGTGTATAGGTGGTGTCGAAAGATGTGACCTCCTACCCTCCTTCACCACTCCTATGCTCGTGGACTACAACTGCCAAAATGAAATGAAATAAAACTGTTTATTTATTTATTTAATTATATTCCTATGTTGGTTGGAACTCTGACCAACATGGGAATAGATTAAAAAATTCAAATTTTCCTTCTATTAACCAACCAAGGAAAATGATTTTAATGCTTGGTCAGAAATGTTGGTCAGAAATGTGGGTCAAATGTACTAGTGAAATATGAGTCAGCCCCAAAATAGATCAAATGATCTTCAAGAATAACAAAAGAAGATGTGAACCCATATTTAGGTCCACACATGATCCAACAATCATGCACCATGATCACACATGTTAAAAATCAATGAGAAACAATTGCACACACAATCTCTAAGGTCGGCCCAAGAAGAAAGGAACATGCTACCTGAAGCAACCAAAAGAATCCAAACATGAAGGTCCTCAATCAAAACATGATGCAACCAAAGGGAAAGGTTCCCAAATAGGTCCACATTAAGAATTCACGACTACATTTGAAGAAACATAGGAACACATGACCATGAACAAGATCACCATGAACAAATGATGAGCCATAGAGAAAAGGAAACTTGAATAACTCAAATAGTACTAATCCAAATGAGGTGTGATCTAAAAGATAAATATTACAAAGAGCCCTTAACAAGATTCCAAGACCACAACCAATATATCTGAAAGATAAATGACCCATGCATCACTCTCTCAAACTGGAAAACATGAATAGAATGACACTAAATATTTTTGGTTGATGCAAAATTGCCAAGAACCCAAGATGCTCATGCATCAACTAGGTATTTCACAAATCCATCCACAGGGAGGATTTAAAATAATTTCTCTCAAAGTTATACATAGGTTCTGGAAGAGGATGACTCTAGAGCCCAAAAGAGAATAAGGAACTAGTCTATTATACATAAATTTTATTCAAAATACAAATCAAATCATAGTAGGAGAAGTAGAGTAAAAGAAAGAACCAGTTAAAAAAGTTGTGCAAAAGAATTAAAATCAAGTAGTAGTAGATAGAAACAAGATAATCAAAAAGTTGGAAGGAATCAAGTAATCAGTAAGCAAGATAGTTCATTTTAAATATATATGCCACTTTGAGATAAACAATAAAAGTAGAATACAATTAGGAAATACATTATTCTATAAAAACCACCAACTAGAAGAATCAGTTGGTGAGAAGGTGTACCCACCTAGGTCTTGCAAATCCTGAAGTGCAGGGGAGTTTAACTACATATTAGTTAATGTTAATCATTGGCCAAGTCAGTTGGAGGGTTTAAGCATAGAGCTTGGCATACTCTTAGAAATTTCCAATCTGTTGATTTGGGAACCAAAAAAGTGGTCCGAAGAACATTCTCCAAGAAATTGTACATGTTGTAAGCCTATCTAGGTATTCCTAGGTGAACCATTTACATAATAAAATAAAATATTATAATAATATGTATTATTATGTAAGGTGTACAATACCCATTTTTCCAACAAGAATCAACTCTAGAGATACCACGTAAGGAAAGAAAGAGAACCCACGGTAAAAGTCATAGTCAGAACCCTGAGAGCCTCTTTGCAAATATCTATAGACTCTTGCCTATCACTTTCCTTTCTTAAATACCTCAATTTACCCAATGTATGTGAGAAATGTACTGAAAAATGTTGAAAATATTACATCATAGGATGCATACAATAATAATTTAATAGGTTTGTTATAATTTTTTAACTAGGTTAATATATTAGATGTATAAATATTCTGATTTGTCAAAACAACTCAACATATCTAAGAAATTTATTTTGGGAGTTTCCTATAATGTAGGAGATTAAACACCTATATAAGTGTTATCTATTTGAATGTAATATAAGAATCACATATTATGAAGTTTTTTATTATTGCAGCTTCTTTCGTAGCCCACATTTCTAGTATGGTATTAAAGCATAGCTTTCCCCGAGTCCTTGTGTCTATCTCTTCAAAGGTGTTGTATCTTTTTGATATACATACAAGGTAGGATGTTTTTATGTAAATTATATATTAGAGATGAAGAGAGACAATATATTCCTTCCACATAGTCAAAATCAAATCATTTCCTTTATCCATGTTCTTCATTGTATTACAAGGGATATTTCTATAAAATTGAGCTATAAAGATAGGTGTTGATTGGTGGATTTGTTCTTTCTACAAGCACTATGGAGTTTTATTTTACCATATTTATTGCTAGAGTGATAGACATGGAGTTATGACTTCATTTACTTCCTTAGATGAGGTTATCTCCATCTCATGGATTATATTTATCTAGCAGTACCTCAATCAATACAGGGTCAAGTGTATTACATCAATCAATATTTTTTCTCTAGCATGTGTAATTATTTTGGGGCATATGGTATTTGCATTCAACTTGCTTCATATGCCTCATATTTCATTCAAGTATCGATGGTGGTATATATTGGGAGAAACCTCAACATATGAATATATATGTTTATAATGATATAATAGATGTATTGTAACTTGTACATGAAAACTATTATTGTATATAGAAAATTGTTGTATGTGTTTTAGTGTTGGTATAGAAGGATATTTGTACTAAATAGCGAGAACTATACTTTGTCTATATATTGATGCATTTAGAATAATTTAAATTTTGTATTTCATATTATCAACTACTATTGTTGTTGTGTACTTTGGGTATTGAGTCTTGCCGGTAGTGAGCCAACCAATAGTGAGCCACACTAGCAGTGATATGCCCTTGTATTTTGTAACCAAATGCCTAATACTTGAGAGTTAACCCTCTTTGTGTTTTTCCCATCTTGGGTTTCCATGCTAAAAATATGATGTTGTGTGGTGGCGCATTATTTGCTTTTAGTTCTTTCATTTATTATAAGTTTGAATTATGTTATGTCTATAGCTACTTAAATATTTTAAGTTTTTCAAGGGTATATTGAATCACCCCTCCCCTTTTACTATACCAAATGCTCAAAAATTATTATTAGAGATAGTTCATTTGGAAGATTCTAATAGTTTGTAGGGGATCCTAAAGGTTGAACATATTTTTCCTATTCCATCATGGATGAAAATGGATTTATTTTAGTGTGTGACAATATTGAATCTATTGAAGAACATAACAAGGAACTATCAAAAAATCTTCAAATGGCCAATGATTGCATTTAAACACTAAAAGGGAAAATATAGAAATTCAAATCAAGACATAAATAATTCAACAATGAACTCAAGCTAGAAACTAAAACTATCATTGATCTGAGAGCCAAAAGAGAAAAAGATGAAAAAACCAAGAAGCATCTAAATAACATGATTAAGATAAAATCTGATGAATGCAAAAAGTTAGAACAAGAAGTCAAATATCTCAACACAAATCTAGAGGAATCCAAGAAAAATGAAGATGAAGTCAAATCCAGTTCGAAGAAGCTAAATGAAATACTAAATGTTCAAAGGTCTCTAATAGATAATAAAGGAATAAGTTGTGAAATTGGTGAATCTTCTCATAGAAAATCTTGTGAGGAGGGAGAACTGAATTTGGTAAGTGAAGATAAGATGACATCTGATCAAAAGGACAAAGGTAAGGCTCTGATAAATCCCTAGGTAAGTATTAAACCCCATTATTTTAATGTTCATTATTTCAATTGCAATAAATTAGGACATAAAGTGGTAAATTGTAAAATTAGAATAAATCATAATAGTACATCTTATACCAGTAGATATTTTAATTGCAATATCTATGGTGATAAGGAAATTCAAAGTAAGAAACCTAGTAGAAGGAATCAATTTTCTTGTTATTGTTATACTTGCTATGAATATAGACATAAGGATAACCAATGCAAGTCAAGACAAGAGAAGCATACTAACTGATGCTTCAAATGCAACAAGCTTTGACACATAGCAAGATTTTATAAATATGTTGAAGTTAAACCTACTAAAATTGCTAAGAAGATAAACAAAGAAGATGTTAACGAAGAGATGAAAAATATCTAGAGGAAGAAGGAAGATATTAGCTCTAGTTCTAGTATAAATATTTGTTCTAGTAATTAGTAGTCTTTCATTTATTTTTAGGGGGATAAACTTCAGTGGTTTTCTCCTCGTCTGCAATTAGGAAACTATTACAAATATATCAGATTTACTCCATCAGGGATATTTTGGTGAAGAAAAGAGAAAGAAATGGATCAGTATCTGATGTGTGTCTCATCCGACGAAAAGTGGTTGTAGTGGGCTATGAAAAATAAAATATGATTAAAGGGAATTTAATTTACGGTTATATTTTAAATGAAATTTAGACAAGTCTTTCATTTTACAAAAGGAAAAAAAGGGATTTTTGAAAGAGCTAAGGAGAAAAAGAGAGTCAACACAAATCAAGCTTTTCACATCTAGAATCAAAGGTATTTTTTCAGTATCTTTCCATTTACATCTTTCTCCAATAGTTGATCTATCTACTCCCATCTTGGTTGATGCCTTCACTAAACCATGATCTATTTTCAAGCACATCCCATATATTTATACCAAGAATAATTTAACAGGACCAAGAATGATTTAATGAGATGTCTATCACAAATCCCTCATGGTGTCATTCCTGCTAAAGATAGAAGAATCTGTCCCCATTACAAATTAGACGAGTTTGATCATTCTAAGTTGATGGATTTATAGGTTGAAAAGTTATGCAAGAAGGATTTAAATGTTGAGCCACAATTTAGGGATTTGGTTGAGAAACATTTGGATGTATGGAACTAATTTCCTAATTTTTTTGTTGAAGATAAGTGGTTTAGAATGGCTATGAGCCACTTTCATGATAATTTTCTATGGTTGGATGACTCACATTGACCAAGGAAGTGATGAGAATAGTAACTAGACTGAATGATATCGGTACCCTATCAAGAACAATGGCAATAAAGATGAAGGAAGTCAAAGAATTCACCCAATTTATGCATGATGCAAGGTCTCTGGTAATTAATCCTATTCCAAACCCTGCAATGAGGTATGCAACTTAACTAATTGGAAACAAAGTTTTCTATTCTAATAGGGAAAATTTGATTTCTACTACAACACATGGTATGGTTGTTGATGGTGTCGATTACAACCTTTGTGAGATCATTAAGGATCAATTCATTCAAAACGTACACCAAATCAAGGCAAGTAAGAAGAACGTTGCATTCCTGTTTAGAATCCTAACACTATGCTTATTGTTCTACTTTTCAAATTATCTACCCAGTCAAGGAAACATTATCTCGTCCCCTAACATACTAGTTGTACACAAGATTGCTTAGTGCATGTGAAGGTACAAATATTCTATTGATCAATATGTGTAATTGACATAGTTTTTCTCTATTCTATAATATAAGATGTATAATCAGGAAATGATACCTAAATTTATTGTTGAAAAATATATGAATGATATCACTTTCATTGTCACTATGGAGAAATGCATAATGAAAGTTTTTGAATGAAGCACAATAAATAACGACACTTAGTTATGATGTTTCTAAAGATTTGGTTGAGAATTATGGAAAAATGCTTCTAGTAAGTCTGGTAGATACACAATTCTGGTGAAAATTACATTATTGTGAGCAACTTACAATTTTTGTCCATTTTTAGAGATTTTTTAATGGTTATATCTATACATTCAAAAGTTTATTTTGATTACAATTTTGTGTGTGATGATACAAAATGGTATTTCATTTGGAAATGGGTATCAAGGACATACATTTCTTTGGAATTCAATAGTTGTAGGTAATGTTGGAGAAAATGATATTGTAGGTAATTTCATTGTGAATGCTTCTTTGAGAAACTGAGTTATCCCCAAAGAATTCATTGAGTCTTTATTGCAGTTCTGTAAAAATTACTTGCCGGTAAGTTTTCATTATGAGTGGTAGCTTTATCTTTAAATGCTTTTGCATACAATGACCAAGTTTCACCAAATGAGGAATTATATTCAACATAAATATCTGGCTAAAAGTAGTTATAAATGGATTTGATCAGTCTTACGAAGGGAGGGAAATTTGTATTTTTTTTCCTATCCTTCACTTAAATTAAAAAAGTTATCAAAATGTTGCAGTTTAATTAGTTGAGCATAATTGATATGGATGATAGTATGAGGGATGACGTTATAATATCCCAGGACTCAAACTCATGCTCCTATATCAAATCCTTCATTTAAAAAAATAAATTAACAATCAAACATTTGCAAACTATTCTTTACAGTGATGTTTAATGGTTCTATTACCATTGTTTACCTGAAAAATTATTAAAGACATCAAATTTTAACACTCAACAATATGATGTTTTTTGTATATTTGTGAATTTGATTGTATAAATTTTTTCATGACTCTTTTCATCACACTTTATGATCCATCATCAAAATGCAAATAACTAGAAAAAAAAATGATATACTCTTAATCTTACTATTCATTATTGGGGTGCAGTCCAGGAATGAGATACTCAAGATTTACAAAGTGGAATGGTGGCTATGATGAAACAACCAATTAGTTGTTTCAATAATTTAATTTAGGGTTGTAGAAGGTCCTTCACCATTTGGACACAAATTTGAAAGGACCATTCTTCATCTATGTCAATACTTACAACCTACTACTAAGCACCATTCACAATGGAAACACCTTGGATAAGGATTCCATTAAAGACACAAAATTCTTAGAGTTTATGATTATGGTTCGTAAACAAATTGGATTAGATTGTCTAAATTTATTCATTGGTTTCTTATAGTGGAAGAAAATTTATTTTTAAACATTTGGGCTTTTTGAAAATTTATTTGACATGCAACTGGCTATTCTAATTAATTGAATGAACAATACATGAATGTGAAAGGGAAACACAAGAATGTGATCTAGATTATAATGGACAATAGAGGAATGTGAAAGGGCAACAAGAATGTGAAAGGGCAATGTTGAAGGATAAAATAAATAAATGTTGAAACAATAGAATATACTTTAAAAGAGCTCTTAGAGGGTTTCAACAATTTTAGTGTGGCTCTAGGGTAGGGGTGCATTAAATGAAAATTTGCATGTTACTCAGATCCCAATGTGTATTCTGATCTAATAGTTTTAAATTAGTATTTTGAATGTTTTGAGATCTTTTGAAGCTTATCACAGTCAAGTGTTGATGAAATATGCATAATCAATTCTTAGCCAAATTGTAAGAAATATTAAATCTATGAATGACTATGCTTTTCTTTCTTTCCACTTGATTTTGGAATGAAATGTTGAATGTTTGTACAAATTCAAAAAGAAAATATTGAAAGATTTGTTCATAAATGATTTAATTTAAGATTTATTTGTTGATAAAAAAATCTACTTTGATTTAGGATGGCTTTGAATTTATTTTTCATGAATTCAAATATCTTATTTAATTAAAAAAGATTATTTATGTTGTCTAGTGTTTATATAAAAGACACAAGAACAAGCACTTTATCTTCGTGGTATATTTTGACATTCTAAGTTGTTTTTAATTGTTGGATTCTATTTCTTCATTATGTACAGGGGTAGAGATCTGAGGCAAAATAATTGTTTGACATAATGACTCAAAGAAAGATGTTCTCATGGACTACGATGATTGCAAGGTACCATGCACAATATATACTCATGATGAAATATTTACCTAATTATACCTTATATATCTAATGCAAGAAAACAATAATGTTTGTAAATGTTTGTTTATCAACAAAAGCCATTTGTCTCAATTCCATAATATTTTTCCATGCCCTAAAAATATTCGAAGCATTGATTAATTCTTCAAATATTGAAACATGTTTTAAGTCTTCCTTAGATAAAATATATATCTTCCCTCTATCTATCCATTCCCTTTGTTATAAGAATCTAGGTGCTCCCAAGCCAGTTTTATATAACATACATAATAATTGTTCACTGTATGATTATATTCTTGTAAATTTGTCTTAATAGTTTTTATTAACAATTTAAATGTTTAGATTTAATTATACAAGAGTTAAGTTTTTTTTATAATGATGTTTGTCCACTTATTTTACATAATTTTTTAAAAATATAAATATATTAGAAACAAATATCAATCCTTTAATCTCATTGAAAAAGACACTAAAATTGAATAAAAGAGCATCAAAAAGAGAAAGGGACAAAAATACGATTAAGAAGAAAAACCAAAATGCAAAATATTGCCAATGGAAAAAGGCTTTAAATCTTTAAAAAATAAACAAAAAAACAAACCACAAACAAACAAACAATGACGTTATAAAGCTTAAAAGTCGTTGAAGGAAAAAAAAAACCTTAATAAACAATAGACTAAGAAAAAACAATAGGCTAAGTCATTATACATAGGAGAGATTTTCCTTAATTGAAAGAATATGGTTAAGAAAAAAAAGCCAAAATGAAAAATATCCCTAATGGGAAAAATGTGTTAAAAGCTAAAAAATCGAAAAAGGCATTTAAAAAGGGAAAAAGAAAAATGCACTTGAGAGGAATAAAAAAACATGAAGTTAGAAAGCTTTTAAACATTAAAAAGCTTAAAAAGTCATTATAAATAGGAGAGTTTTTCTTTAATTTTATCATTGTTTCGATTGTAAGCTTTGCAGCTCAGGGTTTGGATTGTAATTGTAATTCTTTTGATTGAATGAATGTTCTTTTAGTGAATGTTTCTATGTGACCGCGCATACGAATTTGTCTTGTTTTTTTTAAACATTTATCTTGTTCCTTGCTGAGTTAATTTTTAGCTCCTTTCTTTCTATGTTAATTTTTGTGGGTATTTTTTTTGGGGATTGAATGTTGTTAGGTCTATGGGATTTTGTTGGGGGTGGCTGATGCCTGAGCTCTTTCAATTTGTGCATTTCTCAGGGAAACAGGAGAAAATGTCAATGGCAAATAAGGTGTTGGCCATTCTAGCCTTTCTAGCATTTATAGCGGCCAATCACAATGTCGTAGCAATGAGACATTTTTTGCTATGATGAAAAGGTTAGTATTAAATCTATTCTAGGCCAATAAAAATATGTTAACACTTACAGTCTCTATTTCATGGACTCTTTACTAGGCAGGGATTTTCCTTACCTTCTCATTTGTGCGTAATTTAAGGGTTTGGATAATTTTATGTATTGTAATATTGTGCTTGCAAAAATTGTAGTTTGACCATTGGGTGCATTATAAATAATAGTATTAGAATTGTTGATTAGACTTTGGGTTAGTTTTGATAAGCAATTTTTTAAAAAGTTATTAATTATTAATTTTATGGCTTGTACAACTCTAGACCTGTACATTGATTTGGTTAATGTCTCTTTCTAGCTTTATGTTTTTGTATTTTATTTCTTCTTGGACCCTAGACTTGTACTTTATACCTTAATTGATTTGGTACAATAGCTATTTGAAAGAATTGTGAATCTCTCTGAGGAACAATAACAATTCAGCCCTTGTGAGGCCCAGGATGAAATTATGTTCCTTGCCCTTAATTATCTTTGAAGTGTTTTTTTGTTGCATTTGATGTGGTATAATTTAATTTTGTTGCATTTCACTCGATTTTGTTCTTTTCCCTTAATTATCTCTATGAAATTATTTCATGAGAGAGCTCGATGGAATAGCCAGTTAACCATAGTTCACAGTTTTAAGGTTAGTTTGGTAGGTTACTTACAGAAATAGTTTATAAATCCCCACATAATAATATTTTTTCAGTGTATTATTTAATGTCATTTATAATGTAATTCTCTTGTTATTTTTGTTTTTGATCCTGAAGTAGGTATACATTATTTTTTTAAAGGCAAAAATCAAAATCTATGTGGATTGCAATCTATGTGAAGCATTGTAGTTGAATGAGGTTTGTGGTCTCAAGACAGTTAATACATCTATTAACTGCCCTATGAGAACATTATGCTTGCTCAATATGAATGCATTTTTAGAGAGTACTTAATGAATTTGATTCTCTCATAGGAAGCCTAGAATCATTTGTTTGTTAAGTGTTGGATATGGAAGAAAGAAGTGGAATTTTGAAATTTTTAGTTGCATCTAAATTTTAAAGCCTTTAGTTGGTTAAGTGCAGTGGAATAGTGTTTTTGTGCAGCAATAGAACTAGGTGGTGTATCTTGATGTGGATGCAGAGCAATCTGTTGTAACGATTCCATCAATTCATTATAGAATATTTTTCAATAATAATTATAACCATCATTCGATGCTCGATCCTCTTAAATGAGACCTTACCCTTGTGCCCTCTCGTAGTAATAGCCATTCTTTCCTTGCCTTTGGATTTACTAGAGAACCCATGAGTGAAGGCATATCCATGGTTTTAGTAGAGTAGTTTTAAGTTTTTATTTGGACAAATCTGCTCACCATCCTTAAGAAAATCCATATCTCTTGTACCATATGACACAAATCTATGTTGATTGCTTTCATTTTATTTTTGAAATCTGATCACTTATTTTGTCAATACTAAATATATAATTTTTTCTTCATGGCTTGTAGTGCTAGAGATCAATATGGCTAATTGGTCCTACTATTTTATTTACATACTTATTTTGGTGTTTCAATCCCTGATAAACATATATTTTATATTATAAAGTTAAATAAATAGTTGTATTATTAAGTTAAATAATTAGTTTCTAAGTTTTTGTTGGGAGGTTTGACATGGCAGCTGCAAAAGAGGCAACAACAAATGAAAGCTTCCCCTAATTTCCAAGAAAATATTCAAGCTTGCTTCTGGTTTCTAAGTGATCAAAAGGTTAGTAAAAGTTTCCCTTTATTCTGGGATTCCCTTTACCTTCTTATTTAGGCATATTTTTAAGGGTTTGGAAAATTTTCATATTGCAATATTGTGTTTTGTAGATAATGTAGTTTGAACAATGGGTGTATCCTAATAGAAGAGTTTTAGAATGGTTGTTAAAATCTAAGTTTTGAGAAGCATTTTTTCAAAGATTTATAAATTAATAATCTTATGGCTTGTAGAACTTTAGATCTGTACTTCAATTTGGTTAGTGTGTCTTTCTAGATTTATGTTTTGGTATTTTAATGCTCAAGCCTTTGAAACGAGACCTCTCCCTTGTGTCCAAAAGTCCTTTTGTAGTATTAATTTTCCTTTCCTTCATCTAAGTAGTAATATCCCATCTTTTTCTTGCATAGGATTTAGGAGAGAACTCATGACCGAAGGCATATGTAGAGTAGAGTTTAGTTATTTCTTTGGATAAATCTACTCACCATCTTTAATAAAATTGATGTTGTGCAAGAGAGTCATGTTCCTACCTAAATTTGTGAGGTACTAACCATGTAATTGATTCCAACTTGTTTAGAATTAATCTACAACATAAATAGTACATTAATCAAAAAAAAAATCTCTTAGGCTATTTTAATGTAATTAAAAGGTTTTAACCATTGATCTGCATCACGTGTAAATAATCTATTAACTAAAATTCCTAGTAAATGGTGTTCATGTTCACTGGAATAATTTATTGAAATAATTCATGTGCACTGGAATAATCTATTGAAATAATTTCTCTATAAATGGGTTTGGGATATGGTCAGTGTTGTGATTAATGAATTTTCTCCATACTTTGGCTTGAAGCATTGGTTTATGTACTGCTGGGGGATGGTGATAGAGAGATCTAAACCTAGGATGTGGTATTTTGAATTCAGTCAAAGTTTGTTTGTGATTAATGAATTTTCTCCATACTTTGTTTATGTATTTCTGGCTCTAGGCTATTCGTATGGATGGTAGCTTAACTATTTAAGTTTTTCTAGACATTTGTGGATAGAGTATGAATTCTAAGTTTGACAAACAAGAATAGTTTAAAAGTTTAATCTGAACTGATAGTGAAAGGTTTGATGCTTAGCCTTGTGGATTCTCTCACAACTTATGAGGGAATGATTGTCTAACCCGAGAGTTGTCCCTACAGAACAATTATAATAATGTATCTTGAGGGGTCTAGACAATGTGTATTGTAATATTGGGTCTAGAGAATTTGTGGCTTGCTTTAACAGATCCTTTTACTATTGAGGGTTTGGAAGGTTTGTGGTTGGATTCTTACATTTTTGTGATAATGTGATAAATTATTTTATATATAAATAATGATAAAGATTCATTTCATACTTTGTAGATCCATAAATCTATCTGAATAATTGGTCCTAGTATTCCTCTACCTTCTTATTGTGGTGAGAATATATGGTCTCCAATATTTATGACTTGTATGATTTTAAATTTGTCCCTGAAAAAAATTATTGTAATTTATCATGAATAGTCTGGAGAATACGCATATTGTAATATTGGGTCTAGCGAGTTTGTGGCTTGGGTATAGATGTCTTGTAATATTGAGGATCTGGAAGATTTGTTGTTTGATTACTTGCATACATATTTTGATAGATGTGTATACATATTCCATAGTTCCTATTTTTACTCAAATATGAAGGTTGCTGACGAACAATCTGTAGTTTTGATTTATGTTTGAGAGCCTTGTATGAAAGTTGTTCTAGACTTTCTTTGATGCTACATCATCTTCTTTTTTTGAAGTGTCATAGAAAGTAGAAGTGCAAATCAAAATTTATAATCGTCATTGGGTGAGTTGGTGCAAGTTAATTTGTTATATATCATTGGGACATTGTAAAGGTTAATGTTTTCTTGTCCTCTTTGTATAGTATTTGTAATTGTTTTTATTAAGTAAAATAGGTTTTGCAGGGCTCTTGAAACCCACATCATAATAAAATTTTTGAGAATGTTAGAAAAACCAACCAAAGTAAAACATATGAAAGTAGCAAGGATAGGCCACCACAGGACCGAACATGAAAAAGAAGAGAAATAAAGAAAAAAAAGGAAACTAGTTATGCTAAGCTCTTAAGCATATCCGCAACATTATTTTCAAGGGCTTCAATCAGTTGCACCTTGTCTTTAACATTCTGCACTTGGGAGTCTTGCAGATCATTTTTCTCCCTGTTCTTCTTGGTTCTTGCTCTGGTTCTCTTCCCTAGGCCTTCCGTCTACTCCTTGTCTTCCTTCTTAGTCCTTAGATCAGTTTTAGGATTCATATTTTCTTCCATCTTTTTGATCAACAGTTTCAGATTTTTGTTGGACGTCTTAAGGATATTAAAATTTTGCTATGCCACTCCCTTAAGGGTCTTTTACAGACTTATCATTTTGGACTCCATGTTCTTGATCCTAATTTCCAAGCTAGGAGAGTTCTCTATTATCTTATCCATGTTGGCCTACCCCTGAATTTTTTCCTTGATGTCCTCTATCTCATGGTAGAGCCACTTAAAAGACCGAAACTGGTCCAACATGTTGTTTTTGGTATTGTTGAGAAAGTCCATGTCCATCTTCCTAGCTTTGTCACTGAGAACAACCAAAGTAGGGTCAATCAATTCTTCCTTATGGACTTTTTCATCTTTATCCTCTAGAATCTATGGATTGACAGCTTCCCTAATTATGCCCATACGCACAGTGTTAATATTAAAGTTTCTCTAAACCTTTTTGCCCCTACCGGTATCCTGACTATGATACTCCTCCCCTAATGTTTCTTCTGTCTCATCAATCCTTATGGGTGATTGATTGGTACCCTTGTCATCTCTTTCTTCAGTCTCAGGGGTTTGAGTTTGCTTCTTAGTACCTGGGGAATGGGGAGGAGGGGATTTTTCCTTGCTGATGGTAATGTCAATTGACAGGTTACCAGAGAGGTCCTACATAGGATTGGGAGAGCCCTCCATTTCCTATTCCTACTTTTCCACTAGATCCAAAGGGGGTTTTCCACATCAACTTTTGAAACCATTTCTTTCTCCTTTTCATTATATTCTTCCTCCAAATTAGAATCGTTCATGTCCTACTTTTTGGAGGGGAATTCTCTTTTGATGTCTTTCAGAGGCCGTTTCTTAGGAGAGCTCTTGCCCAAAATCATAGCATCAACCTCCTCACTTTCATCTGAAGGGATGCCCACAGAAGAGCTAGAGGGGACATAATCTAAGCCAGAGTTAACACTTATAGCTTTGCTAGCCCCAATTTCCTTTCCCAAGATTTGGGTTTTAAAGAATTCATAAAGCAGAAGGATAAGACCTTCATGCAAGGTAGGATTTGCAATTTTGTTATCTCTAACACCAGTAATATTCTTATTCATAGAAGAGAAGAGATAACACGGAATGGAAATTTTGACATCATGCCTAAAATGATTAAGCAAGATGAAGTGATAAGTTCATATTCTAGCAAACCTGGTGTCGAGAGAAATGTAGTAGCTGAGAGCCCTCAAAACATACTACCAGCACGTCTTCAGATTCTCAGGGAGGTAGTAGGTGCCTGCTTTGACAATGGTGTTCATCTTTGTATCATCCCTCATAAACTTTTTGACAGCGATATCGGAAATTTTTTGGTCTTTGTAGAATTTTTTCTCAATGGTAGGCATGTCGGTGACCATCAAAATGACTTCCTCCATAATAGTGAACATCTTTCCTTCAATCTCCACCGACCCATCTTGCCAATTTTTTACAAAGATGTTGGTAATGACCTTCTTATGTCCATGGAGGTGTTCAATAAATGTGGTTACCTCCCCTTTTTGTAATACATCCCAGATTTTTGTTCTCTTCTTCCATTTTTTGTTGTCGCCTTTCAGCTCCCTCCTTAACCTTTCCCCCACCATGACTATCGGGATGGCTCTGGTAAACCATTGGTTTTGCCGAGAATATCTGCTACCCTTATTTCTAACTTCATCATCTTTCTTACTAAAGGTAGCTTTTTTTATATGATTGCAAGAAATGGGGAAGGGTGCCCTAACTATGTGTGGATGTGACATTTAATTAAAACTCATGCAAAACCACCACCACTTGCCATGAGTGAAATTACTTCTACTAGCTAGCTTGTAACAAAAGTAATTATTATTAGTTAAGCTGTGGTACTTTGAAGATTGTCCCCTTTCAGGGAATCTATCTCACCATTATGGAAAGTTTCATAATTATGCCTTGAGTGATAAGTCTCATTGCTGGCATCCTGAAGGATGGTCCAATCAGCATCCCGAGTGGCAACCGAGAAAAGCTCAGAGATAGACAGGTCATCCTCTAAGAAATAGGTCCAAATGGCAAAAAATTTTAAGACTTTTCCAAGACCACAGCTGCGTCAGAGAAATTGGCCATGGGAGGACCAGTGGATGTTGTACGATTGAGAAAAATACATAGCTATCACCATCTGATCAATAGGACCAAGACATAAATTTCTGCTACTGACTATCAGCTTGATTGAGCTAAAGAGCTCACAAATGACCTTTGAGGTGTCTAGCATCTTTTGTTGGGAATGCAGACTATCTAGATGGTTCTTTGGGTACCATCCACAATGTTTCTGCAAGATTCCTCTAGCCTTATCTGGCTTTCCCTTTTTCTATCTAGAGATTTGATTTTTGCTCCTACATCAACTCTATTTTTACTCCTTCTGGCTGCCGGGGAAACTAGAGATGGATCTCTTCTTTTTGTTCTCTTTTTTCTTTGAACTTTTATCCATCCCTCTTTTTCCTCTTTGTATTTGGCAAAGAGATCCTCCATCTTTGAGAATTGTTTTGGGGAGATGGAGCCCAGAAGAAGATCCATTTGATGGACTTTGTCAGAGTCTTGTCTCTCTGGATAGTTGCTAGAGAACGGTTGACCAACTGGTTTGATGCTAGCAGGACTAGAATAAAATTCAACCAAGGGGAGTTTGAAGGAATCCGGGATGATGGAAAAAAATTCAGAGCCAAGGCATGAATCACCCCCTTCCCCCTAGCCTTTTTCATTAATGTCTTCAATGGAGACCCTAGGAATGTTTACTTCCAAGTTGATTCCTTCTGACTGGGGGGAGCCCAATCAGGGAACTAAGCTTTCCTGACCTGGTTTGGATTTCTCCATTTGTTCCCTAGTTTGAGGGAAATCCTTGTCTACTTGTGAATTTGATAACCCCAACTTATCCTCAAGATTGCCCCTTTTTTCCCCTACTCTGTTGTTTTCTAGGGCTGGGTGAGGATTGTTTGACTTTCTCTGGGGTTGTTCCTAAACATTATCAGGCTTGCTATTTTTAACAACCAGAGCCTTCCTTTCCTTTTCCAAGTTCATGTGCATTGGACACAATCTGGTTTTATGTCCTACTCTCTTAAAGTGGAGGCAAGCGAAAGGGACACTTTCATAATCCATTTTTTGCAAGTGTTTACCCAGCTTTGATTGGAGAACAATGATTTTAGGCATATCTTGACCCTCTTCCACCCCAATATAGATTCTTGCATAGGTGAGGTGACTTTTAGCCACAGTTGCTAGGTTTATTGAGAGAAAAGATCCAAAGGATCTGGTAATACCATCAAAGACGTCTTCAACCTAGAATTCAAGAGGGATTTTTGGGAGACAAACCCACATAGGGGCCTAGATGAAGAAAGAAATGTTGAGGTCTAGCTTTGGGGTCCATTTATGCACAACAAGAGTAGCCTTGCCAATTGACTAGCTGCTCTCACAAAGGATTTTGTCAAGGTCTTCTTTGCAAGAAAAATCAAAAGAGAGAAAACCTCATGGTCGTGACAAGGACTTACACTTTAAGCTCCCATTTCTTTTTCACAAAGACTCTAACAATGTCTATGTTGGGTCTAGATCCCACAAACTTTCCCACAAGAGTGTGATCCATTGAGGAAATGTTGTGATCCACCAACTCATCAGGAATTTCTATGATAAAGTTACCTTTCTCTTTATCAGAAAGATCCTTAATAGAAGGGAAGGAAGACTTGCCCCATAAAAGGAAATATGCAATGGATGGATCAGAGACTATTCCATCCATCCATTCCTTTTATGAAATGTTTTGATTGCATTGCGAATGAAACTTCCAAGACAATTATAAAACCTTCTAGTATTGATTTAAAAGAAAAATTCTTATTGTATTCAATCAATTTATTTTAATCGAAATTCCCCAATAAACTAATTGAATTATTTTGTTTACATATCTGACGTATTGAATGTTTTATAGTTAGAAAACTCAAAAAATTAGAAACCAAAATCTATGTTGGTTCGAAGGAACCAGATCTATCTAAATGATGATAATGAGCAATTGCGTAAAGATCTTCCCGAAAAAAAAGTGGATATAAAAAGAATTGTTGTGAAGATCAATGTTTGTTTGAATTTCTTTGGAATTCATCCATTTAAAAAAAACACCGAACCCAAGAATAACCTCTTGGATTATTAAAGATAATACATAGTGCGATCTAGTTGGAACATAATAGAAAATATCTATCTGATAGATAATTTTCTTCGCATAGATCTTCATTTTTCATGAGGAAGAACAAAAAAATTTTATTTTGGTAGTTTGATCGCTCTCCTGACTCATGGACTACAATTAACATGGTCAGTACACTATTTCTCTTACACAGGATGCCAAAATGTGTAGACCAATGGTGCTGAGGGGCTTTACCACTCTGGTCCTTTGTCTGACTCTTCAGGGCTGAGGGGGAAGATGAACCTTCACCTGCTCCAACCCCCTTTTCCAAGGTCAATCTTCTTGACTCTTGGGTCCCCATTCAAGTTCTCTTTTGTTCCCACTCCCTGATCTACAGAGACACCATAGCAAGCGGCAATCTAAACCTACTACCCAAAAATCCTGCCCACATTCAAGTTCAAATTCAAACTTTCGCCCGCTCGCCTGCTATTTCCCACTGTCGCCATGACTAAGTTTGTATGTTATGATTTCTTAAATAAATAAATATATAAAAGAGTTTTAATTGATCATATTTGTTTCAAAATGGAATTTATTTTTGTGTAGTTTAGGAGAAAAAATTATAATAAAACATTTGGTTTAATAATAGACTTAACAAGTTGATTCTCACCTTCAAGCATTTGTAATCTCATGGCCCTTACACCCTCATAAGTTATTACATGCTTTTTTGAGATTGTTTGTTTTAGCACAAAATAAACCTTAATTGTACAAAATAAACCTTGGTTGTATTTGACTATAATTAATACAAATATTTCTTTGAGGAGTTCTTAGATTTCAAATTAGAGGTGACCTCTACTATCCTCCGCATTAGCTTTCTTTGAGGATTTCTTACGTATCAATTTTTGTTAGTTTTGTGGGAATTTGTTATTCTTGTAAGGTCATGTGTATCTTGTTTGCTAGTTCTATGGGGATTTGTTATTCTTGTAACAAGGACAATGATTGTCATCACTTCAATATTGTAACCATTGCAAGTACTTTACTATACACAAGCGTATTATGTGCTCACCATAAGTAGTAGAGAAGTTTGCAACACATAGTGATTGTGTGAGAAACCAAAATTTTCTTATTGTAGTTGTTTTCTTATTATGCTCTTTGTATCCTTTTTTTGGCCATAAGAAGACTAACGAAGTAGAGAAATTTATATTTACATCTGGTTACTCCACATTGGTGTTTCTAGGTTAAAATTGTGTTTGTCAATATATGTTTTCCTTCTTTTCTTTTCTTTTTTGTTTGCTTTTAAATGTTGCTACAAATATTATGCTGTAAACATTCTTGACTATCATTTGAAGTGAATTCGAGTAGAACAACAATTTTGATTTTTGTGGCTTTTGAACTATACCAAATATGTGTACTTTAGAATTTGCAGATGAGTAGCCATAGAATAATGATTGACTTGAATAAAATTTTTGGGGAGACCTATAAATTAGAGAGTCAATTGCATAGATACCCCAAAATTCTTTAAGAGTTGTTCTCTTTTTATTTATTTTTCACTTCTAAATGTTGTTGCACCTCAAAGATGCTCTGGTGGTGGGAGCTCTAATACCAATAATATAAAGGCATTCACTTGGTGATCTAAGCTATATGAAATGCACATCAAGCTCTTTTTATTGAATCTATGCCTTTTGCATTTTGCAAATTCAGCCAGCTTTAGTGAAAAGCCTTTTCATTTGCACCAAGTTGGGGTGCAAAATAGCCAGCCTTAGTTCAAGTCTTTATAATTATAGTCAAAATTATTGTATTGGATGTACATGTACTCTTTCTATATAGAATGACCTCCAAGCTTCCTGGTCTTTTCAGATTTTTTTAACAAAACTATAAAATTCTTTTTTTGATTTCTTCACTTCAAAGTTGAAGGGTATCTATATGTTCTATCAAAGCCTTTCATTTAACCTATGTTGCATAGGTTTTGTCTAGTTTTTTTACTTTAGTTAAGGCATAAAATCACTTTCCTTAGATAAAATCTTAATAATTGCACCATGTTATGCTAATTTATGTCCTAAATATTATAGGTAATAGTGTACATGAACTCCAAATAAATAGAATGCACTCCAAGCTCTCTTGGTTTTTAAAGGGTTTTATATGAAAATTATTACTCTCAAAATTCTTCTCTTCAGAGTTGAGGGATATATTTTTTGTGAAAGAAATCACCAAAATAGTCCCTCTGTCCATACAACTATCTCTCCATTCCTTCTATCAAAGATCATCTAGTGCACAATCCCTCTCCTTTCTATCAAAGTTTGTTGAAGGGCATAGTTCCCCCTATGATTTTCAAAAGCATGCAACAAGATTTGATTTTGACCTATCTAATTAATCTCACCACCATATCAAAAACCCATTGAAAAGCTCTCCTCTATGTAGAGCATAGTCCCTTTATCTATTCTATCAAAATCATTTTGTTCAGAGTTTCCCTCTAATTTTTGCAAGACCCATTGATAAGCTCTGTATATTAAATCACAATCTTCATGTTTGAAGATTTTTGCAGCTTTGACGAATATTACATAAGTTTCTGATAGTTTTTTGGTCTAAGCTAGAGCATAAAGCATTCCTTCCTTAGACTAAGCCTCATTATTTCAGTGTTGATTAGGTATTGTTTTTTATGCCTAGTTGGAGGTTCAACAATCAAGTATTTTTTATTAGAGTTAAAATAGGTTTTGAAGGGGCCCTGAAATTCTAAACAATGCTAGAACTTAAGATAGGACATTAAAATTTCCCAAAATACAATAGTCCACCTAGAACAAAAGACCAGACACCCAAAACACCACACAAAAAAATACTACCAAAGAAAGCAATCCAACTGAAAAACCCCAATCTGCTACATACGATAAACCTAAGGAAAATAATAGTTAAGAGAGGAGATTAAACTTTTGATCCCTTCTTATGGGACATAAGGGTCATGTTGAAAGATGAGGAGAATCTCTTAGAATGTTTTCCTTTGATTGTGATCCATCCTTCTTCAACTTTAGCAGCCTCATCCTGCAAGCATGGCGAGTCCAAGACCGAAGCACTAGCACTAGCAAAGGTGTTGAAACAGTCAGCGAAGAATCTAGTAAATGGCCAACAATATTCCCAACCAAGGGACTAGCTAAAAGAGGGTCAACAAAACTAGAACTAGCCACTACCAAAATACCAATAGAGTTAGCAAAATCAATGCCCACAGAACTACCAACAGGGAGCCCGACTCCATCCAACAAAGGAGCTGGTACAAAACTAGCAGAAGGGTGGATGAGATTAGGGTCAACAACCATGACAAACCTAGAAGAAGTAGGGAATGAGCCGTCCTCTACCACGAAAGATATTAGATTGCCTAAAATTGAAGCAATGTCCTTCCCTGACTGAGTGGAGTTTTTCAAACTATGCAATGCTAATAGGAAGCTCCCTTACACCAAGAGGGAGAAGACTTCTTAGAATCCAATCCACATTGAGTAGAAATGTGACCAGTCTTGAAGCATTTTCGACACCTAAAAGGAATACCTTCATAGTCAAGTTGTTGGATCCAAGATCCCAATGGTAACTCAATATTGAATTCAACTAAAAGACCCTTTGAGGTGTCAAGGTCTACCAAAAGGTGAGAAACAGTGGAGTAATAATTATTATAAGAATCATGATCAAACATTAAGAAATCCACCAAGGCCTCACCCTCTTCCTCCAAGATGGAGTCATGCCAAAGATAAAGGGGGAGGTTAGGAAGCCTAATACAAATGGGGATCTTAATAAAGACTTCAGAGGAAGGATTAAAATTAGGGTGCTAGGGCTTAAGAATAAAATTTTCCTCCTCCCAGCTAAAGAAATATTCACACAAGATTTTAGATCTATCCTCAGCCCTATCAAACTTGGATATTAAAAATCCCTTAACCATAGGAAATATATGAACAATATCAAATAGAATTGGTTCCCATTTATGAGACACCCATTCATGTAGTTGATTTAAAATTATCAGTGATGTTCAAAAAATCCCCTTCAGCCTTTGAAGAGAGCTAAATAGGGAGAGAGCAACTCACTAGTATTAGGGGATTGGAAGATGCAAATCCAATAGTGCTAGCAGAAGCCCTAGGTCCTTTCCCAAATAAATTTGTATTAGAAACAACCTTGGCAAAGGATCCCATTGCGAAGGAAGCCACTAAAACATCTCCATCACCAGAGATAATGCCATCATTTTTATTCAAGCCTCCCAAAACCCTAGCAGAGGCGGAGGCATACCAACAGCTTTAGGGAAAACTCCACCACATGTAGTTGAGCTAGTTTTATCTAGATCAATAATTGGAAAAATAGTCAAGGGAATCCTTGAACCATATGAACCTAGGACTACACCCGCAGGAGCTCCAATCCCACACAAGTGCAGAAACATGAGAACTGACTGACAAGAAATAAGAGAGCCCAAAGGCAACGGGAGCAACAGACTATGAGGAACCCCCCTTCAAACTAGCAGAAGCGAACACCCCAACATTTGAAATGCATGGGTGGGAAGAGCCAGCTCCAATCACTTTCGGAGCTGTCTCTTCCTGCCCATGCAGTTCAACCATCAAATATATTTTTATGTATTTTTCATACATTTCTTGTTCAATAAAATGGTAATTTCACTCTCTATAGTGCTAAACATTCTAGTCTTCATTCTGATTATTATCTCAAGTGAATTCAATGTGAACAATAATTTTGTGGTCTCTGAATTATACCAAATATTGGTGGTTTAGATTTACATATCAGTAGCCATAGCAAGTGTCACAAATGAATGAGACGAAACTTCTTAGAATCCTTGAACATCAATATTTTGAGTTATTGTTAATGGGCCCTTGGTCTACCGGTGAAGTTGTTTCATTTTGAATGAACCCATTAGGGATCAAGTCTTGTTGAGTGCAAAGGTTCTGACACCATAAGGGATGAGGCCAAGATTGTTCCATGCATGGATTTTGGTGGAATGGATACCCCTCAATCCTTGTCTCTTAGCTGAAGAGGTTCTTTGAACCTCCAACAAAAAAATTATTTTGAGCTATTGTGTCATGGGTGAGGAGGGAACCACTCCATGATTTTTATTTTTATTTTTGAAAATTATGATCTTTTCTACAATCCTTCAAATGATGAGAGTAGAAAGATTTAATTAGACTCCCATAGTTTTAGAGTTTAATTTGTAAACCCAATCAGTTAACTTGGATGAAGAGCACAAGGCCATCCTAATGTTTCATTTTAGTTCTTCCAACATAGGAGAATAAAATATGATTTACTTTGGAGCTCTTAAGGTGGTTTGCTAGTGTCATGTATCCCACTTAAAAAAAAATTACTGAATTTTGGTCATAAAAAGCCCTTTCTAAAATTTTATTATTATTGTTATTTAACGTTCACTGAAGACCCGTAGGATTCATAGGCAATAGTATTGAGATCTCAAATCAATATAGCTTTAAGTTAGGTAGAAAAATGAATTCATGTATGATATAAAATCCTCAAAAGTGAAGTTTGACCCTGTAAACCACTTAAAATATAAAATAGTGATCCTACTCAACTCTCCAAGGATCTTTATCAATTAATTCCAAGTGATATCTAAATGTTCCACATATTCAAGTTCAAACAAAGGAGTGGATCTCACTTGTGAAACAAATATATTGAAAGTCCACTTGTGTAACATGGCTACCTACATTATATTTTTCCATGACTTTAAGTTGTACTCTGATGAAGGGTACTCCCCTTAATACCTCAAACGCATAATAGAAATAGAGAAAAAACAACAATTTGCAAGAACAACAAATGGGCTTCTTATTGTCTCCACAAATGTGGAATTAAAAACTTTTAGAATTACAATATGCAAAGCCACATGGGCATTCCCTTACAATATTCTATAGGACAAAGCTTGAATCAATACCCAGCTCTACCTAGAACTTCCCTAGACAACACTACAAGCCTTCTTTATATAAGCATTTTCCACCGCCCAAGAAGGTTCTAGAAATTTAGCCCTTAGGGCCGACCAAACTTATAATTATTTTATTTTTTAATTTATTACATCAAAGTCGGCTCAAAATAACTTTTGAAACCCGAACAAAAATTTTGAAGGAAAATTATTTTCCTCCATTTGAGGTGGCCCGACTTCTGAAGACCATAAGTCATCACCAATTGACCCAATTGACTATTATAATCCCATTTCGGAAAGGCCATGAATCACACTACAGGCTTGACAGGTGCAAGCACCTATCACCCAAATTTTTGACCTCATCTGGGGCCTCTAAAGCCTTCAAAACTGAGTTCAAAGTTTCTGTACCCTGCTGCCAATACCAAAAATCTTCAATATCTTCAAAACTAGACTTGATCTAGCCATGAAAATTTATTGGCAGGCTGATATGATTGAGATGAACCTCCACATGTAAAATCAGAACATTTCGAGATCATATGACCAACTTACTAAAAATAGCAAGTTTCCATAAATAGTAGCTCTACAACAGATAGCCCTTATTGAATACAAAAATAGAAATATTTTTGGGTGATGCAAGATTGCTCTTACACCCTAGATGCTCCTGCATCAGACACCTGAGGTAATTTGAGAAGTGACCCCATCACATCTCAGGTGTGTAGAGGAAAACCAAGATGGTTAACCTCCTCCTTTGTCAGCCATGATGAATCTTCAACAGGTAATCCTTTCTACTTGACCAGATATTCTTCATATGTCATGTTCCTTATGCTTCTACCAACATGACTATCCAGTATATCCTCAACCTCTTTGGTATCTGAACTAGTTGCTGGAATACTCCATTGTGCTATGGTGATCTCATCTTCAGCACCTCCCTAATGATACTCTGTCAAATTTAAAATGTTAAACGCTGGTGAAATATTCAGCTCAGTAGGAAATTCTACCTCATAGGCATTTCTTGAATCATGCTTCTTTAGTATCTTACATTGCCAAAACTTCTTCATTTTCAGCTTGTTGTATGTACCAACTGGAAATTGCTCTTTCCGCAAATGAACCATGACTTCATCTCCAACCTGAAATTCCTTGTGCCTCCTTTTCTCATATGCCTTAGCCTTATACTGTGCATTCATCTTGATATTGTGTTTCCTCACCTCCTCATGGATGTTCTTCAAATGTTCTACAAAATCCTCATCTTCAACAATACTTATTTCTCCTATGTTATCTTTCTCAACTTAGATGCATTTCTGGGACTACTTCCATATACAATCTGTGGATGATGTAATGAACTAAACTTCAAATCTATCTTCAACTCTTCACTTTTTTCTAGTGTCATTCTATTTGTTCCCTTATTTGGAAAACTAGCTCTTGGAATCAAATCCATCTGATGACTGACCTTTCTTACTGGTGGTAATCCATCAGACACGTTATCGGATACAATATCCTGAAACTCATTCAATAATTCTACAACTTCTACAGGTACATCATCTACTTCCTCTTTCCCAGCCTTTGGAATTAAGGTAAAACACATATGCTCATGCTGCATACCATCTAAGAAATTTCCTCTATCAACAAAAGTTATTCTTACATTACCACATACCTTTTCTTCAGTCTCCTTCAATGGCTATAGCTTATGTCGCACTCCATCCTTTGTCAAAGAATATGTATTCGGACAAGCATCATGTACTACACATGTGTCAAACTGCCAAGGTCTACCCAATAGCATATGACATGCATCCATAGATATTATATCACATAGTAACTCATCATGGTACCCGCCAATCTTGAACTTCACTAGGCATTGTTCACTAACCATGACCTTGTGGTCATCCTACACCCAGGCAACCCGATATGGATGTGGATGTTTCTACCTCTTAAGCTTCAAATTTGTCACCATCTCTTCTGATACCAAATTATCAGTACTGCCACTATCAATAATCACATCACAACACTTACCCTCACACTTGCACCTGGTGTGAAACAGGCTCCTTCTTTTCTTAGGTTCAGTCTCACCACTCAACATGACTCTTTTGTTAATCAGCATTTCTCCTCTTTCAACATCTTCAAAATTTGATGATCTGGCATCTTCATCTACATGTGCAACTCTGTCCTAGTCTTCATTTCTCCTATATGTCCTTCCTTGGCATTGAGGACATTCAAATGCCCTATGACCTTCTTCTCCACAGTGAAAACATGTTCCATGGAAGCCTCCTCTTCCACATCCTTGTCCTCTTCCTCTTCCTCTCTGATCTCTACTATTCTGATCATGGAAATTATTGAAATTATCTCCTCTCTGATTTTGACTATTACTGGCCTCATCCTGCTTCTTTGGATCTTCATTTCAATCTCCATATGACCGTCCACCAGATCTTCCATCACGACCTCTTTCGCTTTGTCTACTCTCAAACTTCTTGTTCAACTTTTCCTCTACTTTTAGGACAAACTGGTATACCTCTTCAATACTATTCATTCGAACCAGATTCAACTCTTACTGAATACTCAGCCTCAACCCATTAAGGTAATGGGCAATTTCTCCTTATCGGCTTCCGCATGGCATGTTCTGATGAGGATTCGATAGAATTCCTCTATATACTCCTGAAGAGATCTTCCTACTTGCTTCAAACTTTGCATCTTCTTCAGTAGGTCAAGCTCATAATCAACAAGAATGAACTGTTGCTTCAATTTATCCACCATCCGATCACATCTTGTGATTTTATCCTTTCCTCTTCAATTTCACTCCAACTGAATCTCTTCCCACCAGATCTTCACATGACCCTTCAATCTGGCCTTCACAAAGTTGACCCGATTAGGATCCTCGATATCTTCATACTCAAAATATTCTTCACACTCATTGATCCAGTCGATCAATTCTTCTAGGTTAAGATTCCCTGAAAATGTAGGAACCTCAATCTTAGGTCTTTTCCCAATCTTGGAAATGGCTCAAAAAATTCTTTCTTCTTCTGGATTCAAAACTTTGAGTTCCCCTTCCTGATCAAAATTTCCTTCTCCTTCAACTTCATCCTCATTTTCATCTCTGACATTAAGATTCATTTCTCTATGAATCTTCTCTTGTAATGCTCGCACTTGTCTCTATAGTTCCCTAACCTCAAGTGTTACAACACCAGCTCTTCCACCACGTTCCCTTTGTGGAGGCATTTTCGCACTTCTTGCTAAAACCCTAACCATGGTCCTGGTGCAAAGTGCCTCACAGTCAGTGATTTTTTTACACAGAAACCCTAACCCATGGTCCTAGTGTAAACTGCCTCACAATTGGTGATCTATTTACACACTCAGGAACTCCCACTCTGATACCACTTGATGAAGGGTACTCCCCTTAATACCTCAAACACATAATAGAAATAGAGAAACAACAACAATTTGCAAGAACAACAAATGGGCTTCTTATTATCTCCACAAACGTGGAATTACAAAATTTCAGAATTACAATATGCAAAGCTACATGGGCATTCCCTTACAATTTTCTGTAGGACAAAGCCTTGAATCAATACCCAGATCTACCCAGAACTACCTTAGACAACACTATGAGCCTTCTTTATATAGATATTTTCCACCGCTTGAGAAGGTTCCAGAAATTTAGACCTTAGGGCCAACCAAACTTAGAATTATTTTATTTTTTAATTTATTACATCAAAGTCGGCTCAAAATAACTTTTGAAACCTGAACAAAAATTTTGAAGGAAAATTATTTTTTCCCATTTTAGGTGGCCTGACTTCTGGAGACCATAAGTCATCACCAGTTGACTCGATTGACTATTATAACCCCATTTCAGAAAGACCAAAAAGTGCACTACAAGCTCAACTTGCTCAAACTTGATTGGTGCAAGTGCCTGTCACCCAAATTTTTGACCTCATCTAGGGCCTCTAAAGCCTTCAAAACTGAGTTAAAAGTTTTTGTACCCTATTGCCAATACTAAAAGTCTTCAATATCTTCAAAACTAGACCTGATCTAGAAATGAAACATTACTGGTAGGCTGATATGACTAAGATGAACCTCCACATGTAAAATCAAAACATTCTGAGATCATATGACCAACTTACTAAAAATAGCAAGTTTCCATAAATAGTAGCTCTGCAACAAATAAGCCTTATTGAATACAAAAATAGAAATATTTTTGGGTGATGGAAGATTGGTCTTACACCCTGGATGCTCTTGCATCATACTCACTTGTAATATCTCCTCTCCGCTTCCGAATGAAGTTATGCTCATGCTTGTGAGAAGTCATGGACCCAAGCATTAGATTATGAGGGTGTTCCCTTATGTTTTCAGTAACGTTTCTCTACAGGGCACATGGACACTGATTGCGCTCTTCTGCACCTAAAAGAAGTTGTCACATGGTGGAAGGCTACTAGTAATGACCATTTGATAGGTAGAGCTTCTAATTCTATTTTTGATTCTTCTTCTGAGGACTCATAGTCTATTGATGAAGATGAAACTCATGCTAATAATTTGGATATTGCTCATGTTGCTAGTCAAAACCAGACTTCTACTTCTCACTTGATTCTTGCTCCTACTACATCCTTGGTTGTTTCCCCTACTTCTTTTGTTTCAATGCCCGTTGTCCCTTGTTGTTGATTCTACTACTCCCACTCTTGTTCTTCAACAAAATTCTATTGATAATTCTCAGACTCTTAATCACTTTGGCCTTTGTGTTGATGCATGTCCTAGTGGGGTCTCCTTTGTTGGTTAGCTTAAGGATAGCATTGCTTGGATTGTTGTCCAGTAGCATAGGAAGAACTCTTCTTCTAACTCTTGCCCATCTTCTCATGGGGTGTGAGTCTAGTTGATGGGCTTCTAGCCTTTGTGGTTTGTTTTTTGTCTTCTAGTCAACACCTCTTGTCCTGACTATGTGTTGTCAATGGCCTATGTTTCTACTTTCAATTGTTGTTTTTGTAAGGGTGATCTAATGTGAATTAGTTTGACCTTATGCAATTGACTTGTATACATGTTTGTATTAAATATTGTATGATTATGTCAGGTACAAATTGAATGAGTATGGTATATATGGAATACAAACCATATGTTATTGCATAAAGTGTAACATAAAGCTATTTCTATTGAAGTTGTATTGTGACCTAATGTTCATCAAGTTTTGAAATTTATTCAATTGAATTCTATACATTCTTGCGTATATATACCATACTATGCGAAGAGCTCAAATTTTGATAGAATCCATCAAACATCTCACAAGGACATGAGGAAAGTTTGTTAACCACAAAATACACTACAATCTCAAAATTGGGCAAAAGTTGACAAAGGTTCCAAAATCATCATTTTACATCAAAAGGGTAAGTTCAGATCACGATAGTCATTCCCCAGCATGTCCTCAATCCATTCCAATAGCACAATATTACTGCAATCATGGGAGTATACTAATTCCAACATTTAAATCACACCAAACGTGATGATCAATAATTTTGGAAAGCACAATCGAGGCGAGTTAAAAAATGCCTAAAAATTAAACTTAGAATTAAGCCACAAAATTAAAACCCAAAATCACATTTATATCAAATAAAAGAACCTATCATTCCCACCTAAAATAATTCAAAGGTAGTGTTATAGTTGGAGACACTCCCCACTACCATGATGTATCAATACCAACATCTTTGGCCCGTTAAGTAGGAGAATGCAATGTAAAACATAATAGATACTGGATAGAGTTGTGTGGTGATCCTCAATAATATTACAAGGATTTTCCTTTTAGTGATGTCCAATTAAGCTTGGCCTATAAATTGTGTGAACCTAGACCAAATTTTTATATTATTATGTATCCTATCCAACAATTTTGTTTTCTATTTTATAATATAACAAACAAACCTAGGGGTAGTTTTAAAAGTTGAACCAAAATTTTGAATGAATTATAAAACCCAATTAATTTTGGGATAGGAATTATTTCTAGACCATCATAATCCACAATAATGAATCCAACCCTGATACCTTCTCTCCCATGGTTTAGTGCAACTTCCAGTCACATATTGACATTCATCATCCTTAATTTTTCTAGTATTCTTCATTTTTCTTATGATGATCAAATCCATTATCTATCTTTATTCTTATTGTTTTGTCATTTGTCGATTTATTCATTATCAAATCTATTGTATCTTTCTTGTCTATAGAGGTGGAAACTCCAATACAGAGATTTGACTTTGGTTTGCCTCTGAAACAAATAGCCCAACACTTTCCACATCATCTTGTGTGAAAGTTTGAATTTCCTAGCAATCCTAGGATTCTTCTATGACACAATCAAGGATGGAGGATCTAATTAAGGACTATCAAAACTTGTAGCCAAACCACAACACAACAAAATAACACAACACAACAATTGTTTAACTCAGATTTTCATTAACATGCCTGGCTATAAGGCCTTCCAGGTTAGGGCCAATTACAATCAGAGATTACAATTTTGATACAACAAGGATCAACAAGGATCCAATACAACTCCAACTAGTTTAGTTTTGAAAACAACCAGCAACTGATGGAAACCCTAAGGTAGATCTAAACTTGAGATCGCAAGCCTCCAAGCAATCTCCTTATCTCCAAGCCTCAACCACTAGCTCTGTTAATACAAACTATCAGATAACAATCTAATCTGCAAGATCTCACAGGATCTTTTCCATAACTTCACCATTGAAATCTTCTACCAAGTCTTCCCCCAAACATCTACCCTAACACCCCCTTAAATACTAATCATCAGCCACAAGTCAGCTGGATGAAACCATTAACTCCTCCTAACAAATATTAAATGTGATACAAGTCAGCTCTCAAATAGCCTTACAATTATTAAATTCAACATGTTGGCTTATAACAAAAGCTACCAACATTAAATGTGCCAAGTCAGCCCAAAAAATCACACAGAACTCTAGTCGGTAAACCAGAACTACCAAGCATCAGTGAAATAACTGAGAAATGCTGAGCACAAGTGTCGACCAATCACCGCAGGCAATGCTGAGTAACAATTTCACCAAGTGCCAGAGATTACCAAGTTCCTTCAACGACTGAGCTTCCTTCAATGACCGAGACCGTCGGTCAAGGCTGCAACTGAGTAACACCAGCCAAATAACAATCCACCCATGTAGTGCCACCAAGTACCCTAGAATGCCCCTACATCATTCTACCTCCACTTGTGATATTTCCTTCTTCCTCTTGTTTAGAATAGTTGTTTTACCTTGCTATTTACGTTCTATAATTATGTTTGTTGTACTTTTAATTTTGTTAGCCTGGTTGGTATTCTTGTATCTCTCTAGTTATATGTAATCTTTGAACCCTATTCATATGGAATGTGCACACCACACTTGTGTCCCAAATTTGCATTAAGTCTTGGACTCACACTAGTGTCCAAGATGTAGTCTTTTTGTTTTCAATAATCAAAATATTAGTTCATAATTAGAGTTAGGTATAATGTGTGTGCATAAATAAATGTGTATATATATGCATGTATGGATAAATGAATGAATGAATGCATTTATATCTATGTATGTGTATGTATTTGCATGCATGCACACATACATACATTCAAGCATGCATAAATCAACACATATACATGCATGAGTGTGTATGAATGTATGTATGCATGAATTTGTATATGTATTTATGTTTGAATAAATGATTTCATGTGCATATGTATGCATGCATATCTATGTTTGTGTATGTATTTGCATGAATTAATACATAAGCACAAACATGCACACATACATACATGTAAGCATGCATAAATCAGTACATACATTTGTGCATACATGCATAAGCATTTGTACATGCACACATGCATGTATGTATAAATGAATGTATGCATGCATAAATAAATGTGTATATATATGTATGTATGAATAAATGAATGTATGCATGCATACCTATGTATGTATATGTATTTGCATGCATTCATACATGCGCATATACATACATGTAAGCATGCATAAATCAATACATACTTTCGTACATGCATGCATTAATATACATGCACACATATACATGCAATAATTAATGCACATTTTATTCATCCATACATGCATACATACATACATACATCCATTCATAGATTTATTCATTCATACATACATGTATTCATGCACATACATTCATAGATTCAGTCATTCATTCATACTTGTATTCTTGCACATACATACATGCCTACATCCATTCATCTATTCAATATTATATACATCCATAGATTCATTCATTCATGCATTCATCTATTTATTCATACATTCATATATACATACATGCATGCATAAATTTATTCATACATACATGCATGAATACATTTATACAATAGATATGCACACATCTATCCATTCATACATACATACATACACACGCATTCATACATTTATTGATTCATTCATACATACATAGGTGCATGCATGCATTCATGCATACATACATATGAACTATTTGTTAAGTATGTGTATGGACCAAAATGTTTACATGTATGCATGCATACATGTATGCATTCATTCATGCATGTTTGCATAAATACATGCATGAAGATTTATACATGCATGCATTCTTTCATCCATTCATTCATACATGTAGTCATACATGCATTCTTGTATTTATACATATCATAGATATGCATACACGCATTCATACATTTTTTCATTCATCCACTCATACATTCATTCATTCATTCATAAATACATACATAACTTGCATTTCATTCATTCATGCATTCATGCATATATACATACCATTGATATGCATACATGCACACATACAATCATTCATCTATTCATTCATTCATCAATACATACATGCATGCATTAATTCATGCATGCATACATACATATATACATTCATTCATTCATATATACATATATTCATTCATTCATTATACATATATACATACTTAGGTAAATGCATGCATGCATACATACATATCAACTCTTTGTTAAGAATGTGTGTGCACAGATGGATTTATAAACACACATACAAAACCATAAATTATTGCATATACATTACACATAGGGATGTACAAATAATATGATTCAATATAAATATTGAAACTAGAAAGGAAAATCAAAATGTAAAAATAGAAAATACTATGCCCTATACATAATAAATATATGTGCAAACCCTTATTTTTTATTATATATGATTATGCATAAATATAGTTTTATGATGTTTTATATACTCTTCATACAAAAGTCATACATAACGCAAAAGAGTAAATGACACTAACAATTGTGAATCAATGACTAACCATTATGAATAGATAATCTACATATAGTTCTTAGTTTTATTGTGTATTAAGGATGATTACAATAAGCTTTATGCAATCATCATGTATAGAGTCAATCTCACTCAACTATGATGTTATAAATAAGCACACTAGAGTTAGTCAATCTTCCTTCACCATATGAGTTTAATTTGACTTTTAAACAAAAATCATAGAATCCTAATAACAATATCACAATTTGACTTGTGGAAAATCTCCTACTTATAAAAAATCATGGAGTTAGTTTCACTCAACCATGATGCATGGACAAGCATATTAGGCATCACATAGGCTTTTGACATACAATGATAATATCATCAAACATTTAGCCTAAGGCTTGTCATGCACCATAATGACATACCTACAATTAGACACTTGAAATAAAAAGTAAAATAATTAGTGACACTTGATCAATGTCATTTACCTCCATAATGTAATACCTTAAAAATGGGCTATAAGTTCATTGACCTCCTACATCATCAAATCAAATGAAATCAACATCGAAGTCCTAACCTAAGGCACATCTAATCATCATCGAATCCTAATTGATTATCTTAAATTCTGCATCGAGGAATATTCCTAACAATATTCCTAATTATCTTGATTAAATTTAATGATTATTTGGCGATAAATCTTATTTATCCTAAAATTTGATTAATTGAATATTCTCAATATTTAATTAATTAGATTTAATACTGCCACTTAATTATTTAATTGAATTGAATTATATTTATTCCTAAGTATTATTATTTAAATTTGACAATAAATCAAAATTCTTATCATTAATTGATTAAATTCTTATCATTAATTGATTAAATTCTTATTTAATTAATTAAAGTAACTTGTCATATTTGATGATATTAGTTTTGAATAAAAGTTTGATTAAATGATTGATTAACCCATAAATTAATTGTTTTATTTCAAAAATCAGTTAAATTGAGAATAAATCATTTTATTTATTTATTAATTCATAATTATCCATGTGCACTATCAAAGAGCAGTTAAACTCCAAATCAGAAAATCAATGCAAGTTATTGACTTTTTGGAACTCAACATCATTTTTGAGTTTTAAAGTTGATCTAAATTTCTAATTTGAGTTAAAAAGATGTTTTTGCATGATTTGCATGTTTTTGTGAATTAAATTATCTTTATAATCAAATAACTCAAAAATCAAGCTAAGTTAATTTGAGTGATTTATGGCTTTCTTTCATGCACCTCCAAAGCCCTGGATTTCTATAAATCAAGGTTTTAGCTCTTCACAAATCATCCACAAGAATTGTATAATCACGCTACTGAATTGGAGACTGAAGAATCATCTTTGCGAATCCAAGCTATGTGAGATCAACAGTGCATAGTTTTTCATATCATATTAGTTTTCATTTGGTAGATCATCATAGCATATCAGTTTTTACATATCATAGATTCATATCAAGTTTTCATCATATCATTGCATAGAAAATTAAAAAAAATAGATTAATTGCATTCATATTTCATATCAAGTTTTGCATTCAAATCCTTCGTTTAGGTGTCGTCAAGGTCACTGATCTCAATAATAATTTGAGAACATCATACTCACACCTATTAAAAGGCAGTAAATTGCCTGGTTAGTTTAGTTTTCAATTCATTGCACGATTTCATTTTTGCTAACCTCTAGTGTTTTACTGAAGTGTTGTGTCTACAGATCAGGTACAAAATTCACACAGACATTTCTAGCACCCATTGTGGGGCCCCAAAACAGGTTTCAAAAATCAATTCTATCCATTTCTATCTTTTTCTCCTCAGTTTCTATGCAAAACTATGATTTTTAATTTATGTCCATATAATCTTCATGTGAGTTTCTGACAAAAGTCATTTTGCACTATACCCACTATCGTACAATAGTCTATTAGATTGAGGATCGTGTCGTGCTGTACACACTATCATTTGCAAGTTCAACTATCATTTCATAGAACACCCAGTGTCGTACGAGTTTCTAGACTGTCATCTGGGAGCACACCCACTATCGTACGAGTTTCAGACTGTCGTCTGGTAACAGACCCACTGTCGTACGAGTTTCGGCATTAGATTTCAACTGTCATTTCATTTTTCAGGGTAGTTTGTCATATTTGGTTTTTAGATTCCAACTAACGGCTAATCTTAATAATTGAAATTCTCTATTTTTGATTGACTCCTATTGGTTTTGATTGGAAAAAGTGCAAGAATTGCTAAAAATAGGTAAAAATCTACTAAGCGCGTTGCAAGGAATTCAAGTAATCTTCTCAGCTGATAAGACTTTGATTTTGGATCTAAAATAAACATCTCATGTGTCTAGCTTGAGTGACTTTTATTGCTTTTGATGCAGGAGCATCCTGGGTGTAAGAGCAATCTTGCATCACCCAAAAATATTTCTATTTTTGTATTCAATAAGGGCTATCTTGTGCAGAGCCGCTATTTATGGAAACTTGCTATTTTTAGTAAGTTGGTCTTACGATCTTGGAATGTTCTAATTTTACATGTGGAGGTTCATCTCAGTCATATCAGCCTGCCAGCAAAGTTTCATGGCTAGATCAGGTCTAGTTTTGAAGATATTGAAGATTTTCGGTATTGGCAGCAGGGTACAGAAACTTTGAACTCAATTTTGAAGGCTTTAGATCCCCCGAATGAGGTTGAAAATTTGGGTGATGGGCGCTTTGTGTGGTTCAAGCCTGTAGAGAACTTCGTGGCATTTCCAGAATGGGGTTATAATAGCCAATCGGGTCAACGGGCGATGACTTCTAGTCTTCAGAAGTTGGGTCACCTGAAATGGCGAAAAATAATTTTCTTCAAAATTTTTGTTTGCGTTTCAAAACTTATTTTGAGCTGACTTTGATGTAATAAATTGTAAAATAAAATAATTCTAAGTTTGGTCAGCCCTAAGGGCTAAATTTCTAGAACCTTCTCGGGCGGTGGAAATTGCCTATATAAAGAAGGCCCGTAGTGCTGTCTAGGGCAGTTCTGGGTAGTAGGTCTGGGTATTGATTCGAGGCTTTGTCCTACAGAATATTGTACGGGAATGCCCATGTGGCTTTGCATATTGTAATTCTGAAAGTTTGTAATTCCAAATTTGTGGAGATAATAAGTAGCCAATTTTCTGTTCTTGCATATTATTGTTGTTGTTTCTCTATTTCTGTTATGTGTTTGTGGTATTAAGGGGAGCACCCTTCATCAACTTTCGTATCACAAACTTCATTTGGGCTATAAAAATGAACATAGTTTTCTTTCAGCATCTTTGTTACACATAGTAATTAGGCCCCATGAACACTATTTGTGGATCTTGAGAGAGTGGGTTTCCAGCAAAACTCTTCTCAACAAAGGATCCCTTGTAGGTGGGGAGGATACCAAAGGAATCTCACATTCCACTAGATCCATGTGTCTTCAACTTTTGATCAAGGCATTCTCTCTCCGAAGAGGTTGATAGATCATAAGGGGTTGACGTCATAGATCTTTGTGAGATAATCTTGGTCTTAGGGTGTTGGATTTATCTATCTACTTTGTTTGGGTTAAAAGTGAAAAGGCTAGGGGATTATGCTCTACTTCCTTTTTGGATAGTACCAGAAACTCAAATCCTTGAATCTGGAACTAGTCTCCATGTGGTATATCTTGTGAGTCACCTTTAGAGAGGGCTAACTGTAGTGGACATTCCCTTAATTGGGTCAACCACGTTAACAAAACCTCAAGTGGTAATAGCCATTTTCATTGTGGTAGTGACAGCCGCTATATAAATGTCTTTGTGGAAGAAATCTTCACAGGTGTGGTTCATTGTTGGGTTGTCAAATCTCCCTAGCAGCTCTTGATTGATTAAAATCTCAGACTGTGTCAAAACCCTAGTGCACCGGGACTGGAGTTCACCCCCTTGGATCATAAAAGTTGCAAAGTCAAACCATTGCTAAAAACCCTAGAGAGGCCAAATTTTCATTTTTCTAGGGTATATGTGCATCATTGCAAAACATTTTGGAACATACACAATTAGCGCTTCTGAGGATTAGAATGAATAAAATCATTGGATTGTTCATGTGCAAGGTTTCTTTTTCCCTTGTTCATTGTTTTTAGACATGATTGAAATCACTTGCTTGTTGTTTTGTGTGCTTGCTTATCCATCTGGTTACTGAGAACGCACAAATCTATTACAATCCTCAAATCTGGACATTGAAATTTGCAAACAATCCGAATCTAAAAACTCAAAATTTGCAAATCTAAAGTAAAAAAAAATTTTGGAGTCAAAAGTCATCTCAGGATGTCAGAAAGTCATACGAGTTTCTATCAAGTGTCATTTCATTACTGCCCATCTGTCATATGGTAGAGAACCTAGTGTTGTATGAGTCTTCCTACCAATCATATTCAAAAAGTCAAATCCTGCTAGCAACTGTCGTGTGAGTTTTTACAACTGTTGTACAAGCTTTTCAACTGTCATTTCATAGCATACCCACTACCGTACAAGTTTTGCAACTATCATGCGAGCTTTTCAACTATAATTTCATAGCATACCCACTATCGTACGAGTCTGCAGAGTGTCGTTTGGGAAAATTTTGAAAAGTTGTCAAAAAATTGTCAGAATTGTTAGATATCTAGCTCTTTCAGCCTATATCCAGAATCTATCAAATAAATCACTGTGTCAGAAATAGAGCAATAGCTATTGAGAATCCTATCATTATCCCAAAGAGGTCTTTTGAATCTGATCCAGCCTTCTATTTAATCAATTTGAGTCTTTATCATCTTGTGTCAAAACCTTGTCTAACTATCAATCTTCAATCAATCTTCAAAAATAACGAAGTGTTGTGATATCTTGTCTGCTATCTTTTGGGCACCTACACATACATCCAAGGCATAATATCCTTCATCTAAGTCATATCTATACTTCAATCAATCAAACCTTGACAAGGTTGTGTCATCTGATCATCTTGATTCAATTCATTCTTCAGTCATCTGGATCTTATTCTTTTGTTTCACTCAAAGTTGATGGTGGAAACTAGAGCTTCCTCACACAAGAAATCTAGAGAAGCATCCCAAACCTTACCTATAACCACTACCAGGGGTCCAACTCTTGAGCAACTCATCAATTTTGGTCTTTACAAGGATGATAGTCTTGGTAACTTTCGATTAAAAACTGGTTACATATCTCCTCCATCAACTCACAGAGGTACCCAACAAACCCCACATCAATCTATTCTAGGGAGTCCACAAACTCCTACCATGTCTCAAGCAGGGACAAACTTTGGCTCTCAAAGAGCTCAATCTCAACATGGTGCAGATCAGGAACCCACGCCTGAAGAAATTGCTCAATATCAAAACAATGATAACTTCAAACGAATGATGAAGCATTTCTTGAAAGAAGACAGAGAGGCATACTTTTTACAATTAGCTCATCAAGGAGCTAAGCTTCCTCCTAATTTTAATGTCGAAGCTATCATCACACATGAGGAAGAAACTTTGATAATGGCCATGATGAAATAGATACATGCTTTACAAGTCAAACTGAATCAACTCAAAAAAGAGAAGGAACCCAAAGAGTTCTCCATGGAGGCTCTATGTCCTTTTCAATTTGACAAAGACTTGTACATGCCACCATTTCCAAAAAGAGTGGAGATGCCGAAGTATGATAAGTATGATGGACACTCAGACCCTCAAGACCATGTCAGAGAATTCTATACCCAATCAATGGAGTTCATGCACGAACCAACCTATCTGATGCGTCTCTTCCCTCGATCTCTAGGGGGAGTAGCCATCCACTGGTTCTCTAGATTGCCTTCTACTATCAAAACTTTTGAGGAGTTGATCAAATTGTTTTATCAACAATACTCCTACAATATTCAACATCCAGTCACCATGATTGATATCTGTAATCTCAAGCAATATCCATGGGAACCATTCCTAACATTTCTCAAGAGATGGAGGAAGAAGTTCTCTCTATATGCCAGACCTATTCCAAAAATAGAAAAACTAGAAATCTTCATCAATAACCTTGTTCCAGAAACCATTTATCATCTACAAATGTAAGATCATACATCTTTTGATAAGATGGTGGATAATGCTATCAAAATCAAAAAAGTGCTTGTGAAAAAAGGAGAAATCACACTTCAAAAAGACAAGTATGAATTAGGATCCAGTTCTAAAGACAAGAACAAAAATTGGAACAAGAACAAAGGCATCATCATAGATGGTGTTGTTGATACTATCCGTGCCCCATTGAAGGCACCAGCCTACAATCTGACTCTTGGTTCCCAAGCCATAAAAGCTTTAGAACAAAAGTCATCTGAACCATTTCAAAAGAGGCCAGAATACAAATCTTGGGATAAACAGTGAAAGTTCACTCCTCTTAGAGAATCTTTAGAATCAGCTATGAAAACTCTACTGGCTGATAACATCATCTCTTTGCTAGCAATCTGACCACCTAGTTCTGAGCCTAAGACAAAATGGTGGAGAGAAAATAAATTTTGTGATTTCCATCGAGGCAAAGGTCACAAAACTAATAACTGCTTATGGTTGAAAAACACCATTCAAGATATGATCGATAGGGGAGACATCATAGTTGATAATCCTAAGAGCAATAATGATCATACAGCATTCATAGAACCATTTCTGAAACATGGTCAAGAAGTTTCATCTTCTCAACCTAATATGGGGGAAAAAGTCAATTATGATTACCCTAGAAATAATGCTACCATCAATATGGTTGAACCCTGTCTCTCAGAACATTGCAATGTCATCACAATTGTAAGAAGAGATAGACAAAATCAATCCACCAACACAATTACTCGATCCCAACCCCAAGCACATCTAAAAGGACAAATCCCAGATTCATCAAATGTCCCTAAGGTGCCCTTCAATCTTCCATCTGCTTCTAAACAGAAGGTTGCTTCCAAATCTTCCAATCCAAAGGATACAAGGCCTACATCTTATAGCATTGTTCAACAACTCCAGCACACTAATGCTAAAATCTCCATGTTTGAGTTGCTTTGAATATCTCTAGCTCATAGAGCCATACTAGACAAAGCTTTGCTCGGTTCCAATGTTCCTAATGACCTTGATTTAGATAGGTTCCAGACTATGGTTGGACATCTTACATCTCTGCAATATATCTCCTTTTCAGAGGAAGATGACAACTCCTTGAGTCACCCACATAATCAGCCTTTGCATATAGAAGTCTTAATCTAGAACCGTAGAGTCAAACATGTGTTGATAGATGGGGGCGCTGGCCTAAACATTTGTTTTTATAGCTTGATCACACAATTGGGATTTTCAGAATTGGCTATTGATCCTCGAAAGAAGATAACCATAAAAGCCTATGATGAACAAGAAAGATCTTCTAAAGGCACCATTGTCTTACCCATCCGAGTGGGTCCAGTTATCAAAGATACCATCTATCAAGTGCTTGATTTACCTTTGGCCTACAACATCCTCCTAGGGAGACCATGGATACATGAAATGCAAGCTATTCCTTCTACATACCATCAATGTTTGAAGTTTCCTTATGAAGGAGTTGAGGTTACTATCCCCGCAGATTTGAATACAACTTGCAATACATTGAAGGAAAGTGCAGATAAGCTTGTGCCTAATAACAGAGAATCTTCCATTGAACTAACTAAAGAAGCATCCACATCTGAAATGGAAATCTTGCAAAAGAGGTCAATATCAAAGAAAATAGTATGGGAGAATATACTATCGAGTCAGTCTTATCTTTGACATCTCTCCCTATCTTGCCTAAGTCTTATGGGCAATCTTTGAAACAATCCAAACCAGACTCTAAAGAACCTCTTGAAGCATATAAAAATAATTTTGTAGCAGAACAAGTATCCAAGCAAGAGTTTGAAGAGGATGAAGCTATGCTATCATGGCTATACAAAGACGAACCTGAATCTCAAGTTGTTCAAACTAGTGACTCTACAGTATCCAAACTCCCTTCTAAGTCATATGGTCCAAGAGATAAATTAATAGCTAAGATGGGATATTCAGTAAAGGACCTTTAGGAATTAGAGGAAAAGGTCTTGAGGCACCTCCCCACATACTGGTAGAGCAAATAAGAATATTGTTGGCCTAGGCTTTAAGAAGAAACCTTATCACCTCAAGGGTAATTATTCTCATGTCATAGAGCAGATCGCACTAGGAGAACCTCTTCTTAAGAAAGAAGAAACAAAACCATCAGATAGTGATTTAGACAACTCAGAACTCATCCCCTATGAAAAATTGCCTAAGGAGATCAAAGACCTTCTTGATGATAAAGATGATCCAATCAAAAGAATTAATGTAGTAGAAACACAAGAACCTACTATCAATCAAGAGATAGTTTCCACACAAGAACTAGCTAATCTTGAAAAAAATCAAGAAGAGCGAAGTGGTAGTGATTCTAAGATAGATTTTCATGAGTATGAATTCAAATCAGAATCTGAGGGTAACCCTTCTTAGGGTATTCACCCTAACTTTACTCATTTTCTAAGATTTCCTAGAGATCCTGAATCAGAAGATGAATCTAATGACTATGAATGGGGAGTCATTCCAGAACCAGATGAGCTTATCATAGAGAAACATGTTGATGTTATTCACCAATATGCACCTCAACCCAACGTAAGTCTAGAGCGAAATGATGAACCTATCGAGTCTGATCCACCTATGGCTGAATTGGATTCCCACAATGACATTGAGCCTATTCACGAATTGAATGTCTTAAGTTGTAATATCACCTTTGAACTCGAGCGTCGGGTTAGGACCAATGATGACAGATCCATACCGTAAACACTATCTCCCAATCTTTCCCCACTTTGACTATCCAATATCCAAAACTTATTGATCAAACCTCCAAAAATCTAAGCCATGGTATTTATACCTTCCTGAATGACTATGCCTTTGCTTGCTACCTAAATGCAGTTGAGCCTATGAGGACTTCCATCAGTGAATCGAGCATCAGCAAGACCGAGTCAGACATCAAATATCTTAATCAGAAAAATAAGAATAAAAATAAATAGAAAAAGAGTTATGAGGGTGAAAACCACTTTGTGGCAGTCTTAGAACCTACAAAAGTAAAAAGAAAAGATGTATCTGAAGGTGAAAACCTCTCTAAGGTGCCTAAGGATGAGATATTTTATGTCCTTCCAAGTCATTTACAGGACATATCTCGAATTCTAATTGAGCCCACTCAATCCATCAATTTGGGTATAATAGAGGAACCACAATTGTTACATGTAGCACAATCATTATTAAAAGAAGAGAAGCAAAAATTTACTACATTCCTAACAGAGAAAAAGATCAACTTTTCATGGAAATACTCAAATATGCCAGGGTTGGATCCTAATCTTATCATGCACCATTTATCTATAGCTCCTAATGTAAAACTTGTCAAGCAAAAATTGCAAAAGATGCATCCTCATGTTGCACTCTTGGTAAAAGTTGAATTAGAGAAGCTCCTAAAAGCTGGATTCATCCGAGTTATTGACTATGTAGAGTAGATCTCTAATATTTTACATGTTTCTAAACTAGATGGTTCAATCAGAGTGTGTATAGACTTTAGAGATGTGAATAGAGCGTGCCATAATGATGATTTTCCACTACCTAACATTGATATGATAGTGGACATGACTGCGGGTTTCGAGATGTATTTCTTAATGGATGGTTTCTCTAGATATAACCAAATAAAAATTGCTTCAGAGGATCAAGAGGAAACCGCTTTCACATGTGCATGGGGTACCTTCTATTGGAATGTCATGCCATTTGGGCTTAAAAATGCTGGTGCTACATATCAAAGAGCAATGACATCTATTTTCCACGACATGATGCATCAAACTATGGAAGATTACGTTGATGATACTTTAGCCAAATCTATGATTAGAACTGAACATCTAAAGGACTTGAGCATGATCCTAGACAGAATAGAAAAGTTTAGTCTTAGACTAAATCCTAAGGAGTGTGCTTTTGGTGTCACTTCTGGAAAACTCTTAGGATACATAGTTTCAAAGAAAGGCATTGAAGTTGATCTAGCTAAAGTAAAGGCTATAATGGAGATGCAACCCCCTAAGAAAATAAGTCAGATGAGGACATCGCAAGGAAGATTTCAATCTATTAGAAGATTCATATCACAGCTAGCGAATATATCATAGCCTTTTACAAAAACATTACATAAAGGTGTGACCTTTGCATGGAATGAAGAATGTGAGAACAACTTTAACCATATCAAGAAGTATCTATCAAATTTTCCTATCTTGATGCCTCCTATTCATGGAAAGCCATTGATCTTATATGTCTCCATAATAGATACATCACTGGGGGCATTGCTAGCATAGCACGATGAAGATGAAAAGGAAAGAGCTATATACTACATCAGTAGAACATTGGTGGCATATGAAAAGAACTATTCAATGATTGAGAAAGCTTGTCTAGCTATGATCTTTGCATCACAAAAATTGAGACACTACATGTTAGCGCATACCACTCAATTGGTAACCAAGATTGATCCACTAAAGTACCTACTAAGCAAAGCTGCCCTCACGAGTAGATTTGCTAAATGGGTCATGCTATTGAGTGAATCTGACATTGAATATGTTGAGAGAAAAGCTATAAAAGGACAGGTCATTGCTGATCAATTGGCTGAAGCACCATTGTTTGATGACACACCAGTACAAATGGAATTTCCAGATTCCTCTATCATGCATCTTTCTTCTAAAGAATGGAAATTATTCTTTGATGGCTCCTATACACAAAATAGATCCAGAGCAGGCATATTGTTCATAACTCCTCAAGGATACTCAATCCCAAAAGCATTCAGATTAAAGTTTCCTTGCACAAATAATATTGTAGAATATGAAGCCCTTTTGAATGGTATGAAACTAGCAATTGAGTGGAGAGTGACAGAGCTACACATTCATGGAGACTCTCAACTTGTTATTCATCAAGTCAATGATGTGTACCAAACTAAAGATGAAAAGCTCATTCCTTACAAGAGAATGGTAGATGATTTAAAGAAGTATTTCATATCTATCACATTTGAGCAAATTCCTAGAATGGAGAATAAGGTTGCTGATGCAATGGCAACACTATCTACTTTATTACAACAACCTGAACATGAGCTATGCTACAAGTTCCTTGTGGAAGCACTATCTTATCCTTCATATGATTTCCCCGAAACCCGTATGATCTGCACTATTGTTGGTCATGATTCAACCAGATACAAAAACCTATTTTCCTATCTCCAAGACCAAATCATTCCCGATACCTTCAACCGCCATGAAAAGAGATACCTTATCTAAAATGCCTCTCCATATGTCATCATTGGTCACGATTTGTACAAACGAAGTCTAGATGGTACACTACTTAGATATTTAGAATGGGAAGAGTCTCAACGTCCATTAGAGGAAGTCCATGATGGTATTTGTGGGTCACACTCAAACGGTTTAACACTAGCTCAAAAACTTATTAGGGCTGGGTACTATTGACCTGAAATGGAGAAAGAGGCTATAAAATTTGCTAAGAATTGTCAAAAGTGTCAAGTACATGGCAACCTAATTCATGCTCTAGGGAGGGATCTAGTCCCCTTTACAACACAGTGGCCTTTCCATCAATGGGCATTTGATCTTATCAGGATGATTCACCCTCACTCTTCTAATGGACATACCCATATAATCATAGCTACAGATTATTTTACAAAATGGGTAGAAGTAGTCCCTTTGACATAACCAATTGGAAAGACAATATCTATGTTCATATTGAACTATATCATATGCAAATATGGGATACCTCATTCCATAATCATAGATAATGGGGGACAATTCAAAAATAAAGACCTAGATGATCTATGTGCCAAATTCAAAATCACTCAACATTGGTCTTCTATCTACTATCAAGGGAATGGACAAGCTGAGGCCTCTAACAAGAATTTGTTAAAAATCTTGCATCAAACAGGTAATAAAACAGGAAGAGACTGGCATCTCATGATCAATCCAGTTCTCTGGGCCTACAGAACAAGTATCAGAACACCTACTGGGGCTACACCTTTCGCTTTAGTTTATGGGTCTGAAGCGGTACTGCCTATTGAGATTAAAATCTCATCACTAAGAATCAGAATGCATGGTCTAGTAACTGATGATGACTACAAAGTTTCTAGGTTGCAAGAACTTGAACTATTAGATGAGCGCAGACAAGTAGCATATGATCATCTCAGAGTATATCAGAAGAGAATGTCTAGAGGGTACAATAAGAAAGTCAAGCACAAAGAATTTCATGTTGGTGATCTAGTCTTGAGAGAAAATCCTAAAAATCAATCACATCAAGAATGCAAGGGGAATTTTGAACCCAACTGGCCGGGTCCCTTTGTAATCACTATTATTTTTAGCTCTGGTGCCTATCAACTCTCAATGATTGAAGGAGAACAGCTCTGAGAACCAATCAATGTTCTCCATCTGAAGAAATTATATGCCTGAGGCATTCAATCTATGGTAAAATATCTTGAAAAAATCTTAAAAATTTGAAAAAGTCTTGAAAAAAATGAACATCTTGGTGAAAACCTAGCAATAGGCACCTTGATGATTCACAAAAAAATATCAAAAATATCAAAAAAATTTTAAAAATTGAAAAAATAAAAAATACAAAAAAATGAGAAAAAGAAAAAAGTGCCTTGGTGAAAACTTGGAAACAGGCGCCTTGGTAGCAGAAATAGAATCTCTACCAAGATGGTGCAAACCCAGCAAACGAGTGCCACTTGTTTCAAAATGCTTCATCTATCAGCACAATCTTGGTCTTTCTCAGCTTTCAGTCTTGCTTTAGTTTGTACATATATCCCAGTTTGTTTTCAATAAGTCAGTTTGTACACCAATCAGCTCAAGCATCTGTACCTTATCAATGTTCAAACTTGGGGGCAATCAATATCATATCCTATGTTCTCCAATGTATCTTAGACATGTCATATCCAGTCAGAGTCCTTTGAAGCTTCAATCAAGTCAGTCAGTCAGTCTTGTCTCCAGAAAGGATTTTGCCTCAACAACAACACAATCAAACACAAACTGAAAACAATCTATGCTTTTTACGTGCTTTTATCTCCTTGTATGCTTACTGATTCACATTGAGATTTTTGCATATTGTGTCCCTTCGAGCTCTTCAATGATGTCCTTTACAGGATTTAGAGAGTGATGACTGGGGGCATAATCTTTTCTTTATTTTCTTCTTATATGTGAAAATCTAACAACATTGGAAATGCGGGATTGAAATGGTGTCCAACTATAAGAGCCTTTATCTTGAATTGGATGGCCATGCGTACCTCGACCATTGATACCCAGAAAATTCAAGGAAGTTTGATCTAACTATTATCTTTTTGAGTGAGTTCTTTCTCCTATTGTGAAACGCGATCTTACCTAAGGATGTGAATGATAAAGGGTCACTACGGGTAATTCACATTGGATTTAGAATGATCTCTTGACTGTTTGATGTGTTTGTAATGCAAGGCATATTTCGGTCATCATGACATCTATGTTTGATGCTTATGCAAATTGCTATATCAAAATGGACATGATATTCAGGTCATCCTAGCGTTTGTGTCTTGGTGCTTATATCTAATCCGACATTCTGAAAATAAAATCAATATTCATATATCCATGGTTTCCTAACCAGTGGGTGTTGTATTGATTCTTGTGCATACAAATCGATATTCATATGTCTATGGTTTCATAGCTAGTGGGCATTGTATTGATTTATCCAATTACCTAAAAGTTCAATGATGATAACAAATCAACACATGATCAGTGACTAGGTCCTAGGTCTTAGGTTGCATTTCATTCTGCATGTCTCTTTTCATTTTGCATGTTTGCATGATCTCACAATGGTTGGACAAACTTCAAATGCTTAAATGATTCTTCAAATAACATCTTCAAATCTAACAAGAGCTAAATCTCATATGAAGGTTCCTCCAACAAAACAGTAAGTAGAATCTTTTTTTGGGATCAAAATCAAAATCTAAGATCGTTTATATTATTCACTACTTGCATAATCAACCTTCAATCATCATAGAAATCTAGAATTCAACTTAACTGATTATCTTACATCAAACTATCAAAATTTCAACTATGATCAACTCATGGTTTCACCTGGTCAAACTTGGTCTTTTGGACCTCTAAACGATGCAGAATGCATTCTCGAACATGTTTAACCACTTCTCAAATCAATTAACATGCTTCTAACCTATCAAGCACTGACTTTTCTTGTCAGATTTTAATTTTAATCCCGAAGGGGGCATGGTATTGCATATCATTCAGAGTCTATAATCTAATTTTGAAATCATATCTTTCCTTAATAATCAAGACAACAACCACGTCTAGTTGTTGATTCATCAAAAAGACTTCATCGCTCGGGGAAAATCAATCATCACTCAGGGCATATCAGATTCATCGAGATCCATATCAATCCGGTATTCTCTTAATCTAGTAAACTGTATCATCTTTTCGCAACCATCGGTTCATTAGTGTTATTTCCTTGGTTCTTCGGTAACTGAAGGGTTCAGATGTGATACCAACATGGTTCTTCTAAGACAATCAAATCTTGAATCGGTCACTCACTTCTTCACAATCATAAGGTTTGGAATCAAGCATTTTGACGTTTTTGTTTCATTGGTTCATCATTGCTATAGTTAACATTATCTTTGGTCATTCAGAACCTATTATCTTCATATCAAATCATTCAATCAATTTCGGTCTCATATCAATATCAATTTCAATTAGTTGCAAATATCATACACAAACTGTCTTTGAACCACTGCGCTTTGCACAACAATTCAAAGAGGGGCAAATGTAATACCCCAAAAATGGGCTATAAGTTCATTGACCTCCTACATCATCAAATTGAACAAAATCGACATCAAAGTCCTAACCTAACACACATCTGAAAATCATCGAATCCTAATTGGTTATCTTAAATTCTACATCGAGAAATATTCTTGGCAATATTCCTAATTATCTTGATTAAATTTAATGATTATTTGGCGATAAATCTTATTTATCTTAAAGTTTGATTAATTGAATATTCTCAATATTTAATTAATTAGATTTAATACTGCCACTTAATTATTTAATTGAATTGAATTATATTTATTCCTAAGTATTATTATTTAAATTTGACAATAAATCAAAATTCTTATCATTAATTGATTAAATTCTTATTTAATTAATTAAAGCAACTTGTCATATTTGATGATATTATTTTTGAATAAAAGTTTGATTAAATGATTGATTAACCCATAAATCAATTATTTTATTTTAAAAATCAGTTAAGTTGAGAATAAATCACTTTATTTATTTATTAATTCATAATTATCCATGTGCACAATCAAAGAGCAGTTAAACTCCAATTTAGAAAATCAATGCAAGTTATTGACTTTTTGGAACTCAACATCATTTTTTTAGTTTTAAAGTTGATCTAAATTTCTAATTTGAGTTAAAAAGTTGTTTTTGCATGATTTGCATATTTTTGTGAATTAAATTATCTTTATAATCAGATAACTCAAAAATCAAGTTGAGTTAATTTGAGTGATTTATGACTTTTTTTCATGCACCTCCAAAGCCCTGGATTTCTATAAATCAAAGCTTTAGCTCTTCACAAATCATCCACAAGAATTGTATAATCACGCTGCTAAATTGGAAACTGAAGAATTATCTTTGCGAATCCAAGCTTTGTGAGATCAACATTGCATAGTTTTTCATATCATATTAGTTTTCATTTGTTAGATCATCATAGCATATCAGTTTTTACATATCATAGATTTATATCAAGTTTTCATCATATCATTGCATAGAAAATAAATAAAAAATAGTTTAATTGCATTCATATTTTATATCAAATTTTGCATTCAAATCTTTTGTTTAAGTGTCGTCAAGGTCACTGATCTCGATAACAATTTGAGAACATCATACTCGCACCTATTAGAATGCAGTAAATCACCTGGTTAGTTTAGCTTTCAATTCATTGCACGATTTCATTTTTGCTAACCTCTAATGTTTTACTGAAGTGTTGTGTCTACAGATCAGGTACAAAATTCACACACACACATAATAGTTAGATGTAAATTAACTATGGTAATTCTATATAAAACCTGTAAGACTTAGCTAAATCCAATTATGAAATGTGCTCCATCTTTTTACATGCAATCATCAAACTTACTTCATGAATATGTACCCTAAGCAATTGATCACTATAAAATTCAAACAAGAAATCTATACAACTTAATGATCTTTTATTATACCATTCACAGAACTAATTTTCAAAATACATATTTGATTAGCAAAATTATTTAATTAAATTATATTTAAACATTAAAAAACTAAAAAAAAAAGAAAATAACATGAAAAGAGAACAAGAAAGACCTCTTGAAGGATGTCCATGGTCATCCTTAAGAGTTTGTGGAGAGGTATTTCTACCTCTCTTAAAACATAATATATTTTTTATTAGTTATAATTGTTAACCAATATTTACAAGAAATTTAGACATTCATCATCTATTTACAATAAAAAATAATAATACTCAACTGTTTTCTTCTTATTCCTTCCAAACCAAATGAACCCTGCACATTTCACACCTAAAATTAATAAACCTTTTAACATCAAAATCTTCTAATAATACATAAATAATATCAGACATGGGCATAGAGTTATGGAGAAGGGAATAGTCAAAACAATATACTCTGTGAAGTCTGGTTGCCTCTTTCAGTTTACCACGACATCATTCTTCGATGAAATCTGTAGGTCAGTTTGTTAAAACTGCAAAGGAGATTGAAGCATATATCAACAAGAGAAAGGTTTTGCTTTTAGATATTCATAGAATTCTCTACAGATAAAAACACCATTATTGAAAAAATGACATTTTGAAAAGTAAATATTCTTTTAACTATTTTCAAGATTCCAAATATATTTCGAATCTAACCAGTAAGAAGATAAAAACTTACTAAAGCAGATATTTCTATCTAGTTCAGACCAAATGCTTCAGCTGTATGCATTACAATTGTATTCATGGGAATCAAGAAAGCATAAGAGAATTTACAACTTAGTTGGTCAATTTGATTCAAAAGTGTAACTTTAAAATTGAAATTTACATTATACCAAATAGAACCGGCTGTACACTATTTAAACCTTCCACCTGCCAGAATTACAGTCATGTAAACCTTGATTTCGTCTGAGTTAATATTTACATTCTGGTTTATTGAAATTTACATTATACCAAATAGAATGCATCCCTTTGGACAATGTGTTTCTTCATATGAAAATTGAATGCTTAGTTGCTAGTAGAATGCGTTTGTTTGGGTACTTTACGTGAGGCTAACATTTTCACTATACTGTTTCAGGTACTTTTACCTCATGGAAAGTTGATGGTGCTGCTATATGTTGAACCGCCAACATCTTTATTTGTTAGAAAGATTAAGTGCTGTGGTATGCTAAAAATGGATGGCTGTGCACCAATGGCATCAGTGTGTATTTGGGTAGATATTTTAAATATCGAAGGATTTATTGTAGATGAAGATGTGTTTTGATTATGAACAATCATAAAATGTGATAAGGTGCATGTGTTTCAAATTCATATATATGATCAGTGCTCGAGATCTAGATCTGTACATGGGACATTACTGCAGATCAGAATCAATGCAATGGATGCTTTTAAGATCCATGTCAACTTCCATTCGCTCAATAATAGAATCTTTTCATTTCTTTGAGCTAGTTTCCATGATTTTACAAAAAATTTAGGATTCGCCCAATTCAAATTCCGTTCATTAACATTTTCCCCTGCAGTCCACGTTGCTTTTGCAACAGGGGATGCCTCCAAAAGACTCCATCCATTGCCACTGCAATGAATTCCCCATCTCCCTATGGTGGCATGGTAACAAGAGCAAGTTTTACAACTCAGTTTCAAGCTATGCTTGATTTATATTGCTACCTGGCCGCCTTTCAATAAAAGTCTATGGAGGGATATCTCTATTATCAACTCCTCTCTATCCAGGTTGCTTATAACCATGTCTTTGCAAAGCATTAGGGATTATGTACTTAATCATAGACCTTTGTTTTACACGTCCAAATCCATTCACAAATAGAAAAAGGAAAACTCATGGTCAGGGGATTCTGCCACTCTCCATGTGATTGCATTTGCTACTCTAAGTCCAGTAGAGGTCATGGCCATGAAGCACAAAACCAAACCCCTTTATTTCTTTCTATATGTATATCTTTTTACACTAAAAATCCTATCCTTAATTATATTATAAAACCAATTGTGTAGTACATTCTATTCTTTTGCAGACAAACAAAAACATATATATGACACAAAGAAGTCTAGCCTGTACGTGTAGCAATCGTGTCTGTATATATACAGTGTTAGTGTAAACACAACGGGTCTACCCATATTCTATGGCTATGCATACAAACAGGCCTGATACTAGTAATATACATACAGAGATGCCTAATACAGAACAATAGATGACAATCAAATGGTTTCTAACCATAGATTTATATTGGGGACATGTAAAGATTCAAAGGAACTCAGAATGTTTTTCGAAGTATTGTGGCTTATATTACCGCACATCAAAATCAAAGCATTGGATGCTTTTAAGATATGAGTCAGCATTCATTTGCTGAATATTAGATTCCTTTCTTTTCTTTGAGGTAGTTTCTATGATATTTTGAAATGAACTAGTTTAGACAAAATCTTTAGAATTCATCTTAGTTCAAAATTCCCTTCATTAACATTTTCCTTTTCCGTTTCTCCACTCTGCTTTTGCAACAGAGGATGTTCTTGCTACAATGACTCCCCCATTTGTCCATGGTGGCACATACGCCCTTGAATCAAGATTAGGTATTACAACTCAAGGTTTTAAACTATGCATTATTTATATTGCCACTTGGCCCCCTTTCAATAAATCTCTATGAAGGCATCTCTATTATCAATTCCTCTCTATCCAGGTTACTTATAACTGTGGATTTGCAAAACATTAAGGATTCTGTACTTATTTATAAACCTCAACATTCCAAATCCATTCACATATAGAAAGAGTGGAAAATTCATTGTGAGGGGATTCCGCCACCATCCATCCTACACGTTTTTAATGAAAAATTTACAACAAAGATTGATAAACATTCTATCTGCTAAAGTACAGCAGTTGTCATGGCTGTGAAGCACAAAACCAAACTCCTTTAGGTCTTTTTATATTTACGTATGTGTTTACATTAAAAAAATCTATCCATATTTATATTATATATCCATTTATATTTTCTACATATTTATATACACACAAAAAACATATGTATAACATCAAGATGTCTACTCTGTTAAGATGACTAGCAAATCTATACATAGATAGATAGACACACAGAGACTTGTTATTATGTATCCAAATGTGTGTACCGTGTCTATATGCATAGACAAAAATAGTCTGCTCATATATATGCCTGAATAGATAATTGGACTATCCACATCATATTATGTATCCAAATGTGTGTACCAACTGTGTTTATATACATTAGATGAAAAAAGTCTGTTCATATATATGTGGGTATAATAGAATTACAGATGATTTTACAGTCACTATGAGGACAGAGAATTTTTGCGGCTCCCAGTTTGTTTGATATTGTTCATTGTCTGCTCCTAATTTAAGTTTTTTATTACCAGAAATTGAGTTTGGAAGAGAAAACACATACTGGCGTTCTATAGAAAACATGATAGCTGAAGCCATTGAAAGTCGAGAAAAAGCCCATAAATCTCAAAAAGCGAGCAAAGAATCCATCCAATGGGATATCCAACTAATCCCAAACCCAGTTTGAATAATAAAACCCAACTCCAAAAAAATATTGATTATTAATCTAATCAAGGCAATACAAGCCATGGCCATGACTTTTCCCAGCTAACAATCAACAAATTTTCCAGCTAAATCAGCTATGTTAGCATATAAACACAGAGCATGTGAATCTGTCATTTTTTTTAATTAATATTATTGCCAGCACTTTATGTGAGATGGATTCCGCTAGGCAGACATAGCAGGGGACAAAGAACACAACAACCAATTCTACACCTCCCTTGATGAGTATTGGTAATGGGTTGAGAACTTTTGGAGAAGTTCAGCTATTAGGGAGAGAACTAAATAAAAAATGCTTTTCAAATCTATCTTGATTAACATTAGCTAAGGGTAAAATGCACGGTCCTTAAAGGAATAAGCTCTAGAGATAGAAAGATAAGATATAGCCATCTGATGATGGAATGCATACCTGGTCATCTCATGAGTTCTCTACACGTTGAATCCTTGAATCCTTCAGCCATTTTATAATCCCCATAAATCTAAACAGTCCTTATTATCACCTTTACCCTGTTATATAAGAACCCACTTTCTCATCCAAACACCAAATAAACCCTCTCTCTCAACGTATAAGAGCCATCATGAGAAAACCCTCGCCAGATGAGAAAACCCTCGCCATCATACCCTCCCATAATGGCAGTTCTTGTGGTCTTCTTTGCTGGTGCGATCATGGCGGAAGAGTATCTCCCCAAAGGCACATATAAGAGCAAACCCGCGCCATATGAAAACACTGACTTCACCGCAGCACAAACAAGTGCAATCACAGATGAGAAAGCATGGGAGAATCACTCTTAAGCCAATGCAAAACCCTCGGATCTTCTCCTATTATATAAGAGTGAGATTGAAAGCATAAACGATAACAGTGCTATTTTTAGGAATTCCTTCACAGCCTGGATTAAAGCATAAACGGTAACAGTGCTATTTTTAGTGATTCCCTCACAGCCTGGATTAAAGCATAAACGACAACAGTTCTATTTTTAGGCACTCCCTCACAGCCTGGATGAAAGCATAAACGACAAACTTTGCTTTCTTTTTTCCAACGGTCATGGGAAAATCCCACCATTCCACTGAACTCTGCTGTTTTTTTTAAAATTTAATGGGTCACAAGTTTAGTTTAGAACATCCATAAATTTTGATTCGAGGATCACTTAATAGATTTTTTTTAGAGTTGCAATTAATGTTTGTTTTATTAATGAATTATAATTAGAGTTACAATTGATATTAGTTTTAATGTTAATTTAAATTCTTTAATATTATTTTCATTAACGATTTTATAATTTTAATATTAATTTAACTTCTTAATATTATTTTCATTAATAGATTATAATTAGAATTACAATCAATGTTAGCTTTAACATTAATTTAACTCCTTAATATTATTTTCATTAATGAATTGTAATTAGCATTACAATTAATGTTAGCTTTAAGATTTTGTATTAGTGTTCACTTAGAGTTTGGTAATGAGTAAAGGTTATAGTGTGTTAAGTTTTGATTAGTGTAGATTTAAATAAGATTTGTATTTAATTAAATTTGAGATAGGGTTACTGTTATGTTTAGGGTCATTGTTTCAAATATTGTTCAAGTAAGGGCATGATTCAATAAGGGTTTAATTATAGTTACTAAATTGAACTCTAAAGATTTAATTGGGTTAGAGCAAGGGTTAGGAATACGTGTCAATTAGGGATGAGATTTGAAAAGGGTTCAAATAGTGTTACTATCAAGGTTGATATTAAATTTCAATTAAGATTATGACTCGTTCAAGGTTCACAGTTAGCATTTGAGTTCGATTAGGGTTGGGGTTATGGTTTAATCAATGTAAGGGTTTGATCATGTTTAGTATTATGAGAATAGTTAGGGTTCAATTAAAAGTGGTGTCAAGGTTAATCCAATTTATCTCCTTAATATTATTTTCATGGGAAAATCCCTCCATTCCAATGAACCTTGAACCTCGATGAACCTAGAGAAAAGGGTAATGGTGCTTTTTACTTAGTGTTGTTTTTCTCCACTCCACTAACCAAAATTGTTTCTCAAATTATGAACTCACCAACTCGAACAAAAGTAAATTAAAACTCAATCTTAAATTAATTAAATAATTTATTTAAATCAATTAAATAATATAACATTTTATGAATTTTTTAGTGTAGTTCTTTGTAGAAAAACCTTGGACAATGCCAAAGGCTTGTGTTTATAATATAACTTACATGAGATCAATCTACCTATCATCACTCTATCATTAAGAATGAAATTATTCTTAGTGAGATTGTCCCTCACAAATTCCTAGGCTTCCCAAATGCTTTTGAAAATGTTGGAGACTATGGGAGACATGGAGAACTGACCAATTAGAAGCTCACCAAAAGGAAGCTTCTTCCAGGGCTTGGAATATTTTAGAACCAATTTGCTAATGTTATGTCATACAAGTATTTTATAGAGCTCTTGGTCTTTAGCATCCTTAATGATCCACTTAACTGTCAAAGTCATTCCATGAAGCCTGATGTTTTTCAACCGTAGCCCTCCCCACTTCTTATCCACAGTGTACCAATTCCACTTTACCAAGTGATGTGTTCTTTTACCTTTGCTACTAGACCACATAAAGTTGTCAATTGACTTCTATATGTCATTGATTTGATATTAATTGACGATTCAAATATTTTAAAATAGTACGAACTATAAGAGGAGAGAATCTTCTAACAAACTCACAATACTCTTGCTAGGGACAACTATTATTTGTTCCATTTACTGATATTACCATTTATTTTACCTTTGACCCACATCCAAATTTCTTCCTGGTAGGAGTTAATAACAAACAATATGCATGATCACGATTAAAGTGGGAAAATATTGAAATCTAATTTTTCCAAAATTTCATATGTTTTAGTAAATTGCAATTTTGAGGGTCTTTGGTGCATTTCTAGGCAAATATGCTGCCTGGAAACATAATGGAACATCAATGTTTCCAAAATTTGGTTCAAGATTATTTGAATACCTTTCCAATGCATCAAACGGTTTGTAATTTGAAGCTAGGATGAGAAAGTTATGCCTTCTCCAAGTGGACCTAAATTTTATATCTAGTTTTTTGATAAATTTTGATAGTTTTAATACTTTAATTGTAATAAATATTATGATGAATCTTCATTTCAATTCCAAGGGATTTGTGTGACCCTTGGGATCCATCCCACTTGTATAAACTCCAATTTTGAATAGAATGGAGACAGTTTTTGGTTTGCAATCTTGTTGTTCTCAATTTTCGTGTTGAATTCTACAATACTGCAGGTATCACACCAGGTATTGTAATCTGTTTTTCATAAATCAGATCAGTGGTATCAGAGCGGGAACACTCCTTTATGTCAATTTACACAAGGTCTTCCTACCAAAGATTAGGATTGGATACACAAGATTTGTCAAACTACCCACCTTTGAGACGCACACGATCGAAGATGTCAGACGATGATGTTAAGAAGTTGGTCGAAGAAGCTTTAAATAAGAAACAAGAGGAGATGATGAGTCAATTTTCACGCCTCCTACAGAAGCAAAAACCCTCTGAATCTGAAACATCATTTCGTGGAAATACCCCTTTCAAAGTGCAGGTCAATTTTAACATCCCAGATTTTGAAGGAAAGGTCGATTCTGAAGCTGTTGATAACTGGTTATCAAAGTTGGATAGGTACTTTTCTGTAAATAATTTCTCAGATGCTGAAAAGATAACATTTGCTCTCCTCAAAGCTGAAACCCATGTGAAATTAGCATGGGAAACCAGAGTAGCAAATAAAGAACAAGAATCAGTTGATGAAGATGGTTTTATACTATCTCTTGATAAGAAGCCCACATGGGGAGAATTTGTGGAATACATAAAAGAAGTTTACCTCCCGGAGGATGTATATGAACAAAAATACATAGAATGGCAACTTCTTCGACAAAAGAGGGATCAGTCTGTGCAAGATTACACCAATACATTCCATTCACTTTCAGCAAAACTCGGTATTAATGATTCAGAGAAGCATCGAATTTTGAAATATCGGAGTGGACTTCACGGGTATATTCAAAAAAAGATGGAATTTTTAAACATTGAGACATTGGCAACTGCCTATAAATATGCTACAAAAATTGAAGAAAAATTCAAGCAAAAAGGGAAGCAGGACTACTTTGCAAACAACAAGCCAGGGGTTGAAGGTGGCAATAAATTTGTAGGAAAATAGGTGACCAAGGAACTTCATTCAAATTCACCCAAGAACACATGGTGGTCTACTAAAAAGACAGACACAGGCATGTGGTGTGAGATGCATAAGTCCCCAACCCATAATACAAAGGATTGTTGAAGTATTAAAAATTTGATGACAGAAATATGAGGAGAGGAAGCTGAACCTAAATCGTCACCAATAGATAATTCTGAGAAAGAGGAGAATGATTCCATCATAGAAGCAAACCCATATGCCGTAGTTGGAACTGCTAAAGTATTGTCCCGTGAAGATGAAGAGAGACTTTTTCATTCACAAATGTGGGTTGATGGAAAGCCTCTCCATTTTATTGTTGACAGTGGGAGTCAAAAGAATTTGATCTCTAGGGAGACAGTCAAAAGATTAAATCTGAAAGTGACAAGACACCCACAACCATACTCTATGGGATGGGTAAATGAGGGACAAGATATTCAAATAAATCAACAATGTCATTTTCCATATTCAATCAAGCCTTTCAAGGATGAAGTGATATGTGATGTAGCACCATTGGATGTATGTGATGTCTTGCTGGGGCAGCCATACATGTATCAGAGGCATGGGGTGTATTAGTCCAGGCCACGTAGTGTTACAATCAAGCTTGGTGGGAAGAGGTATCGAATACTAGAGGTATGTCCAACACAAACTTCTTCTTTAATTAGTGCTAAACAATGTAAACGCTTGATTACTCAAACTGGAGCTTTTGTTGTACTCATGATTCACCCTGAACAAACAAAGTCAGTTGTTCTTAATACACATGCTAAGGTAACAGAGAATCAACAAAATCAGATGGATAAAATTTTGAAAGAATATCAAAGTGTGTTTACACCACCAGTGGGAGTACTGACACACTGTCAAGTCAAGCACTCTATTGATTTAATCCCAGGCACACCGCTACCACATGAGCCAATATATAGGAGGTCAGTTTTGGAAAATGATGTCAAGGAGGTAGATAAATTAGAAAAATTCATTGATAACATTAGACACCTACAACAACAAGTTAATGAGATATTGGAGCAGAGTAATCAGAAGTATAAGGAAAGACATGATAAACATAGAACTCCTCATCAGTTTCAGGTTGGTGAAAAGGTATGGTTACATCTTCAGAAAGAGCGCCTACATGGACCAAATAAGAAGCTTCGTCCTCTTCGTTATGGACCATACACTATTGTGAAACAATTTGAGTTAAATCCCTCTACTACTACTCCAATCCAGTGTGACCATGTTACTGAAGCCATTTTAAAGACTTTGAGAAATCAGAACATTCCTTTGTATCAGGTGGTTCGAGCTGGTTAGCATTCTCATCAAGGCAAGTGGTTTACTAAGGAACAAATTGAGGAACAATTTCCTCATCTGTTGCAGCAGAGTAGTGCAATGGGGCCCATTGCCTCTTAAGGGGGGAGGAATGATCAGGATTAAAGTGGGAAAATATAGAAATCTAATTTTTCCAAAATTTCATATGTTTTAGTAAATTGCAATTTTGATGGTCTTCGGTGCATTTCTGGGCAAATATGCTGCCTGGGAACACGATGGAACATTAATGTTTCCAAAATTTGGTTCAAGATTATTTGAATACCTTTCCAATGCATCAAACGGTTTGTAATTCGGAGCTAGGATGAGAAACTTATGCCTTCTCCAAGTGGACCTAAATTTTATATTTAGTTTTTTGATAAATTTTAATAGTTTTAATAGTTTAATTGTAATAAATATTATGATGACTCTTCATTTCAATTCCAAGGGATTTGTGTGACCCTTGGGATCCATCCCACTTGTATAAACTCCAATTTTGAATAGAATGGAGACAGTTTTTGGTTTGCAATCTTGTTGTTCTGAATTTTCGTGTTGAATTCTACAATACTGCAGGTATCACACCAGGTATTGTAATCTAGTTTTCATAAATCGGATCAGTGGTATCAGAGCGGGAACGCTCCTTTAAGAAAATTTACACAAGGTCTTCCTACCAAAGATTAGGATAGGATACACAAGATTTGTCAAAATACCCACCTTTGAGACGCACACGATCGAAGATGTCAGACGATGATGTTAAGAAGTTGGTCGAGGAAGCTTTAAATAAGCAATGAGAGGAGATGATGAGTCAATTTTCACGCCTCCTATAGAAGCAAAAACCCTCTGAATCTGAAACATCATTTCGTGGAAATACCCCTTTCAAAGTGCAGGTCAATTTTGACATCCCCAATTTTGAAGGAAAGGTCGATTCTGAAGCTGTTGATAACTGGTTATCAAAGTTGGATAGGTACTTTTCTGTAAATAATTTCTCAGATGCTGAAAAGATAACATTTGCTCTCCTCAAAGCTGAAACCCATGTGAAATTAGCATGGGAAACCAGAGTAGCAAATAAAGAACAAGAATCAGTTGATGAAGATGGTTTTATACTATCTCTTGATAAGAAGCCCACATGGGGAGAATTTGTCGAATACATAAAAGAAGTTTACCTCATGGAGGATGTATATGAACAAAAATACATAGAATGGCAACTTCTTCGACAAAAGAGGAATCAGTCTGTGCAAGATTACACCAATACATTCCATTCACTTTCAGCAAAACTCGGTATTAATGATTCAGAGAAGCATCGAATTTTGAAATATCAGAGTGGACTTCACAGGTATATTCAAAGAGAGATGGAATTTTTAAACATTGAGACATTGGCAACTACCTATAAATATACTACAAAAATTGAAGAAAAATTCAAGCAAAAATGGAAGAGGGACTACTTTGCAAACAACAAGCCAGGGGTTGAAGGTGGCAATAAATTTGTAGGAAAACAGGTGACCAAGGAACTTCATTCAAATTCACCCAAGAACACATGGTGGTCTACTAAAAAGATAGACACAGGCATGTGGTGTGAGATGCATAAGTCCCCAACCCATAATACAAAAGATTGTCGAAGTATTAAAAATTTCATGACAGAAATACGAGGAGAGGAAGCTGAACCTGAATCATCACGAATAGATAATTCTGAGAAAGAGGAGAATGATTCCATCATAGAAGCAAACCCATATGCCGTAGTTGGAACTGCTAAAGTATTGTCCCGTGAAGATGAAGAGAGACTTTTTCATTCACAAATGTGGGTTGATGGAAAGCCTCTGCATTTTATTGTTGACAGTGGGAGTCAAAAGAATTTGATCTCTAGGGAGATAGTCAAAAGATTAAATCTGAAAGTGACAAGACACCCACAACCATACTCTATGGGATGGGTAAATGAGGGACAATATATTCAAATAAATCAACAATGTCGTTTTCCATATTCAATCAAGCCTTTCAAGGATGAAGTGATATGTGATGTAGCACCATTGGATGTATGTGATGTCTTGCTGGGGCAGCCATACATGTATCAGAGGCATGGGGTGTATGAGTCCAGGCCACGTAGTGTTACAATCAAGCTTGGTGGGAAGAGGTATCGAATACTAGAGGTATGTCCAACACAAACTGCTTCTTTAATTAGTGCTAAACAATGTAAACACTTGATCGCTCAAACTGGAGCTTTTGTTGTACTCATGATTCACCCTAAACAAACAAAGTCAATTGTTCTTAATACACATGCTAAGGTAATAGAGAATCAACAAAATCAGATGGATAAAATTTTGAAAGAATATCAAAGTGTGTTTACACCACCAGTGGGAGTACCCACACGCTGTCAAGTCAAGCACTCTATTGATTTAATCCCATGGACACCGCTACCACATGAGCCAATATATAGGAGGTCAGTTTTGGAAAATGATGTCAAAGAGGTAGATAAAGCAGAAAAATTCATTGATAACATTAGACACCTACAACAACAAGTTCATGAGATATTGGAGCAGAGTAATCAGAAGTATAAGGAAAGACATGATAAACATAGAACTCCTCATCAGTTTCAGGTTGGTGACAAGATATGGTTACATCTTAAGAAAGAGCGCCTGCATGGACCAAATAAGAAGCTTCATCCTCTTCGTTATGGACCATACACTATTGTGAAAAAATTTGAGTTAAATCCCTCTACTACTACTCCAGTCTAGCGTGACCATGTTACTGAAGCCATTTTAAAGACTTTGAGAAATCAGAACATTCCTTTGTATCGGGTGGTTCGAGCTGGTCAGCATTCTCATCAAGGCAAGTGGTTTACTAAGGAACAAATTGAGGAAAAATTTCCTCATCTGTTGCAGCAGAGTACTGCAATGGGGCCCATTGCCTCTTAAGGGGGGAGGAATGATCAGGATTAAAGTGAGAAAATATTGAAATCTAATTTTTCCAAAATTTCATATGTTTTAGTAAACTGCAATTTTGAGGGTCTTCGGTGCATTTCTGGGCAAATATGCTGCCTAGGAACATAATGGAACATCGATGTTTCCAAAATTTCATTCAAGATTATTTGAATACCTTTCCAATGCATCAAACAGTTTGTAATTCGGAGCTAGGATGGGAAAGTTATGCCTTCTCCAAGTGGACCTAAATTTTATATTTAGTTTTTTGGTAAATTTTGATAGTTTTAATAGTTTAATTGTAATAAATATTATGATGACTCTTCATTTCAATTCCAAGGGATTTGTGTGACCCTTGGGATCCATCTGACTTGTATAAACTCCAATTTTGAATAGAATGGAGACAGTTTTTGGTTTGCAATCTTGTTGTTCTCAATTTTCGTGTTGAATTCTACAATACTGCAGGTATCACACCAGGTATTGTAATCTGGTTTTCATAAATCAGATCAGTGGTATCAGAGTAGGAACGCTCCTTTATGCCAATTTACACAAGGTCTTCCTACCAAAGATTAGGAATGGATACACAAGATTTGTCAAAATACCCACCTTTGAGATGCACACGATCGAAGATGTCAGACGATGATGTTAAGAAGTTGGTCGAGGAAGCTTTAAATAAGCAACGAGAGGAGATGATGAGTCAATTTTCATGCCTCCTACAGAAGCAAAAACCCTCTGAATCTGAAACATCATTTCGTGGAAATACCCCTTTCAAAGTGCAGGTCAATTTTGACATCCCGTATTTTGAAGGAAAGGTCGATTCTGAAGCTGTTGATAACTGGTTATCAAAGTTGGATAGGTACTTTTCTGTAAATAATTTCTCAGATGCTGAAAAGATAACATTTGCTCTCCTCAAAGCTGAAACCCATGTGAAATTAGCATGGGAAACCAGAGTAGCAAATAAAGAACAAGAATCAGTTGATGAAGATGGTTTTATACTATCTCTTGATAAGAAGCCCACATGGGGAGAATTTGTGGAATACATAAAAGAAGTTTACCTCCCAGAGGATGTATATGAACAAAAATACATAGAATAGCAACTTCTTTGACAAAAGAGGGATCAGTCTGTGCAAGATTACACCAATACATTCCATTCACTTTCAGCAAAACTCGGTATTAATGATTCAGAGAAGCATCAAATTTTGAAATATCAGAGTGGACTTCACAGGTATATTCAAAGAGAGATGGAATTTTTAAACATTGAGACATTGGCAACTGCCTATAAATATGCTACAAAAATTGAAGAAAAATTCAAGCAAAAAGGGAAGAGGGACTACTTTGCAAACAACAAGCCAGGGGTTGAAGGTGGCAATAAATTTGTAGGAAAATAGGTGACCAAGGAACTTCATTCAAATTCACCCAAGAACACATGGTGGTCTACTAAAAAGATAGACACAGGCATGTGGTGTGAGATGCATAAGTCCCCAACCCATAATACAAAGGATTGTCAAAGTATTAAAAATTTGATGACAGAAATACGAGGAGAGGAAGCTGAACCTGAATCGTCACCAATAGATAATTCTGAGAAAGAGGAGAATGATTCCATCATAGAAGCAAACCCATATGTCGTAGTTGAAACTGCTAAAGTATTGTCCCGTGAAGATGAAGAGAGACTTTTTCATTCACAAATGTGGGTTGATGGAAAGCCTCTGCATTTTATTGTTGACAGTGGGAGTCAAAAGAATTTGATCTCTAGGGAGACAGTCAAAAGATTAAATCTGAAAGTGACAAGACACCCACAACCATACTCTATGGGATGGGTAAATGAGGGACAAGATATTCAAATAAATCAACAATGTCGTTTTCCATATTCAATCAAGCCTTTCAAGGATGAAGTGATATGTGATGTAGCACCATTGGATGTATGCGATGTCTTGTTGGGGCAGCCATACATGTATCAGAGGCATGGGGTGTATGAGTCCAGGCCACGTAGTGTTACAATCAAGCTTGGTGGGAAGAGGTATCGAATACTAGAGGTATGTCCAACACAAACTGCTTCTTTAATTAGTGCTAAACAATGTAAACACTTGATAGCTCAAACTGGAGCTTTTGCTGTACTCATGATTCGCCCTGAACAAACAAAGTCAGTTGTTCTTAATACACATGCTAAGGTAACAGAGAATCAACAAAATCAGATGGATAAATTTTTGAAAGAATATCAAAGTGTGTTTACACCACCAGTGGGAGTACCGACACACTGTCAAGTCAAGCACTCTATTGATTTAATCCCAGGCACACCGCTACCACATGAGCCAATATATAGGAGGTCAATTTTGGAAAATGATGTCAAGGAGGTAGATAAAGCAGAAAAATTCATTGATAACATTAGACACCTACAACAACAAGTTCATGAGATATTGGAGCAAAGTAATCAGAAGTATAAGGAAAGACATGATAAACATAGAACTCCTCATCAGTTTCAGGTTGGTGAAAAGGTATGGTTACATCTTCAGAAAGAGTGCCTGCATGGACCAAATAAGAAGCTTTGTCCTCTTCGTTATGGACCATACACTATTGTGAAACAATTTGAGTTAAATCCCTCTACTACTACTCCAGTCCAGCATGACCATTTTACTGAAGCCATTTTAAAGACTTTGAGAAATCAGAACATTCCTTTGTATCGGGTGGTTCGAGCTGGTCAGCATTCTCATCAAGGCAAGTGGTTTACTAAGGAACAAATTGAGGAACAATTTCCTCATCTGTTGCAGCAGAGTAGTGCAATGGGGCCCATTGCCTCTTAAGGGGGGAGGAATGATCAGGATTAAAGTGGGAAAATATTGAAATCTAATTTTTCCAAAATTTCATATGTTTTAGTAAGTTGCAATTTTTAGGGTCTTCGGTGCATTTCTGGGCAAATATGCTGTATGGAAACATGATGGAACATCCATGTTTCTGAAATTTCATTCAAGATTATTTGAATACCTTTCCAATGCATCAAACGGTTTGTAATTCGGAGCTAGGATGAGAAAGTTATGCCTTCTCCAAGTGGACCTAAATTTTATATTTAGTTTTTTGATAAATTTTGATAGTTTTAATAGTTTAATTGTAATAAATATTATGATGACTCTTCATTTCAATTCCAAGTTATTTGTGTGACCCTTGGGATCCATCCCACTTGTATAAACTCCAATTTTGAATAGAATGGAGATAGTTTTTGGTTTGCAATCTTGTTGTTCTCAATTTTCGTGTTGAATTCTACAATACTCCAGGTATCACACCAGGTATTGTAATCTGGTTTTCATAAATTGGATCAGTGGTATCAGAGCGGGAACGCTCCTTTATGCCAATTTACACAAGGTCTTCCTACCAAAGATTAGGATTGGATACACAAGATTTGTCAAAATACCCACCTTTGAGACGCACACGATCAAAGATGTCAGACGATGATGTTAAGAAGTTGGTCAATGAAGCTTTAAATAAGCAACGAGAGGAGATGATGAGTCAATTTTCACGCCTCCTCCAGAAGCAAAAACCCTCTGAATCTGAAACATCATTTCGTGGAAATACCCCTTTCAAAGTGCAGGTCAATTTTGACATCCCAGATTTTGAAGGAAAGGTCGATTCTGAAGCTGTTGATAACTGGTTATCGAAGTTGGATAGGTACTTTTCTGTAAATAATTTCTTAGATGCTGAAAAGATAACATTTGCTCTCCTCAAAGCTGAAACCCATGTGAAATTAGCATGGGAAACCAGAGTAGCAAATAAAGAACAAGAATCAGTTGATGAAGATGGTTTTATACTATCTCTTGATAAGAAGCCCACATGGGGAGAATTTGTGGAATACATAAAAGAAGTTTACCTCCCGGAGGATGTATAGGAACAAAAATACATAAAATGGCAGCTTCTTCGACAAAAGAGGGATCAGTTTGTGCAAGATTACACCAATACATTCCATTCACGTTCAGCAAAACTCGGTATTAATGATTCAGAGAAGCATCAAATTTTGAAATATCGGAGTGGACTTCACAGGTATATTCAAAGAGAGATGGAATTTTTAAACATTGAGACATTGGCAACTGCCTATAAATATGCTACAAAAATTGAAGAAAAATTCAAGCAAAAAGGGAAGAGGGACTACTTTGCAAACAACAAGCCAGGGGTTGAAGGTGGCAATAAATTTGTAGGAAAACAGGTGACCAAGGAACTTCATTCAAATTCACCCAAGAATACATGGTGGTCTACTAAAAAGACAGACACAGGAATGTGGTGTGAGATGCATAAGTCCCCAACCCATAATACAAAGGATTGTCGAAGTATTAAAAATTTGATGACAGAAATACGAGGAGAGGAAGCTGAACCTGAATCGTCACCAATAGATAATTCTGAGAAAGAGGAGAATGATTCCATCATAGAAGAAAACCCATATGCCGTAGTTGGAACTGCTAAAGTATTGTCCCGTGAAGATGAAGAGAGACTTTTTCATTCACAAATGTGGGTTGATGGAAAGCCTCTGCATTTTATTGTTGACAGTGGGAGTCAAAAGAATTTGATCTCTAGGGAGACAGTCAAAAGATTAAATCTGAAAGTGACAAGACACCCACAACCATACTCTATGGGATGGGTAAATGAGGGACAAGATATTCAAATAAATCAACAATGTCGTTTGCCATATTCAATCAAGCCTTTCAAGGATGAAGTGATATGTGATGTAGCACCATTGGATGTATGTGATGTCTTGCTGGGGCAGCCATACATGTATCAGAGGCATGGGGTGTATGAGTCCAGGCCACGTAGTGTTACAATCAAGCTTGGTGGGAAGAGGTATGGAATACTAGAGGTATGTCCAACACAAACTGCTTCTTTAATTAGTGCTAAACAATGTAAACGCTTGATTGCTCAAACTGGAGCTTTTGATGTACTCATGATTCACCCTGAACAAACAAAGTCAGTTGTTCTTAATACACATGCTAAGGTAACAGAGAATCAACAAAATCAGATGGATAAAATTTTGAAAGAATATCAAAGTGTGTTTACACCACTAGTGGGAGTACCGACACACTGTCAAGTCAAGCACTCTATTGATTTAATCCCTGGCAGACCGCTACCACATGAGCCAATATATAGGAGGGTAGTTTTGGAAAATGATGTCAAGGAGCTAGATAAAGTAGAAAAATTCATTGATAACATTAGACACCTACAACAACAAGTTCATGGGACCTAAATTTTATATTTAGTTTTTTGATAAATTTTGATAGTTTTAATAGTTTAATTGTAATAAATATTATGATGACTCTTCATTTCAATTCCAAGGGATTTGTGTGACCCTTGGGATCCATCCGACTTGTATAAAATCCAATTTTGAATAGAATGGAGACAGTTTTTGGTTTGCAATCTTGTTGTTCTCAATTTTCATGTTGAATTCTACAATACTGCAGGTATCACACCAGGTATTGTAATCTGGTTTTCATAAATCAGATCAATGCATAGATATCTCACTTTTCTATTGGGAACTCCCTAACTAAATCCATATTTGGAGAACCACAAAGAATGATCATTATACTAGCATAGTATAACATATTCAAGGAGGTAGAAAAATTGGCCCTAAATGCCATAAAAAGAAAAGAAAATGTTAACCACTACATAAAAGGGCACTGGGGTATGTGCAGGATCATGGTATGCCAAACTAGGCCCTTAAGTGGCAATAAAAATTCAGAAAATCAGGTTTAGGCAAGTTGACATAAAAATTTGAACAAGTTATAAATATTATATCAAAAATATGTAAGAAGAGAATCTATATAAAATTGAATTTAGTGTCTAGGATACAAGGCCTTTTTTGAAAAACAATTGCTCTATATGTTGAAAATTTCAAATTTCAATGTAGTAGTATGAAAATTTCAAGAAAAAAATAAGAAGCGGGTGTATGTATGACCACCTTAAACACAATCAAATGATAATTTTTTTTTACAAGATTCTAGATATAAGTAGTAGACTCATCATGTCCAGATGTGACACATTTTTTTTTGTAACATTTTTCTAAGTAAATAATTAATTATGATTTTTTGTACAACTTTTCCAGAATACAAAAACTCTCGTGTTTGACCACACTAACTTAGTCTAAACTTTATCAAATTGAAAACTTTTTTTTATTTTTCTTGTAGTAGGAAAAGCATTGAATTTGACACATGTTTTGGATTTCAAAAATGTTATACAGTTTGAAAGTTATAGTTATTTTTCAATAAGTCTATCAATCAGGACTAGAAATATAACAAGTAGGTGTATGTCTGACCACATTAAACAAAATCAAATGATAATATTTTTTTATAAGATTCTAGATAAAAGTAGTAGACTCGTGTCTTGATGTGATATATTTTTTTTAATATTTTTTTCCAAGTAAATAATAAATTATGATTTTTCTAATACAAATTTTCTTGAATATAAAAATTCTTGTGTCTGACCACCTTAACTTAGTCTAGACTTCATTAAATTAAAATATTTTATTATTATTATTGTATTAGGTGAAGCATAGAATGTGATGTATATTTCAAATTTCAAAAATGTTATATTGTTTGAAAGTTATAGTTATTTTCCAAAGAGTCTATCAATCAGGACTTCTTTTTCACATCGCCACTTTTTGGCATACCATGATCCTGCACATATATGGTGCTAAGAAATAAGAAAAAGAGGAGAGATAACACTAGGGAGAGAAGAGATAGAGGGCGCTTGCATGCATACATACATACATACATCCATAAAAAGAAAAGAAAATATTCACCACTACATAAAAGGGTGCTAAGAAATACGAAAAAGGGGAGAGATAACACTAGGGAGAGAAGAGATAGAGTGGACATGCATACATTGATGAAGGGTGCTCCCCTTAATACCACAAACACATAACAGAAATAGAGAAACAACAACAAAATGCAAGAATAGAAAATTGGCTTCTTATTATCTCCACAAATGTGGAATTACAAACTTTCAGAATTACAATATGCAAAGCCACATGGGCATTCCCTTACAATATTCTGTAGGACAAAGCCTCAAACTATTACCCAGATCTACTACCTAGAACTATTCTGAACTGCCTAAGATAATAATACAGCCTTCCTTATATAGGCAATTTTCCACCGCCTGGGAAGGTTCCAGAATTTTAGCCAATAAGGCTGACCAAACTTAGAATTATTTTATTTTACATTTTATTACATCATAGTCGGCTCAAGATAACCTTTGAAACCCGAACAGAAATTTTGAAGAAAATTATTTTCCGCCATTTCAGGTGGCCCAACTTCCGAAGACCATAAGTCATCACCAGTTGACCCACTCGGCTATTGTAACCCCATTTCGGAAACGCCACGAAGCGCTCTACAGGCTTGACCTGCGCAAGCGCCCATCACCCAAATTTTTGACCTCATCCGGGGCCTCTAAAGCCTTCAAAACTGAGTTCAAAGTTTCTGTACCCTGCTGCCAATACCGAAAATCTTCAATATCTTCCAATATACACTTGATCTGGCAATGAAACTTTACTGGCAGACTTATATGACCAAAATGAACCTCCAAGAAAGAAATCAGATCATTCTGAGCACATACAAAAATTACCAAAAATAGTAACTTTCCATAAATAGCAGCTATGCACAAAATAACCCTTATTGAATAAAAACATAAGTATTTTTGGGTGATGCAAGATTGCTCTTACACCCAGGATGCTCCTGCATCAGACACCCGGGGTAATTTGAGAAGTGACCCTGTCATGACTCAGGTGTGCAGAGGAAAACCAAGACGGTTAACCTCCTCCTTTGTTAGCCATGATGAATCTTCAACAGGTCATCCTTTCCACTTGACTAGATATTCTTCATATGTCCTGTTCCTTGTGCTTCTGCCAACATGACTATCTAGTATATCTTCAATCTCCTTAGTGTCTGAACTAGTTGCTGGAATACTCCACTGTGCTGCTGTGATCTCATCTTCAACACCTCCTTCATGATACTATGTCAGATCTGAAATGTTAAACACTGGTGAAATATTTAGCTCAATAGGCAATTCTACCTCATATGCATTTCTTGAATCATGTTTCTTCAGTATCCTACATGGTCCAAACTTCTTCATTTTCAGCTTGTTATATGTACCAACTGGAAACCGCTCCTTTCGCAAATGAACCATGACTTCATCACCAACCTGAAATTCCTTATACCTTCTTTTCTCATCTGCCTTAGCCTTATACTGTGTGTTCATCTTGGTAATATGCTTCCTCACCTCCTCATGGATGTTCTTCAAGTGTTCTGCAAAATCCTCAGCTTCAGCACTACTTATTTCTCCTTTATCTATCTTCCTTAATTCAGATGCATTTCTTGGACTATTTCCATATACAATCTGGAATGGTGATTTACTAGTGCTCCTGTTGACAGAATTATTGTATGCAAATTCCGCCTATGGTAAAATCAAATCCCATCCCGTTGGCTTATCTCCAACCAAACATCTCAGCAAATTTCCCAAACTCCTATTCACCACCTCTGTCTGTCCATCAGTCTGTGGATGATGTGATGAACTAAACTTCAAATCTGTCTTCAACTTCTTCCACAATGTACGCCAGAAATATCCAACAAACTTAGTGTCCCGATCTAAAACTATGGTCTTTGGCAAACCATGAAGTCTCACTACTTCTCTGAAAAACAATTCTGCTACATGAACAGCATCATTAGTCTTCTTGCAGGGAATAAAATGTACCATCTTTGAAAATCTGTCAACTACCACAAAAATTGAATCGTGTCCCCGCTGTGTCCTCGGTAAACCAAGAACAAAGTCCATGCTGATATCTTCCCAAGGCTTCTCTGGTACAGGTAATGGCTGATACAACCCTGTATTCTGCTTCACTCCCTTCGCCATCTGACATACTCAGCAACTCTGTACAAACTTCTTCACATCTTGCTGCAACTATGGCCAATAATAATTCTCACTAACCAAACCAATGGTTTTATCACGACCAAAATGTCCAGCCAATCCTCCGCTATGCTTCTCCTTGATGAGATTCTCCCTCATAGAACTTCGTGAAATGCACAACTGACTCCCTCTGAATAGCATATCATCCTGGATGATGAAATCCAACCATTTTGTCCTGTCTAGAGTAACAGGTTCTGTACAAGCTTTCCAAGCTTCACCAAAATCAAGATCCTCTAGATACAAATTCTTGAGTTCCTTGAACCCAACCACTTCAATCTGCATTTCTATCAGCAATAGTTGCCTTCTGCTAAGAGCATCTGCAACCCTGTTAGACTTTCCACTCCTGTGTTTCAAAACAAATGTATAACTCTGCAAAAACTCAACCCATTTCAAATGCCTTTGATTCAATTTTCCTTGACTATTCAAATATTGCAAAGCTTGATGATCAGTATACAAAACAAACTCCTTAGGAAGTAGATAATGTCTCCACTTCTTTAATGCCTGAACTATAGCATAAAATTTCTGATCATAAACAGAATATTTCCTCTTGGCATCATTTAACTTCTCACTGAAATAAGCAACAGGTTTACCTTCTTGGCTCATAACAGCTCCTATTGCAGTACCACTAGCATCACAATCTACTTGAAACACCTTATTAAAATCTGGAAGTGCTAAAACAGGTTGTTCTGTAACTTTTTGTTTCAACAATTGAAAACTTTTTTCTGCCCCATTAGTCCACTTAAACTCTTTTCTATCCCCTCTCATTGTTTCAGTCAAGGGTCCACAAATACTGCTAAAATTTTTGATAAACTTTCTGTAAAAGCTAGCTAGACCATGAAAAGATCTTACCTCAGTATCACTCCTCGGAGTAGGCCATTCAAGGATAGCATGTACCTTCTCTGGGTCCATTTTTAGACCTTCTACTGAAACTACAAATCCCAAATACACTAACTCTTTCTTCACAAAACTACACTTCTTCAAATTAATCAACAATTTCTCATCTCTCAACTTCTCAAATACCATACAAATATGCATCATATGCTCCTCCAATGTCTTACTAAAAATCAAAATATCATCTAGGTAAACAATGACAAACTTATCCAGAAATTCTTTCAGAACCTCGTTCATGAGCCGCATGAAAGTGCTAGGTGCATTGGTTAGCCCAAAAGGCATGACTAACCACTCATATAGTCCTTCCTTTGTCTTGAAGGCAGTCTTCCATTCATCTCCTTCTCTGATCTGAATCTGATGATATCCACTCTTTAGATCTATTTTTGAGAAATACACAGCTCCACTCAAACAGTCCATAATATCATCCATTCGTGGCAATGGAAACCTGTACTTGATTGTGATCTTGTTTATTTCCCTAGAATCTGTACACATCCTCCATTCTCCATTCTTCTTTGGTGCTAATACCGCTGGTACAGCATAGGGACTTAGACTCTCATGGATCAATCCTTTCTGTAACAGTTCATGTACTTGTCTGTTCAACTCCTCACTTTCTGCAGGTGTCATTCTGTGTGCTGCCTTATTCGGCAAACTCGCTCCTGGGATCAAGTCCATCTAATGATTGATCTTCCTGACTGGTGGTAATCCATCAGGCATGTTATCGAATACAATATCCTGAAACTCATTCAACAAATCTGCAACTTCTACAGGAACATCTTCTACTTCCTCTTTACCAGCTTTTGGAATTAAAGCAAAACATACATGCTCATGCCTCATACCATCTAGGAATTTCCTTCCATCAACAAATGTTATTCTTGCATTACCACATACCTTTTCTTCGGTCTCCTTCAATGGCTTTAGCTTATGTCACACTCCATCCTTCATTAGGGAATAGGTATTCGCACGACCATCATGTACAGCACATCTGTCAAACTACCACGGTCTACCCAGTAACATATGACATGCATCCATAGAGATGATATCACATAGTACCTCATCTTGGTACTCGCCAATCTTGAACTTCACTAGGCATTGTTCATTGACCATGACCTTGTGGTCATCCTGTACCCAGGCAATCCGATATGGATGTGGGTGTTTCTGTCTCTTGAGCTTCAACTTTGTCACCATCTCTTCTGACACCAAATTGTCAGTGCTTCCACTATCAATGATCACATCACAACATTTACCTTCACACTTGCACCTGGTGCGAAACAAGCTCCTCCTTTGCTCAGGTTCATTCTCACCACTCAACAGGACTCTTCTGTTAATCAACGTTTCTCCTCTTTCAGCATCTTCAGAATTTGATGATCTGGCATCTTCATCTACATGCGCAACTCTGGCCTGGCCTTCATTTCTCTTGTCCATTCTGCCTTGGCGCTGAGGACATTCAAATGCCCTATGACCTTCTTCTCCACAGTGAAAACATGTTCCACGGAAGCCTCCTCTTCCAGATCCTTTTCCTCTTCCTCTTCCTCTCTGATCTCTATTATTCTGATCCTGGAGGCGATTGGAATTATTTCTGCATTGATTCTGACTGCTACTAGCCTCATCCTTCTTTTTCGGATCTTCATTTCGGCCACCATATGACCATCCACCGTGACCTCTTCCGTTTTGTCTGCTCTCGAACTTCTTGTTCAGCTTTTCCTCTACTTTTAGGGCAAACTAGTATGCCTCTTCAATACTGTTCATTCGAACTAGATTCAGCTCCTCCTGAATGCTTGGCCTTAACCCATTAAGGTATCGGGCAACTTTCTCCTTATCAGCTTCTGCATGGCCTGTTCTGATGAGAAGTCGGTAGAACTCCTCTGTATACTCCTGAACAGATCTTCCTGCTTGCTTCAAACTCTGCATTTTCTTTAGTAGATCAAGCTCATAATCAACAGGAATGAACTGTTGCTTCAATTTATCCCCCATCCGATCCCATCTTGTGATTTTATCTTTCCCTCTTCTATTTCGCTCCAATTGAATTTCTTGCCACCAAATCTTCGCATGACCTTTCAGTCTGGCCTTCGCAAATTTGACTCTATCAAGATCCTCAACATCTTCATACTCAAAATACTCCTCACATTCATTGATCCAGTCGATCAATTCCTCTAGGTTAAGATTTCCAGAAAATGTAGGAACCTCAATCTTAGGTCTTTTCCCAATCTTGGAAATCGCCCGAAAAAGTCTTTCTTCCTCCTGGTTCACAATTTCAGCTTCTCCTTCTTGATATTCTTCTTCGGCTTCATCCTCGCTTTCGTCTCTGACATTAAGATTCATTCCTCTACGAATCTCTTCTTGTAATGCTCGCACTTGTCTCTGCAGCTCTCTAACCTCAGGTGTTACAACACCAGCTCTTCTACCACGTTCCCTTCGTGGAGGCATTTTCGCGATGCGCGCTGAAACTCTAGCCATGGTCCTGGTGCAAACTGCCTCACAGTCGGCGATCTATTTATACACTCAAGAACTCCTGCTCTGATACCACTTGATGAAGGGTGCTCCCCTTAATACCACAAACACATAACAGAAATAGAGAAACAACAACAATATGCAAGAACAGAAAATTGGCTTCTTATTATCTCCACAAATGTGGAATTACAAACTTTCAGAATTACAATATGCAAAGCCACATGGGCATTCCCTTACAATATTCTGTAGGACAAAGCCTCGAACTATTACGCAGATCTACTACCCAGAACTATTCTGAACTGCCTAAGACAACAATACAGCCTTCCTTATATAGGCAATTTCCACCTCCCGAGAAGGTTCCAGAAATTTAGCCCTAAGGGCCGACCAAACTTAGAATTATTTTATTTTTTAATTTATTACATCAAAGTCAGCTCAAAATAACTTTTGAAACCCGAACATAAATTTTGAAGGAAAATTATTTTCTGCCATTTCAGGTGACCCGACTTCCGGAGACCATAAGTCATCACCAGTTGACCCGATTGACTATTATAACCCCATTTCAGAAATGCCATGAAGCGCTCTACAGGCTTGACCCGCGCAAGCGCCCGTCACCCAAATTTTCAACCTCATCCGAGGCCTCTAAAGCCTTCAAAACTGAGTTCAAAGTTTCTGTATCCTACTGCCAATATCGAAAATCTTCAATATCTTCCAATATACACTTGATCTGGCAATGAAACTTTACTGGCAGACTTATATGACCAAAATGAACCTCCAAGAAAGAAATCAGATCATTCTGAGCACATACGAAAATTACCAAAAATAGTAACTTTCCACAAATAGCAGCTCTACACAAAATAACCCTTATTGAATAAAAACATAAATATTTTTGGGTGATGCAAGATTGCTCTTACACCCAGGATGCTCCTGCATCATACATACATATATACATACATATAATTCAACATTAAATAAACTACTAAATAACTAAATCTATTTAGATGTTATTTATATAAAAAAATGAAAGTGATAGAATCTAAAGGTATAATAATTTAATATTATTATAATATTAATAAATTAAGATTATTTAAAAAAAAAACATATTTACAAGTGTTAATATAGTAATAAAATATAAAGTTATTTCTATCTTGGAGGAGAAAGAGATGGAACAAATTTGTGAGGTGAATTTTTGTGAGGATCATAACTATTGGGGGGATCACAAGAGGAGTGATTTCCATACATTCCTAGGAGAATAGAGTTGAGATGGAAATCAAAATCAAAGAGGCTAGTATTGGGAGGTGTCCAAATTATTAATTGGGGGGTGAGGAAGATACTAAAGTTCCAATGGACAAAATATGGGCCAAATAAAATAGGGAGATAGAACAATTCAAGAAATAAAAGATGGGACTAAGGTTCTTAATGCTTCCAAACAACATTACACTAGGGAAAAGACAAGAAGGAAGGAGATTCTAGGTGCTAATATCAAAGAAAAGGAGGAATGATGGTGTCCGCTTTGAAGTCCCTCACCATAGCCCCTCTTAGGATCAAGGGTAATGGAGGGATCATAACTACTCTAACTCTAATCCAAGTCATGTGATTCATTATTAGAAGGAAAATAGTACCAATTAGATGAGATCATTCAAGCATGAGTGTGGAAAATTTTGGAAAGAATATATAAGCAAGGAAGAGAAATCCAAAATTTGGCAATTAATAGAACAATCATATTAGATTCATTCAAAGGGATATCAAACAAGAAAACATTGCATAGGAAAAGGTAAAATCTATCCAAAAGATGATCCTCTGTCAAAAATAAAATTGTAAGGTGTTGATACTCTTCCCAAAGTCTCATCTATTTCCCGATAAAGATAAAATGGGAAGCTTAGTAGCCAGATTAAAGGAAGTAGGGATATTTATCAAATGGGGGGAGGTCAGTTGAATTTCAACAAACTTATAGTTGGTGTGATAAAAGTTGGGGAAAGAATGTCACCCTCAAATCTCTCCCCAAAAATAAGTCCTATTTGAATTTCCATCAAATAGAGATAGATGAATTATAATGAATCATGGACCTTATCTTGTAGATGTAACTAGGATATATATGAAGGAATAGTGTCCAAATTTTGATCCATGAAAATATGTGATTGAATTCATGTGATTATGGTTATGCCCATATAACCTAACCTAAGAGTATTGGAATGATAACATCATTATGGAGATCAAGCAAAAAATTGATCATTTCATCTAGGTAGACAAGAAACTGGAAGATAGAAGCTTTAGGACTTACATCAAGATATGCTTGGATGTGACTCCCTATCCAACCTTTCCATAGGAGATTGAAATTCACACACATTAGGTATTTGGAAACATAAAATGGAAAGGGAAGATCAAATGACCCTATTTTCCAAGTGCAAATTAAAAGGACATGATTAATTGGAGTTTTAGGTAGCAATAGAGTAGAGAAACTTAATGCCTAATAAACTACTGTTAGAGCCAAACATGGAAGGGAAAAAGAGATGAATTTCAATTGAGGATTCCTCCAAGAAGAATGAGAACCTTTTAGAGCTAATGGTAAAGATCAATAATCACATATAACAAGTGAATGTGGTCATTGTGGGAGAAGTTTGATTCCCTATGGTGAACAATGCATAAAGAATCTTCCTTGAGCATATTTAAAAAGCCCCTCATCTAATGGAGGACAGCATGGATGATTAATCTACTATTCTTGGAAAGGAAAAGTGTAGAGAGGTCGAAGGAAATATAAAGAATAATAGGGAGAAATTTGTTTGTATTTTGGACTCTTTGATGGTAATAGTGAGAAGGATTCTTTATAGGAAGAAGATAGAAATACACTCCAACAAGAGGAAAAAGACAAAGAGAGGCATGCCAAAAGTCCTACATATGACAAGACAAGGTAAGGAGAAGAATTGACTGGGTTCAATGGGGAATTGATTAAAATCCTAAAACTACACAAGATAGAATACCCTACAAAGGAAAGGGGGGGTGACAACTACTCTCATTGCATCTTTGGGGAGGAATAAAATTGGGAATTAGTTAATGAGATAGATGATGAATTAGATTCAAAAATTGAGACATAATTTTAGGAAGATAAGGCTCGAGTAATCACATCTACAACATCTAATTACATTATCATCACATTTAACTCCATGATTGGCTATATAATCATGTTATATGTATGTATTAAAGCATATAAAGCATCAAGTTCTCAAAAATATAGACATGAATTAAATATTTAAAAGATTATTAAACAAAGTCATGAAATTCATATAAAAAGGATATGAAAATATCACACTATTCCCCCCCAACTTTCTTTCATGCTTGTCCTAGACTTGGAGTTACCATACTATTCCTAAAGAATGAAAAAGCCCTAAAATCAGAATGTGCAGTTATTCCTAACTTAGGAGTGAGTGAATTCTAGTAGAATCCATTAGACTTGCCAATTCTTCTCCACCTTGAATGTTCTTTCTCTACATCATACTCTACTCCATGTCAACTAGGTAGCGACCATATCAACAGGGGTGGATGGAAGATTAGAGGGATCCATGTTAGCTCTTGTAAATCTTTCAACTACATTTAGGTCCTAATTATATGTAATGTTGCATGATAATTTAGGAGGGAATTTAGTTTTTTGTTTTACTTTATCACTTAGTTCTTGTGATATTGCTATCGGGATTCAAATATGTAGCTTTTTTATAATAAAACTCATTGACCTATGTTTGATATGTAGTGGTTCACATGAACATATTTCTAATGAGAATTAATGGAACACTTAGCACTCATTCATCTAAGTGATGCTCAAAGAGGTGAAGCACCGAGAATTCCCAAGAGGTCACCTTAACTACATAGCTTATAACTTGTTGTGTATTTCTCGAATTTCAAATTTTTTTTTGATAGAAAGTAGACTCAAAGACGGAGGGCACTATTATTTTTCAAATTTTTTTACCCCTTTTTTACTATTTTTCATTGAACGTCAAACTCAGAGGTTTATATTTGATATAAAACCTACATTCTATTAACTTCAAAAACCATACACATAATAAATTCAAAAATAGTCAAATATATAATCGTTAGAAAGCTAGTTTTGAGTACTTGTTGTATGCAAAAGGACGTCTTCATATTCTTCCATTTGATCACCACACTTGAGGCCCGAAGCCATGAAATTCTCAAAATTTCTTCATAGCTTGCAAACATGGCCTAAACCAAGTACTTTCGATCAAAAATTTTGAGTTTCGATTGAAAGCACTTTCTAACGAAAGTACTTTCAAGTTTAAGGCCTATTTGGTGTCATTTCGAGTTATTAACGATTACATATAAATAAATGTATATTTTTCTCATTTCATTAATTTGAAAGCTGTAAAATAATTCGCATTTAGGAGAAGGAAGACATTTTGGCACAGAATAATTTTGTAAGTTGTTATGGGAAATAAAAAGAGAAGGCTAAACAAGAGTACACGACATTATTTAGAAGAGGCTGAAGAAAGACTACGTGAAGAATCACGAAAAAGCATAGGAAACAAGGTATGTCTAAGTTATCTCTCTCTAGATATTTTAAGTTGATGGTCAGGACTTGTCTTAATGTTCATCTTGTAAATGTGATATTGTAATACCTAATTTTAGAGCTAATTAGACCTAATAAGACTAATTAGGACCTATTAGGACCAATTAGAGGTCTAACTAGACCTAACTAGACCTATTAGGATCAAGTATACCTAACTAGAACCTATTAGGACCAATTAGACCAATTAAGACCTAATTTGACTTAATTAGACCAATTAGGACCTAATTAGACTCAATTCTAGACCAATTAGGACCTATTAGGACCTAATTAGACCTACAAGGACCAACTAGGACCAATTAGCACCAATTAGGACCAACTAGACCAAATGAGGACCTAACTAGACTTAATTCTAGACTAATTAAACCAATTAGGACCTAATTAGACTTAATTCTAGACCAATTAGGACCTAATTAGACTCAATTAGACCAATTAGGACCTAGTTCTAAACTTAATTCTAGACCAATTAGAACCAATTAGGACCTAGTTATACCTATTTAGACTTAATTAGACCAATTAAGACCTAATTTGACTTAATTAGACCAATTAGGACCTAATTAGACTCAATTATAGACCAATTAGGATGTATTAGAACCCAATTATACCTATTAGGACCAATTAGAACAATTAGGACCTAATTAGGCTCAATCCTAGACCAACTAGGACATATTAGAACCCAATTAGACCAATTAGGACCAATTAGGACCAATTAGTTCACAAATTAGGACCAATTAGACCAATTAGGACCAATTAGTTCACAAATTAGGACCAATTAGACCAATTAGGACCTAATTAGACTTATTTATAGACCAATTAGGACCTAATTAGATTTAATTAGACCAATTAGGACCTAATTAGACTTAATTCTAGACTAATTAGACCAATTACAACCAATTAGGACCTAATATGAACCTATATAATACCAATTAGGACCAATTAAGACATAATATAAACCTATTATGACCTATTAGGACCCAATTAGACTTAATTAGACTAATTAGGACCTAATTAGACATAATATGAACTTATTAGGACCTATTAGGACCTAATTAGACTTAACTAGACCAATTAGGACCTAATTAGACATAATATGAACCTATTAGGACCTAATTAGACATAATATGAACTGATTAGGACCTAATATGACCTATTAGGACCTAATTAGACTCAATTAGACCAATTAGGACCTAATTAGATTTAATTCTAAGACTAATTAGACCTAATTAGGACTAATTAGGACATAACTAGACTCAACTAGACCAATTAGGACCTAATTAGACTTAATTCTAGACTAATTAGGACCAATTAGGACCTAATATGACATATTTAGACTAATTAGGACCAAATAGGACCTAATATGACCTAATTAGGGCCTATTAGCACCTAATACGACCTATTAGGACCTAATTAGACATAATATGAACCTATTAGGACCTAGCATGACCTATTAGGACCTAATTGGACTCAATTAGACCAATTAGGACCTAATTCTAGACTAATTAGACCTATTAGGACTAATTAGGACCAATTAGGACCAATGAGGACCAATTAGACCCAATTAGGACCAATTAGGACCTAATTAGATTGAATTAGACCAATTAAGACCTAATTAGACTTAATTCTAGACTAATTAGGACCAATTAGACCCAATTAGGACAAATTAGACCCAATGAGGACCAATTAGGACCAATTAGAACCAATTAGGACCAATTAGATCCAATTCTAGACCAATTAGGACCAATTAGACCCAATTAGGACCAATGAGGACCTAATTAGGACCTATTAGCACCTAATATGACCTATTAGGACCTAATTAAACTCAATTAGACCAATTAGGACCTAATTAGACTTAATTATAAACTAATTAGACCTATTAGGACCAATTAAACCCAATTAGGACCAATGCGGACCAATTAGATCCAATTACGACCAATTATGACCAATTACGACTTAATTAGACTCAATTAGACCAATTAGGACTGAATTAGACTTAATTCTAGACTAATTAGGACCAATTAGACCCAATTAGGACCAATGCGGACCAATTAGATCCAATTACGACCAATTATGACCAATTACGACTTAATTAGACTCAATTAGACCAATTAGGACTGAATTAGACTTAATTCTAGACTAATTAGGACCAATTAGACCCAATTAGGACCAATGCGGACCAATTAGATCCAATTACGACCAATTATGACCAATTACGACCTAATTAGACTCAATTAGACCAATTAGGACTGAATTAGACTTAATTCTAGACTAATTAGGACCAATTAGACCCAATTAGGACCAATTAGGACCAATTAGGACCAATTAGACCCAATTATAGACCAATTATGACTAATTAAGATCAATTAGACTTAATTAGAACCAATTAGGACCTAATTAGGACCTAATTAGACCAATTAGGACTAATTAGGACCTAATTAGACTAATTAGGACCTAATTAGACCTAATTAGAACTAATTAGGACCTAATTAGAACTCAATTAGACCAATTAGGACCTAATTAGACTTAATTCTAGACTAATTAGACCAATTGGGACTAATTAGGACTAATTAGGACCTAATATGAACCTATATAATACCAATTATGACCAATTAAGATATAATATAAACCTATTATAACTTATTAGGACCCAATTAGACTTAATTAGACTAATTAGGACCTAATTAGACATAATATGGACCTATTAGGACCCAATTGGACATAATTAGACCAATTAGGACCTAATTAGACATAATATGAACCTATTAGGACCTAATTAGACATAATATGAACCTATTAGGACCTAATATGACCTATTAGGACCTAATTAAACTCAATTAGACCAATTAGGACCTAATTAGACTTAATTCTAGACTAATTAGACCTATTAGGACCAATTACACCCAATTAGGACTAAGGAAGACCAATTAAACCCAATTAGGACCAACGAGGACCAATTAGACCCAATATGACTAATTAGACCCAATTCTAGACCAATTAGACCCAATATGACTTAATTCTAGACTAATTAGGACCAATTAGGACCTAATATGACCTATTTAGACTAATTAGGACCAAATAGGACCTAATATGACCTAATTAGGATCTATTAGGACCTAATATGAGCTATTAGGACCTAATTAGACATAATATAAACCTATTAGGACCTAATATGACCTATTAGGACCTAATTAGACTCAATTATACCAATCATGACCTAATTAGACTTAATTCTAGACTAATTCAACCTATGAGGACCAATTAGCCCCAATTAGGACCAACGAGGACCAATTAGACCCAATTAGGACCAATTAGGACCTAATTAGACTCAATTAGACTAATTTAGACCTAATTAGACTTAATTCTAGACTAAAAAGGACCAATTAGGACCAATTAGACCCAATTCTAGACCAATTAGACCCACTATCATTTAATTATAAACTAATTAGAACCAATTAGGACATAATATGACCTATTTAGACTAATTAGGACCTAATCAGACTAATTAGGACCAAATAGGACCTAATATGACCCAATTAGGACCTATTAGGACCTAATTTATGACATATTAGGATCTAATTAGACATAATATGAACCTCTTATGACCTAATATGACCTATTAGGACCTAATTAGACTCAATTAGACCAATTAGGACCTAATTAGACATAATACTAGACTAATTAGACCAATTAGACCCAATTAGGACCAATTAGGACCAATTCTAAACTAATTAGACCTAATGAGGACCAATGAGGACCAATTAGGACCTATTAGGACCAATTATGACCAAGTAGGACTAATTTGGACCAATTAGACTTAATTAGACCAATAGGACCTAATTAGACTTAATTAGGACCTAATTAGACCAATTAGGACCTTTTATAGACCAATTAAGACTAACTAGGACCCAATTAGACTTAATTAGACTAATTAAGACCTAATTAGACCAAATTAGAACTAATTAGGACCTAATTAGACTTAATTAAAGACCAATTAGACATAATATGAACCTATTATGACCTACTAGGACCCAATTAGACTTAATTAGACCAATTAGGACCTAATTAGACATAATATGAACCTATTAAGATGTAATATGACTTATTATGACCTAATTAGATTCAATTAGACCAATTAGGACCTAATTAGACTAAATTCTAGACTAATTAGACCAATTAGGACCAATTAGACCCAATTAGGGTCTATTAGGACCCAATTAGACCCAACTAGACCTGTTAGGACCTATTTTGACTCAATACATGAGCCTCGTTAGACCTAACTTCATTCAAAAGTTTTTGTTTAATAATTTTTACTTCATACATGTAGGAAATGCTCAAGAAGCAGAACCTTCTAAAGTTGGAGAAGGGTCATCACAAGCTCAACAAGCCCAACCTTCAAAAGTTAGAGAAGGTTCATCACAAGCTCAACAAGCACAATTCTCAGAATATAAAACAAGTACACACACATCTCTCTCTCTCTCACTATCTTGATTTAGTCTCTTATTGGTGAATATGCATTTTGGGTGTTTCCCCTTAAGAAGTTATTATTTTTGTTGTGTACATACAACCTATGATGATGAAAATGTTGGACAAGGGGCATCCCAAGTTGAAGTAATGGACTTTAGAGAAGGTCAAACCAAGGTCAAATAAGTATGTGTTTCTCTCATTAGTTTATAAATTATTATAGGTTTGATATTCAAGCTTGTAAATACTTATTTCATGAAGGTGTGTGTGTGAATTTTGTAACTAGTTGTAGACACAACACTTCAGTAAAACATTAGAGGTTAGCAAAAATCAAAATATGCAAATAAGAACAATATAGCTAACCAGGTGATTTACTGCCTTCTAGTAGGTGCGAGTATGGTATTCTCAGATTAGACCGAGATCAGTGACAATGCAACACCTAAACGAAGGATTTAAATGATGAAAGAAATAAAATATGAATGCAAATTAATCTATTTTATTTTTATTTTTTATGCAATAAGATGAGAAAAATTGATAATAAATTAATCTAAATGGATTGAAATGATATGCAAATTAAGCTAACAATGATATGAAATATGAAACTAGAATGAATTGAAAAAAAGATTGATCTCACAAAACATTGATTCGCAAGAAGCTTGATGATTCCTTTGATGTCAATTCGCTAGAGTAAGTATGAAAATTTTGTGGATGATTTGTAAAGAGCTAAGCCTTGATTTTATAGAAATCTAGGGCTTGAGGGTGCATGGAAAAAGTCATAAATCACTCTTGATGAACTTAGGTTGATTTTTGAGTTAACAAGAAATTAAAAATAGATAACTCATAAAATCATGCAAAATCATGCAAGAACAACTTATTAACTCAAATCAAAAGTTTAGATCAACTTTGAACTCAAAATAGATGTTGAGTTTCGAAAAGATAACAACTTGAATTGATTTTCTGATTTAAAGTTTAATTGCTCTTTGAATGTGCACAAATAATCATGAATTAATTAAATAAATAAAGTGATTTATCTTCAACTTAACTGATTTTAAAATTAAAACAATTTATTTATGTAAGGAAACTCAGGTGCAGAAACAGCTTCCTACACTAATCTCTAAAGGAAAGTATTGTGCAAATTATTTTAAATCCTTACAATTTCAGATTCGTTAACTACTTTAACAAAGATATTGCAGTCACATACCATGCATATATAAAATAGAGAATGACACAATGATTTACCCTGGGGAAACCTTTCGGTAAAAACCCTAGCACTCCAAAACTTGCATAGTGTATTAATCAAAACTATTAAAATTTACAACACACTTGCAATGCAAGTTCTTTTAGAAGATTTTCCAATTCTTGAAAACAAATCGCGGTAGCATAAAAATGTTCCAACAATACACAAACTTCTACTATCTTCACAACCCTAAAAAATGCTTATATCATGTGCTTCTCTTTTTAGGGAAACTTCCAAAGATAGCCATATTAGGGTTTTACCATTCTCTGAGAAAATAGGAACCCGAACCCAATGATTGGGGAAGAGTTTGCAGTACTCAACTTTTTCAGTTGCCACATGTCTTCACCTGTCATTGAATCTTCTAGACATAGCTCTTACATATCATAGGAAACCGTCATAACCATTTCATCCATGATCTCCTTACACACAATTCAAGATGTCAACACATCAACATGCCAACCAAACATGTACACTCACACTTAATTACATTATTTGCAAGAAATACATTTTACAAAACAAATAATAAGAATAGGAATTATCCAAGGTTGAGACACCTTATTCCTAACATTCTCCCACTTGTCGAACACCTTGTAAGAGCAATAAGAACTAACCACTATAGGCCAAAAGGCCCATAGACTCTGAACACCATCTAAAATTCTCAATACCCACTGGTTTTGTTAATGCATCTGCAACATTCTTCATAGTATCTACCTTCTCCAAATTTATCTTTCCATCTTCCACCATATCTCTCACAAAGTGAAACTGCACATCAATGTGCTTCGTTCTGGCATGAAAAGTTGGATTCTTCACAAGGAAAATAGCGCTCTAACTATCACACCAAATAGTAATCAGTTCTGCATCAACACCAACATCAGAACACAATATCCTAAGTCAAATGGCTTCCTTACAAGCATGAGTGGCAGCCATGTACTTAGCTTCTGTAGTGGACAAAGCAACCACAGGTTGTCGCTTACTCATCCAACTGATAGCACCACCAAACATAGTGAACACATAAGCACTAGTGGATCTCCTGCTGTCAATATCACCTACCCAATCTGAATCCACAAACCCATGAATACAAACTGAATGCGGAGATGTAGAAGAGTTACCATGGTAACATATGGAGTAATCTGATGTACCCCCCAAATATTTGAATACTCACTTAACAACATCCCAATGTACCTGTCCAGGGTTAGCCATAAACTGACTCAAGACTCCCACTACTTGGGCAATGTCTGGTCTAGTACAGACCATAGCATACATAAGACTGCCAACTACACTAGCATAAGGTACTCTAATCATGTCCTCCATCTCACTAGGAGATTTTGGACAATCATCTACAGATAACTTTGTTCCCATAGAAACAGGAACACATAGTGGTCTACAATCTGCCATGCTGAACCTGTCCAACACAGACTCCACATACTTACTCTGACTCAACCAAAGTTTTCTATTAGACCTATCTCTATTGATTTCCATACCCAAGATGTACCTTTCTGCCCCAAGATCTTTCATCTCAAACTATGCTGACAACTGAGATTTAAAATCAGAAATCATACCCTCACCCTTCCCAAACAGCAACATATCATCAATATATAATGCAACAATAAGAAGACGATCATTTTCAACTCTGAAATAAACACAATGATCTAATTTTGATTTTACAAATCCAATTGACAACACAAAGGCATCAAACTTAAGGTACCACATCCTAGGAGATTGCTTCAAACCATATAGAGATTTCTTTAATTTGCAAACTAAAGATTCTTTACCTTTAACAATGTAGTGCTCAGGCTATGACATATAAATCTCTTCCTCCAAATCACCATGAAAGAAAGTTGTCTTCACATCCATCTATTATATCTCTAAATCATATGATGCAGCAAGAGATAATAGAAATCTAATGGATGTCAACTTTGTAACAAGAGAGAATATTTCACCATAATCTATTCCCTCTACCTGTGAATACCCCTTTGCAACCAATCTAGCTTTGTACCTTTTAATACTACCATCTGCACAAAATTTCTTCTTGAACACCCATTTATAGCCAATAGATTTTCTCCCTTTAGGCAAAGGTACAAGGTCCCAAGTTTTGTTTTTCTCCAATGAAGGCATCTCATCATCCATAGCCTCAATCTAGGAACCTGCATCTTCCATGCCCAAAGCCTCTTTCACAAATCTAGGCTCATCAGTGTTAGTAATCAAAGCAAAGGCACAACTAGAATCTAACATAGAATAACCAAACCTTTATGGTTTCTTTCTTTCTCTCGTGGATCTTCTCAAGGGATAAGGTTGAGGTTGTTCTTCCTCTTCTTCTGAACTATCATAGCTGCTAGAGCTCTCCTCATCATTAGGCCCAACATGATCTCTCTGTTCAGTCTTCTCAGGAGTAGGAGGCAACTGAACAACATCTTTTTCCTTTTCTTTTTCATCTAGTTGTAGCACAATAGGAGAAGATGTTAGCTCTCTGAAAATAACATTTCTATTATACAACACCTTACTAGTCACAGGATCCCAAAGCTTGTATCCTTTCACACCAACACTATATCCGATGAAAATACATTTGATAGCTTTGTTTTCCAACTTAGATCTTTTCTCCTTTGGAACATGTGCATAAGCTTCACAACCAAAAACATGAAGATGTCTAATTGAAGGCTTCTTACCAGACCACACCTCCATGGGTGTCTTACCAACAAGAGCTGATGTAGGAGATCTATTAACCAGATAGAAAGCAGTGGCCACAGCTTCGGCCCAAAACCTTTGTTCTAAACCAACTCCACTAAGCATACTCCTAGCCTTCTCCATCAGTGTCTTGTTCATTCTCTCTGCAACTCCATTTTTCTACTAGGTATAAGGAGCTGTCTTATGCCTCTCGATACATCATTCTTTACAGAACTGTTCAATCTCTACTGAGCAAAACTCACCACCATTATCAGTTCTCACACACTTAATCTTCTTACTAGTCTGATTCTCTATAAGAGCTTTAAATTCTTTGAACCAACTAAAGACTTGTGTCTTACTTTTAAGGAAATAAATCCAAGTCCTTCTCCAGTAATCATCTATAAAAGATACAAAATATACAGAAGTGGAGATAGAAGGAACTTTTATAGGACCAAATACATTATAATGAATAAGATCCAAAACATCAAAAGATTTGTGAGAACTAGAGTAAAACTGAACATGATTTTGTTTACCATAGACACAGTGTTCGTAGAAGTCAAACTCAAGATTGCAATAATTTAACCCCTCAATGAGGTTTTTATTTTTCAATGTCCTAAGACCCTTCTCACCAATGTGGCCAAATCTCATATGCCACAACATTGTCTTTTCTGCAGGAAGCTTACCTTCCAAAGTGTTTTCATTGCCATCAGAACCAATAACCACAAACTTCTTCACTGCTTGTTTAGATGGTGAGGATGAAGAACTATTACATAGAGGAATACATGCATCTAGCTGAAATAAGCTACCTCTCCTAGTACCCCTCACAAGCACTATCGATCCTCTCATCATCTTGCATCCTTCTTTCAAAAAAATAACCTGCACACCTACATCATTCAGCATACTTACAGATAATAGGTTTCGTGCCAAACCCAGAATGTGCATAACTTTGTTGATTTCCTTTGCTCATCCATTAGGAAATCTGATAGTGACCCTTCCGTGTCCAACTATCTTTAGGTGAGAATCATCACCCAAGTACACCTTTCCACCATCAAACTCTTCATATTTTGAGAACTAGTTTTGATGAGAGGTCATGTGGAAAGAAGCACCTGAGTCTACCAACCACACATCATCAGATGCATGGGCTACCAAAGCTGCAATAAAAGCATCTTGATCTTCTTGAGATTTTTTAGAAGCTGAATTTGAGCCTTTCTTCTTCTTCTTGGGTTCTTTGCAGTCCCTTCGGAAGTGACCAATTTTATCACAGTTCCAACATTTCGCCTTGGACTTTCTAGGAGTCTTAGAACTCCCACAGGATTTGGATCTGCCCTTCTTAGACTTGTTTTCATTCTACTTTCCTCTGTCATTGGATCTCCTACGAATAGCAAGGGCTTCCTTAGATGAATCTGAAGTCTTTCTTTGCATCTCCTCAGATAGCAGCAAAGACACCACATCATCCATACAGAATGTGACTATAGTACTTCTAAGAGCCATCACAAGATGGTCCCATGAATCTGGCAAGGAACAAAGTAGGGTCATACAATGATCCTCCTCCTCGATCTTGGCACCAAATGATGCCAACTGTGCAATCAATAAATTGAATGCATTGAGATGATTAGTTATGGATCCACCTTCCTCCATTCTTAAAGAATACAACTTCTTTCTCAAGAACAACTTATTCACTAGAGATTTGGCCTGATACACAAACCCAAGCCATTTCCACAAATAATTTGCAGTAGTCTCATCATGGACATTTAGAAGAATGACATCTGCTAGACAGAGTCTGATGAGACCCTTAGCCTTTGGATCCTTGATCTCTCAATCCGCTTGAGATATCACTGCATGTTTCACATCAAGTGAAGTAGCCTCCCATAGACCATAGTCTTCAAGCATGTCTTCCATCTTGAGTTTCCACAACTCAAAATTAGTGCCATTAAATTTCTCCACCTCCATTCTACTGTATGAGGAACTTGCCATCTCAATCTACAAATAAGATTTAGAATTCTCTGCATAAAACTCCCACTCAACTTGAGATTAGCTCAAAAAACCCTACCCAACAACTAGGATAAAAAGTTGATCAGGTTTTGATACCACTTGTAAGGAAACTCAAGTGCGGAAATAGCTTCCTACACTAATCTCTAAAGGAAAGTATTGTGCAAATTCTTTTAAATCCTTACAATTTCAGATTTGTTAACTACTTTAAAAAAGATATTGCAGTCACATACCATGCATACAAAAAATAGAGAATGACATAATGATTTACCCTGGGGAAACCTTTCAGTAAAAACCCCAGCACTCCAAAACATGCACAGTGTATTAATCAAAACTATTACAGTTTACAACACACTTTCAATGCAAGTTCTTTCAAAAGATTTTCCAACTCTTGAAGACAAATCACGGTAGCATAAAAATGTTCCAACAATACACAAACTTCTCCTATCTTCACAACCCTAAAAAATGCTTATATCATGCACTTCCCTTTTTAGGGCAACTTCCAAAGATAGCCATATTAGAGTTTTACCATTCTCTGAGAAAATAGGAACCCAGACCCCACGATTGGGGAAGAGTGTATAGTACACAACTTTATCAATTGCCACATGTCTTCACCTATCATTGAATCTTCCAGACATAGCTGTTATGTATCATAGGAAAACGTCATAACCATTTCAACCATGATCTCCTTACACACAATTCAAGATGTCGACAAATCAAGTGGAGTGACACATCAACATGCCAACCAAACATGTACACTCACACTTAATTACATTATTTGCAAGAAATACATTTTACAAAATAAATAATAAGAATAGGAATTATCCAAGGTTGAGACACCTTATTCCTAACAATTTATGGGTTAATCAATTATTAAATCAAACTTTATTCCAATTAAATCATTAAATTTGACAACTTTGATTTTAAATCAATTAAATAAAAATCCAATTGATTATTTGTAGGAATTTTGATTTATTGTCAAAATAAAAACAATATTAATTAGGAATAAATGCAATTAAATCTAATTAAATAATTAAGTGACAGAATTAAATTAATTAATTAAATATTTAGAATATTCAATTAATCAACTTTAGGATAAATAATAACATTTATCGCCAAATAATATTTAATTAAAGATAATTAGATAAATTAGGAATATTTAGGAAATATTCCTTGATGCGGAATTAAGAATAAAATCAATTAGGATTCGATAATGCACAGATGTGCCTTAGGTTAGGACTTTGATGTCGATTTTGTTTGAATTGAGGATGTAGGAGGTTAATGAACCTATAGCCCATTTTTGGGGTATTACATTTTACCCCTCTTTGAATCACTATGCAAAGCATAGTGGTTTAAAGAATAGTTTGTGTCTGATATATATGTATGAGACTAATTTGTTTTGATTAACCGATTCTGAGATAGAAACCGATTGAAAGATTTGAAGATTCAAGATTTAAGATTTAGGTCCTAAATGACCAAAGACAATGTCAACTATAGCAACAATGAACTAGTGATTACGAAAAAGTGCCAAAATACCTAATTCTGAACCTTATGATTGCGAAGAAGTGAGTGACCAATTCTAGACTTGAATGTCCTTGTATGAATCATATTAGTATCACATCCTGAATCCATCAGTTACGAAGAACTAAGGAAATAACACTAATGCACCGATGGTTATGAAAAGATGATACAATTTACAAAATAGATTTAGGATACCAGATTGCAATAGATTTTCCCCAAGCAATGAGGAATTTAGATGAATCAGCAACTAGACATGGTTGTTGTCTTGATTACTGAGAGAAAGATTTGATTGACAAAATTGAGTTACAGACTTTGAATGATGTGCAATACATGCCCCCTTCGGGATGAAAATCCAAATTTGACAAGAAAAGTCAGTGTTATAGTTTAGAAGCATGTCAATTGATTTGAGAAGTGATTGTACACATTTGAGAATGCGTTCTACATCATTTTAGAGGTCTAGAAGACCAAGTTTGACTAGTTTTGACCATGAGTTGACCATGGTTGACCAAGTTGAAATTTTGATAGTTTGATGTAAGATAATCAATTAAGTGGAATTCTAGATTTCTGTGATAATTGAAGCTTGATTATGCAAGCAGTGAATAATATAAATGATCTCAAATTTCAATTTTGATCTTTAAAAAGTATTCTACTTATTGTTTCGTTGGATGGACCTTCGTGTAAGATTCAACTCTTGTAGTCATGTTTATCATTTTTTTTTTGAAGAATCGTTTAAGTGTTCAAGCAATTTGTGAGATCATGCAAAGTGCAAAATGAAATGCAAACCTAGGACCTAGGACCTAGTCACTGATCATGTGTTGGTCATTCTCATCATTGAATTTTTGGGTAACTAGATAAATCAATACAATGCCCACTAGTTATGAAACCATAGACATATGAATATTGATTTTTATGCTCAAGAATCAATACAATGCCCACTGGCTAGACAACCATAGACATATGAATATTGATTTTATTTTCAGAATGTCAGATTAGATATAAGCACCAAGGCACAAATGCCAGGATGACCTGAATATCATGTCCATTTTGGTATAGCAATTTTTATAAGCATCAAAACATAGATGTCATGATGACCAGAATACACCTTGCGTACAAACACATCAAATAGTCAAGAGATCATTCTAAATCCAATGTGAATTACCCGTAGTGATCCTTTATCATTCACATCCTTAGGTAAGATCTCATTTCACAATAGGAGAAAGAACTCACTCAAAAAAGACAATAGTTAGATCAAACTTTCTTGAATTTTCTGGGTATCAATGGTTGAGGTACGCATGGCCATCCAATTCAAGATAGAGGCTCTTACAGTCGAACACCATTTCAATCCAGAATTTCCAAAGTTGTTAGATTTTCACATACAAGAAGAAAATAAAAAAAAGATTATGCCCCCATTCATCACTCTCTAAATCCTATAAAGGACATCATCGAAGAGCTCATGGGAACAAAATATGCAAAAATCTCAATGTGAATTAGTAAGCATACAAGGAGATAAAAGCATGTAAAAAGCATAGATTGTTTTTAGTTTGTGTTTGATGTTTGATTGCATTGTTGTAGATGCAAAATCCTTTCTGGAGATGAGACTGACTAACTAACTCGGATGAAGCTTCAAAGGACTCTGACTGGCTATGATATGTCTAAGATACATTGGAGGCCATAGGATATGACTTTGATTGGCCCCAAGTTTGAACATTGATAGGATACATACGCTTTAACTAATTGGTGTACAGACTGACTTATTGAAAATAGGAATGCGGGAACAAACCAAGAGATATGTACAAACTAAAGCAACACTAAAAGCTGGGAAAGACCAAGATTGTGCTGATAGATGCAGTAGTTTGAAACAAGTGGTGCTCATTTGCTAGGTTTTTACCATCTTGGTAGAGATTCTATTTTTGCTACCAAGGTGCCTGTTTTCGAGTTTTCACCAAGGCACTTTTTCTTTTTCTCATTTTTTTGTATTTTTATTTTTCCCTATTTTTTTTGTATTTTTGATATTTTTTACTTTTTTTGTGAATCATCAAGGTGCCTATTGCTAGGTTTTCACCAACATGTTCATTTTTTCAAAAAAATTTTGAATTTTAAAGATTTTTTCAGGACATTTTACCATAGATTGAATGCCTTAGGCATAGAATTTTTTCAAATGGAGAACGTTGATTGGTTCTCAGAGTTTTTCTCCTTTAGTCATTGAGATTTGATAGGTAGTAGAGCCAAAAGTAGTAGGGATAACAAAGGGACCTAGCCAGTTGGGTTTAAACTTTCCCTTGCATTCTCTATGTGATTGATTTTTAGGATTCTCTCTCAAGACTAGATCACCAACTTGAAATTCTCTGTGTCTAACTTTCTTATTGTAACCTCTAGACATTCTTTTCTGATATACTCTAAGATGATCATATGCTGCTTGTCTACACTCATCTAGTAGTTCAAGTTTTGGCAACCTAGACACTCTATAGTCATCATCAGTTACTAGACCATGCATTTTGATTCTTAGTGATGAGATTTCAACCTCAATAGGCAGTACCACTTCGGACCCATTAACTAAAGTGAATGGTGCAGCCCCAGTAAGTGTTCTGATACTTGTTCTATAGGCCTAGAGAGCTGGATTGATCACGGGATGCTAGTCTCTTCCTATTTTATTAATTGTATGGTGCAAGATTTTCAATAGATTCTTGTTTGAAGTCTCTGCTTGTCCATTCCCTTGAGGATAGTAGATAGATGACCAATATTGTGTTATCTTGAATTTATCACATAGATCATCTAAGTCTTTGTTCTTAAATTGTCCACCATTTTTTGTGATTATAGAATGTGGAATACCATACTGATTTATGATGTAGTTCAAGATGAACATAGATATTTGTTTTCCAGTTGCTTGTGTCAAAAGGACTACTTCTACCCATTTTGTAAAATAATCTATAGTTGTAATAATGTGGGTATGCCCATTAGAAGAATGAGGATGTATGGCTCCTATAAGATCAAATGCCCATTGGTGAAAAGGCCATTGTGTAGTAAAGGAAATTAGATCTCTCCATGGAGCATGAATTAAATTACCATGTACTTGGCACTTTTGATAGTTCTTAGCAAACTTGATAGACTCTTTCTCCATTTTCGGCCAATAGTTGAATGCACTAAAAAATGGTCACCTAGACTTTGGGCCCCATTTATTTGATTTATCAACCCTGAATCATTTTGATCAATAATCAATATTTTCAACATTATCAATTTCTTGATCAAGTCTTAATTTTGATCATATATTGGACTTTTATCCTATGGGCTAACCATTTATCCTAAGTTTTTATTTATTTAAAAGGAATATTTCCTCCCCTTTTTATTAAATAAAAAGCCCCACCTTTTCCTCTTATCCTAAGTTGCACAAATAAAGTATTATTCTTATTTTATAAAAAGGGAAAAAACATTTTTTGTCTCATATGGACACAAAAGTCAACTCCTATTTTTTCATTGGAGGATATTTGTGCACAAGGATCAAGCTTCCATTTTTCTCCACTATTGATTAAGTCTTTTGCCTCTTAATCTCAATGGTCCATTCCTTTTCATTTCTTATAAAAGGAGAGCTATCTCCTTCATTTGCATCCATCTCTTTTATGCTAATATTATGCTGCAGGTTTTCTAGGTTATGTGGAGCTTATTGAAGACATTCTACATCAAGCTTTGAAGACTTGCTTTTCATTTTTGCATATCATTTAGTTGCATAGTTCCTTTGTTTAGTTGCATAATCATGGCATATTAGTTTATTTTCCTTTTATGCAATAGTTTAGTCTCACATAGCTTAATTAAGAAGATTGTAATCCATTGCTATTTCCTTTCATAGTTGCATTGTACTTTCATTTTGGTAGATTAATCTTGCATATTCATATTAGTTTGTATTGCATTTGCATACTTTGATTCCATTTGGGGATATTGGCATTGTTTCCCTTGTCTTCATTGTAAATCTCTCATTGTATGGTTGACTAGCAAGGTCACAAGTTTGTAGCCCTAGCTGAGAGCAAATTTATCAAAGTCCCTTGCAACTCCATGCATAGAGAAGGGGAAACTCTTGGACTTTTAAGTTCAAAACAACCCTCCTTAGGGGAAACTCAGAGGATTAGCCAAATACTATTTTATTTGATCAAGGCTCTTTTGACAATCCTCGTTCCAAACACAAGAAACACCCTTATGCAATGTCTTATTAAAAGGTTGTGCTCTATCTGCAAGCTGAGAAATAAACCTCCTAATCGACTGAAGATGTCCCTGAAGATTTCTCATTTGATTGATATTTCTTGGAGGTGGCATATCTAATATAGCTTGGACCTTTTCAGGATCAACTTCTATTCCTTTTGCTGAAATTATGAATCCTAGGAGTTTACCTGAGGCAACTCCAAATGCACACTTTTTTGGATTCAATCTAAGCTAAAACTGTGCCATGGGATCTAAAATTACTTCCAGATCATCGAGGCGGAGCTTTTTATTTATTTAAAAGGAATATTTCCTCCCCTTTTTATTAAATAAAAAGCCCCACCTTTTCCTCTTATCCTAAGTTGCACAAATAAAGTATTATTCTTATTTTATAAAAAGGGAAAAAACACTTTTTGTCTCATATGGACACAAAAGTCAACTCTTATTTTCTCATTGGAGGATATTTGTGCACAAGGATCAAACTTCCATTTTTCTCCACCATTGATTAAGTCTTTTGCCTCTTAATCTCAATGGTCCATTCCTTTTCATTTCTTATAAAAGGAGAGCTCTCTCCTTCATTTGCATCCATCTCTTTTATGCTAATGTTATGCTGCAAGTTTTCTAGGTTATGTGGAGCTTATTGAAGACATTCTACATCAAGCTTTGAAGACTTTCTTTTCATTGTTGCATCTCATTTAGTTGCATAGTTCCTTTGTTTAGTTTCATAATCATGACATATTAGTTTAGTTTCCTTTTATGCAATAGTTTAGTCTCACATAGCTTAATTAGGAAGATTGTAATCCATTGCTATTTCCTTTCATAGTTGCATTATACTTTCATTTTGGTAGATTAATCTTGCATATTCATATTAGTTTGCATTGCATTTGCATACTTTAATTCTATTTGGGGATATTGGCATTGTTTCCCTTGTCTTCATTGTGAATCTCTCATTGTATGGTTGACTAGAAAGGTCACAAGTTTGTAGCTCTAGCTGAGAGCAAATTTATCAAAGTCCCTTGCAACTCCATGCATAGAGAGCTATGAGCTGCTTTGTGAGGCCTCATTGTTGAGAAACCTTGCATGTAATGGTTCATAGAAGTGTGGTCACTTTTGACTCATACATTTCTAGTGTCCACCATGGGGCAGAGTAGATAGACTTTGTCCTTTAGTTTCTTGCATTTTCATCATTTTTTGGATTAATTTTGAATATTTTGCATTCTGTGTTTTTCTATCTCAGAGTATCATGCGACACTTCTCAGGTATATCACGTAATAGACCTTATAATATGGGTGTGACACTTTGCGCCAAGGAAGAATTGCACACCAATATTAAGGTCTATCACCTGGCATCGTGCGAAGTATTGCCTGCATGTTCTGTAGTGTATCACCTAGACTTAGGTATATCACCCGGGTACAGGAAATTGTGTCGTGCGATTCTGGTGAAGTCTGAGGTATATCACTTGATTTGATAGAGTTGCAATTTGAGTTTTATTAACCGAATCTGATCATATTTAGTTTTCTAGTCTACTTTATTGCATTTAGATAGATCTAACTTGTATTTCTTAGCCTAGATTAGTCAGTTTTTTGCATCATTTACATTTAGATTTTGGATTTCCCTAACCATAATTTTCTAACAAGTTATGGTTGTAGGGGCTTTGCTTGAAGGAGATTTCCATAAATTGCATACTAAAGGGCTACTAATGGTTTTTGCAGGGCTGCCCAAAGCATAATCAAAAGCAAAAAGAAAAAAAATTTCAAGTGTTTGTGATTTATTTCCTTTCAAGTGTGGCATCTACTAATTGTTTTAGGAATCTTAATACCTTGTGGAAGAGATTTTGAGGTGGTAGGAGAAGTATGCTCTTCACCTTTAGGTGAACCAAAAAATATGACCCATCTTAATGTTTTGGAAGCAAGGGGGTAATTGAATATTTTCTTGGTGTGTTTGGGAGAAGTTTTTGAGATAGGGGAGTATGCTCTTCACCCTTGTGGTGAACCAAAAAATTTGAACCTCAAAAATCATCCATTCTTTGTTTAGTTTAGGATCATTTAGCGGGCCTACTCTTGAGCAGTCAAGAGGAACGACCCAAGTGGGGACAAGCCTTTTGCTGGCTATTCCAACTCACTATAATCTCAAGGCTATCAAGGACACAAAACCTTGGTAGACATAACACTTGTCTTCACTTGATGTGAGTAGCTCATGGGATTGCGACCATGTGGAAAGCATTGAGCAAGAATGCTTAAGGTACTCTTGAGGCCACGAGGTCTGAGTCCTCTATGAGGAGCAAGAGGGGTGTTATGAACGGAAGCCCTTACTAAGAACCATAGGTTAGAGGCCACCTATTTTAGACACTTATCTTCTTAGTGCAAGGATTGATCCAAGTGGACTAACCTGGATCACCCCAAGATACTCACCATATGTGCCCCTTTGGTTGTGTTGTTTGACACTTCCATGACAAAGTCAATATCTCTTGTGGGCAACCACTTGGTGTGAGACAAGGGGGCATCAAGTTGTGGGCTAAGTTGGTAAGTATTGAGCCTTGTCTTGTAGGTAGATATTTCTTGAAGTGTCTTTGATTGTGTGATACCAGTGTAAATGTTCTCAACATACAAACAATCGGTAGCATTCATAGGGTGCAATTTTATTTTTGATATCATAAGTGTTTGTCTTGGCAAGGTTGTTTTTGCCCTTGTTTCAAGTGTTTGAAGACATGTTTGATCCCCTACTATTTGAAAACCTATCCAAATGTTGTTAAATTTGTAATTGAAATCACACATTTTCACCCTCAGATCCAGACATTTGAAATCAGACCTTAAAAACTCAAAATTTTTCACACATTTGGTTAAAAACTACATTAGCATCGCCTGCTTAAGAGAGAAATATCACGCGATAGTTTGCCTGGAACTGTATCGCCTAATAGTTATTAGGTATGTCGCCTGTCAGTTTTGAGGTCTATCACCTGGCATCATGCGAAGTATCACTCGGTCTTAGGTATATCGCCTACTTTGCCTAGAGTTTGTCACCTAAGAATTTTCAGCAATATTCTTCGTTTCAGTCATTAAGTTACTTTTAGTATGACTTGGCCTTTGAATAGGTTATCTGACCTCCCTGTTAGAGACCTGTTTTGACCACAAATTTATGATTTTAGCCTTCTAGGGATCATCTCAATTGATTTATAAGGTTACCTTGAAAATAATTTGTCAAGTTAGAAAGATATTCCTAGTGAACAGTTTGTCTTTAGAATTGTTGATTACACCCTTGGAGAATTCTGATCCTACTATTGTCCAAATCATTTTTCGTATATCTCAATTTCAATTTGAATTTGGCTAAGTCCAACCTCCTGATTCAAAAGTGCAAGGGTATTCACCCTTTGATTTGAAGCACCTCTTTGATAGTGTTGGTGACGCCTTTTATTTTTCTATTTTTTCATCTTCTTTTTGGACAATGGAGAATCTCAATTATCCTAGGTTGGAATTGACACTTTCAGAGATTGACCCATCATCAAGAATCTCTTTCTTTCATGTTAGTTACAACAAGGTACCAAGTCAATCAAGGGAAGTGACCCCCTATTGCCTTTAGCCAGTTACCACCAGTTAAGACTTGTCAACAGCACAAGGGAAAAGAACCCCTTTTCGATCAATCTCCTAAAAGTGAATCTGAGGTTTTTTTTAATCCAAAAGGTAATCCTAGTGAAGTGAGCACCTCTTTAGCACCACTTTCATCAAGTATGGACATGAGTTACACTTTCACTCGACAACAAAGAGAATCCATGAATCAAACTCTTGAGGATATTTTCCAACAGCATGAGAGTGCCAGAGTGTATGGTGGTTCTTCTCATGCTAGTCCACCCGGGTCACCCCCAAAAACACAAGGTATTTTGATGCTCGTCAATGAGCTGAGAGATATTATAGGCAAACTCACTCAGATTCAGGGTCACAACATGAGGATGAGAACAATGAATCTAGTGACCATCACATCAACACAGCCAACACAATAAGGCATTCAAGACAATCTTCTCCACTTAAAGATACCTCTCGATATGCAAATACAAGATTAAAAAGCATTGAAAGGGAGAAGAAAACCTATCTAGATGAACAAGCTACCAAAAAGGATAAATTTAGACAACTAGAGGAAGAGGAACGTGCATTATTGGACATAAGAAAAAGAGTCACCCAAGAAGAAGAAGATAGGCTCTATGCACAACAACTCCAAAATCAATTTAATGGGAGGGGTACCAATAGTGGGACCAACTCACCCCCATCTACCCCTTCACCAAGTCCTAGAAGAAGGTCAAGGATGCCCTCAAGGTCCCCAAGTCCTAGAGGAAGAAGGACTTCAAGATATGATCACCATAGGAGATGATCACCTCATAGACTTTCAAAACAACCCTCCCAATGAGCACATCATGGTTCATGACATGGAGGAAGTCATGCCAACTTTGATAAAATGGATTTTATGACTATGCAACAAGAATCAGCTTTTAAAGCATATGTGGAAAGATATATGGAACAAAACAAGGACCAATTCCTAGAAAGTCTCATCAACAAAGGTGCTAAGGTCCCATATAATTTTGATGTCTACCAAAAGATTAAGAAATAGAATCCTTCAACCAATGAGGTGATCATGCAAATGCAAAAGGATATAGAAAGGATGAGGGCTCCTAAGAGCACATTTAATTTGGACTCCATATGTCCCAACCCTATAGACAAAAGTGTGGTGATGATTGAATTTGCTAAGAAGGTTGAGTTCCCAACTTATGACAAATATGATGGCATTGGTGATCCTCATGACAATGTTAGAAAATTTTATATAATGAGCTTTGATTTTCACCATGAAGACTCCTATTTAATGAGATTATTCCCAAGGAGTATAAAAGGTCAAGCTATGGAGTGGTTCACCAACCTTACTCCTCCAGTGAAGCCATTTAAAGAACTTGTCCAAAGATTTGTCCAACATTTTTCTTACAATCTATCTAGGTCAGTCACAATGCTTGATTTGTACAAACTCAAACAAAATCATGGAGAACCTTTTGTCACCTTCTTGCAAAGATGGAGACGATTATGCTCAAAGTATCCTAGGACAATTCCTGAGGAAGAAAGAATAGACATCATTGTGAGAAATTTAATACCAGAGCTAAGGTATGAGGTCGAGAAGATCCCATTTAATTCTTTTGATACCATGGTAGAAGTGGCATGTCACATAGAGGATGTACTAAAAGAAAAAGAAATTTTGGCTAAACCAACTAATAACAACAATGGCCAAAACAACAATAATGATAATAAGAACAAAAAGAACCCTTATTGGAACAAGAATAAGCAAGTGGTCAATGACAGAGTTGTTGACTCATCTCAACCTAAGAATGAAAGAGTTCTTAATCTCTCTAATGTAGTCCAAGCCATGAAGCTACAAACATCTTCAGCATGACAAGAGAATAAACCCAAGTATCAAGCGAGACCTAAAATAGAAAAGAGGCAATTTACCAAACTTGGGGACTCCTATGCAAACATTTTCAAGATGTTAATTGCTCATAATTTGGCACAGCCCCAAGATCCTGCAAAGCACCGCATACCAGATCCTAAGCCTCATTGGTGGGATGAGAAGGCTTTTTGTGTCTTTCACAATGGAATTGGACATGATATAGAAAATTGTTTTAAACTTAAGCATCTTTCCCAAGATCTCATTGAAGGTTGATGATTACAAGTTTATGGTTTAACCACTAATGTAGATTATAAAGCTTTTAAAGAACCCTTGCCCAAATATGAGAAAGGAGAGAATTCTAGCAATAAGAATGGCAAGGATACTATTAACTACACCTACACAAATGTTGGGAATGTTATTAACATGCTTGAAGTTGTTGATGATAATGTCAACATGATGAGAGGGAAAGACCCTTATGGGTATGATGTGGATTCGACTCCTATGCCTGATGAAGGACCCATTGTGGTCCTAAGAGGTCCTCACTCATGAAGGATGTCTCAACCCCTCAATACTATCACTAGGAGTCAGTCTCAAGCTCCCATTGTTATTAGAGGTCCTAGCTCTATTAAATCTAAGCAGCATGTGTCAAAAGGTGCTCTCCCTAAATTTTTCATTGGTCCTAATTTGAACTATAACCTTATTGATCAATTACAATGCACACCAGCGCAGATATCTATCTTTGAGCTTTTGGAATTGTCCCCTAAGCATAAGTGTGTCCTTGAGGATGCCTTGCGAGTGGCTAATGTCCCTAATGATATAGATGTAGATCAATTCTAGAATATGGTCAACCACTTGACTAGCCCTCACTACCTTACATTTTCAGAAGAAGATGACAAGTCATTAAGCCACCCACACAATTTGGCCCTTCATATAGAGGTTATGATCCACAAGACCCATGTCAGGTGCATGTTGATAGATGGGGGTGCTGGGCTTAATATTTGTTCTTTGAGCTTATTGAAGGCCTTGGGTTATTTAGAAGAAGTCATTGATACAAGGAAGAAGATAACTATCAAGGCTTATGATGAAGCAGAACTTAGTTCTAAAGGATTGGCTATTCTTCCTATCCAAATTGGTCCTGTAGAGAAAGATATTTTGTTCCAGATTGTTGATGTCGGTCCTTTGACATACAATATTTTGTTAGGTAGACCATGGATACATGAGATGCAAGTGGTCCCATCTACTTATCATCAGTGTGTAAAGTTCCCTTACAATGGAATAGAAGTTTGCATACTTGGGGACAACACACTGTCAGTCAACACAATTTTAGCAGGGTCTCACATTCCTTTGAATAGGGAGGCTAACACTTTTGATACTGCATTTGAACAATGCAAGAATAAATTCAAGACCATAGATCTTGGTATGGGAGATTACAAATTGGATTCATTTAAAAAATTGCCAATTTCCCCTAGGTCTTATGGAAAACCTTCTTAAGAAATGAAGCCCTCGTCTTCGACCATGACATTTTTAGATAAGTTTGTGGAATCCTCAGTTCTGATTCAAGAAGAAAAAGAAGAGGTTGTCATTAGGGACTGGATTTACTAAGAAGAGAAATACCTACATAATGAGAATTTTGCACCTTCCCCTAGAGCTTATGGGAGAGGGTATACATTGGTCAAGAATATGGGTTATCCAGGACATGGCCTCCTTAGTCATAGGCTAGATGCTAGGGCTGAACCTCTTAACCATGCCCTTTTTGGATGAAGGAATAATTCAACAGTTGGCTTAGGTTTTGAAAATAAGAAACAAAAAAGTGTCCCTGTCTTACCTGCGACAGACAGTGACAATGACTCAGACTACACACCTAATCTTTCCAATCAACAAGACATGTTTGATGATTGAGTGCCTTCAACAAATCTCCTTTGGGGAGATTCAAAAGATTTGACAACTGACAATATGAATGCTAGATTGACAATGGAAAGTGTTGCTATCCTAGCTGTGATGGATAGTAACAATGCTAGTGTTAGAGAAGGGGAAACTCTTCCCAACCTTGAGGCTTCTACATCACAAGGCCCAAATAATGATTCAGAAAAAAACTCACATGAGTTTGAATGGGAATCACTTTCAAATGAAATAGTTGATTTGGACATGGATGTTGTCCATACTTATAGTACTCAACCCGATGTGACCAACGAGCTTAGTGTAGTACTAGAGGATTGTACTCCTCAAATTACCTTAGTAGACAACGCTTCATTTGGTAGGACAAATCCTGACTTGAGTATCTTAGGAGGGGACTTGATGAATCCCAATTGTATGGTCACCAGAGATAAAACCTTCCACATAAACAATGTTGAACCAGTCATTGACTTACCCCTTGTTCACTACGACCTAATTGACTAGTCTCAGCAACATCAAGAGCCTGAACTCCTCACTTTTCAGAATGACTACGAAATTGCCTACTATTTGAATGCTCTTGAACCTGTAGTCTCTTCCACTAGTGAACCGACAACAAGTATGATGGAGCCTGATATTAAGTACCTCAATCTAAAAATAAAAGAAAAAGAAAAAATGAAAAATTGGTCTGATGGTGAAAACCACTTTGTGGCGGTGTCAGAACCAAAAATAGTAAAAAGAAAAGACGTATCCGAGGGTGAAAACCTCTTTGAAGCACCTAAGGATGGGGTACTTAATAACTTGCCAAGTTACTTCCAAGATAGGTCATTAGTTCTCATTGAGCCTATGCAACCAGTGAATGTGAATACAGAAGAGGCTCCCCAAATAGTGCACCTAGCTTAGTCTCTATCAACTGAAGAAAAAGAAGCATATACAAAGTTTTTGCAAAAGAAGAAAATCAACTTTGCTTGGACATATTCAGATATGCTAGGACTTGACACTAATATTATTATGCATCATCTATCTATAGCTCCAGGAATAAAACTAGTTAAACAAAAGTTGAGGAAAATGCATCCTCACATAGCTCTCCTTGTTAAAGCTGAATTAGAAAAACTCCTCAGTGCAGAATTTATTAGAGCTATCGATTATGCTGAGTGGATCTCAAACATTGTTCTAGTTTCAAAGCATGATGGATCCATTCGTGTATGCATAGACTTTAGAGACCTTAACAAAGCATGCCCAAAGGATGACTTTCCACTCCCAAACATAGACATGATAGTGGATATGACTGTGGGCTATGAGATATACTCTTTAATGGATGGATTTTCTAGATATAACCAAATAAAAATAGCTCCCGAAGATCAAGAGAAAATAGCTTTCACATGTGCATGTGGAACCTATTGTTGGAACGTAATTGCATTTGGCCTAAAAAATGTAGGAGCAACATACCAATGAGCTATGACCACAATTTTTTATGATATGATGCATAAGAACATGGAAGATTATGTGGATGATACCTTGGCTAAATCTAGAAAATGAGATACACACCTTGATGATCTGGAAGTAATTCTAGATCGTATGGCATAGTTTCAGCTTAGATTGAATCTGAAAAAGTGTGCATTTGGAGTTGCCTCAGGTAAACTCCTAGGATTCATAATTTCAGGAAAAGGAATAGAGGCTGATCCTGAAAAGGTCCAAGCTATATTAGATATGCCACCTCCAAGAAATATTAGTCAAATGCGAAGTCTTTAAGGATGTCTTCAGTCGATTAGGAGGTTTATTTGTTATCTTGCAGATAGAGCACAACCTTTTAATAAGACATTGCATAAGGGTGTTTCTTGTGTTTGGAACGAGGATTGTCAAAAGAGCCTTGATCAAATAAAATAGTATTTGGCTAATCCTCTAATTTTGATGCCACCTATTCCTGGGAAACCATTGATTTTATACATTTCAGCAATAGAGTCTTCCTTGGGGGCATTGTTGGCTCAATTAGATGATACTGGGAAAGAAAGGGCCATTTACTACATTAGTCATACTCTAGTATCTTATGAGATCAATTATAATAGCATTGAAAAGTCTTGTCTGGCAGTAGTGTTTGCTTCCCAAAAGTTGCGACACTATATGCTTGCTCATACTATACATTTAGTTGCAAAAATTGATCCTCTTAAGTACTTGCTTAGTAAGGCTGCCCTCACAGGTAGACTTGCTAAGTGGATGATAGTTTTGTCTGAATTTGATATAGATTACATTGAGAGAAAGGCCATAAAAGGGCAAGCTATTGCTAATCAGTTAGCTGATTTTCCAGTTAAGGATAGTGTGCCTATTCAAGTAGAGTTCCCAGATGAACATATTCTGTACATGACCACTCGCACTTAGAAGATGTTCTTTGATGGTTCCAACATGCAAAATGGATCAGGTGTGGGAGTATTTTTTGTTTCTCCACATGGGTATAATATACCAAAATCTTACAAACTTTTATTCCCATGTACAAACAATATTGCAGAATATGAAGCATTAACCAATGGATTGAAACTAGCTATAGAATGGAACATAATAGAGTTGCATGTCTTTGGGGATTCATAATTAATTATCAACCAAGTCAATAAGGAGTATCAAACCAAACATGATAAATTGATACCTTACAAAAAGATGGTTGATTCATTGAGATGTTACTTTTCCTTTGTGACATTTCAACAAATCCCTAGAGTAGAAAACAAAGCTACAGATGTTATGGCTACATTAGCTTCACTCCTATAGTTGGAACAACATGAATCAGGATTTGAATTCCTGGTGGAAGAGCTACACCATCCCATATTTGACTCATCTGAAAGCCATGTCATTTGTACCCTTGTCACACATGATTCTTCCCACTATGGTGCTATCTATTCATATGTACGTGATGGCATCATCCCTGACACTTTCAACCATTTTGAATGTCGAAACCTCATCTGTAATGCCTCTCACCACACCCTTATCTCTGGTGATTTATATAGGAGGGGTTTAGATGGGACACTTCTTAGGTGCTTGGAAGAGGAATCCAACCAAGCATTAGCAGACATCCACGAGGGCATTTGTGGTGGACATTCTAATGGTCTTTCCATGACCCGAAGGTTTCTTAGGGTGGAGTATTATTGGCCCACAATGAAAACAGATGTAGTAGGTTTCTCTAAGTCTTGTGAGAAATGTCAAAAACATGGAAACCTGATTCATGCTCTAGGTAGGGAGCTAATTCCTTCTATTTCTCATTGGCCATTTCAGTGCTGGGCCTTTGACCTTGTGGGGAAAATTCACCCCAATTCATCAGGTGGGCATAAGTTTTTCATCATAGCTACTGATTATTTCACAAAATGGGTAGAGGCAATCCCTCTTTCTATTGCCTCAGGCAAGACTGTCTCAGTATTTATCTTGAATCATATCATTTTCTTGTTTGGAGTGCCTTCTAAGATTATTACTAATAATGGAGGTCAATTCAAGAACAAGGACCTAAAGCATTTATGTAAAAAGTTTAAAATCAAACAGCATTGGTCCTCTATCTATTTTCCACAGGGAAACAGATAGGTAGAAGCCTCTAATAAAACCATTCTTAAAATCCTTCATAGAACAGTACACAAGAATGGTAGAGATTGGTAATTACAAATCAATCCGGCACTATGGGCCTATAGAACTAGCATTTGTACACCTACAGGAGCTACTCCTTTTGCTCTTACCTATGGCGCTGAAGCAGTGTTTCCTTTAGAAGTAGAGATACCTTCACTTAGAGTCTCACTCAAAGGTTTGATTACAGATGAGGATTACCGCACCATGAGGTTACAAGAACTAGAACTTCTAGATGAGAAGTGTAAGGCTTCCTTTGATCACATGAGAGTATATCAAAAGCGTATGTCCAAAGCATTCAACAAGAAGGTTCACCCTAGGGAATTTCAGATAGGTGATCTTGTTTTGAGAGAGAACCCTAAGAATCAACAAAATAGAGAACAAAGGGGCATGTTCGAACCTAATTAGCTTGGACCATACATTACTACAGCAACTTTTGGTACAGGTGCATATTTATTGTCAAATGAAGATGGAGAACATCTCCCTGAGCCCATCAACATTTTGCACCTAAAGAAGTTCTATCCTTGATGCCCATTTCTATCTGGGGGCATCCTTTGTACATATTTTATGATCCTGAAAAAATACCAAAAAAATATATATATGATGCTGAAAAAATCCTAAAAAGCATATACAATCATGAAAAAATACAAAAAAATAAAAAAATGCAAAAAAATTCAAAAAAATTCAAAAAAAAAAAGAAAAAGTGCCTTGGTGGAAACCTAGAAACAGGCACCTTGGTAACAAAAATCCAAAAAAAGAAAAGAGAAAAATTGCAATAAATCCAAGTGGTGAAAACTTGGAAACAGGCGCTACTTGAGGCCTTGGAACTCCAATTTGTTAGCATGTGTCCTCGACACTAAGCCTCTCTCCATCATGTCTTGACCTTATTTGGCGTAGTCTGGAATTGGTCTTTATCTTTGTCTAGGGGGGATAACTATTAGCACAGGTCCTTTAGCTGCATTTGTTTCTTGGGGCATTTCACAAACAGGTGTTTTTCAACACCACCTCAAACTTCTTTTTTTTTAACACTACCCTTGCGTCAAGTGTTTCTTAACACTTATTAGATGTTTTACCCAATAGTCTAAGTATGATGCGATATTGCTCATTTGTAGATGCAATACTAAGAGTTTGACTCTATGACCAACACACACGCACTTAGACAATCAAATCACTTGAGATATGTTGACTTTATTTTTCTTTGTGTGCTGTCTATGAGGATTTCTTTGATAAGTGGTCTCTCCCTAAGAAGTTTTCGATGATGCATAGCTAGAAGACCGAGGGAATGAGAACATGTTTTATTGCTTTTTCTACTTATGGGTATATTTTGTTGATCCTAACTATCATGAGCATTTATGCTAGTCTTACTTGACACTAAGGATTGATAAGGTATTATCCTTGACTTTTTTATGCGAGTGCATGCTTCTAACTATTCTGACTTTAACGTGTCTTGATACAAGCATAATCTCACCATAACAAAATTAGGTAATCTCACTGCACTAGTCATCTTGACCTACATGTCTTTGATGCCTAGGTGAGATTCCCACATTTCTATCTAATATAGATCATATTCAAATTCACATAGTCATACTAGTGTGCATTGTATGATCTTACGGTGCTACCTAAAGCTCGATGATGATAATTAGATGTCTATTAGCATTGTGACCTTGCAAATCAACCACTTTCATAGTAGTTTGCATTTTTAGGTTCATGTTAGTTTAGTTTTGCATCTTGCATATAGAGAGAGCTCTCCTTTTCATCTCACATGGACCTGCCAGTTGACTGCGCTCATCTTTCCTTCTTCTTGATCACATCTTCCACTCCTTGTATTTTTCATCTTGAACCTGTTCTTGTCATCAAAAAGGGGTTAATCATATCATCATTCTATCTATCTCAAAATGTCATTTTCAGAAACATGAGTCTATATCATATATATGAGAATCAAACATACATTTATGAGAGATAACATACATAAGCACATACATAAACATTTCGAGCGAAGTAAGACAAGACAATACATATGAAAATTGATACACATCCAAGTGAGACAATCAAATATGATACATCAAACATCCAATATATCTCATATATATAAAAGCCAAGTCATGGTCCAATGTCATCACTGATAAAAAACCATACAAATGAGATCCCAACCTGATCAAAAGTCTCAATAGCATCATTTGACATAAATCTAAACCTAAGCCCTAACCCTAGGTTTGACTCTCCCCATCACATGGTGGTGGTGGAGGTGGTGCTCCTACCCTATCTGGCACCATGTCTGATGCCCCTACCCTCTGAGAGTAGGACGGTGCTCTCTGACCCTCTGGCACTACCTAGAGATAGAGTCCATGATAATATGTAGCTCTAGCTATCTCCCATCTGATCTCTAATCTAGCTACATGTATGGCTATCTCACAGCATGCTACTCTGCCCTGAGATCTCTCATCTACTAATCTCTCTCTGATCTCAAATCTACTAGCTACTACTCCCGTACTACTATAGTGACCCTCAGCTACTAAATCTCTACCTCAAGAGTTTGAATGTGGGCTCTCAAATCATCCCCTATAGCTAGATCCACCTGTCCCTACACCTGCTCCTGAGAAGGTCTCTATACCTCCTCACTCCTTGAGCCTTGACCTCGTGGCCATTTCTGGCCACCAACTCTAGATCCCTCTCCCACCTCTCTAACCTGTCCTCCTCCTCTACCCTCATCACCTCCTCCATCTCCTCCTCCTAGGGCAACCTGTGCTGCATCTGGTATAGTAAATTGAGGGAATGGTACCCTCCATCACTCTGCCCTGTATGCTGCATCAACTCCTGCATCAGCCATGTCTAGGAGATACTCCCAGGGCTCCCTCCTAATCCCAACTATCTCCTCGATAGCCCACTGATAGTCTAACATGGGTAGCCACCCATGTCCCTCCTCATATCTGGCCCTCGCATATGTAGTGATCTCTGTAGAGACTCGCTGCTACCTCCCAAACTATCACCATACCCACGTGATGCAAAACCTCTCAACAATATCTGAGTGTCAGCCTACCAGTGGCCGGGTACATAGCATGTAGCTTAGCTCATCCTCTGCATCACCCCATGCCTCAACATCTCTGTATGGCCTCCATGTGAATGAGGTCATCTCATCCAGGATCCACCTGTAATGTGTCACACCCCCTGTACGGGCATGTGATATAAAACCTACATATCTATATATATATGGGTATCTCCTCTCTCTCAGTTGAACCCTAGGGTGCATCACAGCAATGTGCTCCCATGCCCACACCTATGCCAGGATGGCCCCACACACCCATGTCTGACTGTCCCTATAGATAACCTCATGTAGCTCATGATACATCTCTACCAGTATGGTAGGACCCCATGCCATACATCGCAGTCTCCCTACCAAGTCCACCAGTAACCTACCCCAGCCGAGAGGAAATCCCTTCTGACTACGGTCAGTCATCAGGATCTATGAAATGAATGATGCCATGATGCATGGCACTGGGAAGTCTCTACCAAAATCATCTATCAGCCTCTCCCAGCTGACATGCCTATCCAAAATGGTGACATCTTGGAACATCTCTTGTATCAACCATCACCCCTCAGTGGCATCCTAGTCATAATACACCTGTGCCAACACACAAATCATGTTAGTTTTCATCATATGAAAACTTTACACTTACACAATTATATCTCAAAACATGATTTTACTTACAGGCTTGCCATGGCATGGTACCCACGGGATCCTATAGACATCCTCTAATGTGATGGATGCCTCTCCTGTCGGCAAGTGAAATGTGTTTTTCTCACTATGCCATCACTCTGCCAAGGCCGTCAGTAGCCTGTGATCAGCTTTGATGTAGGGGAACCTCAGCAGGTGCCAGAATCCCATCGCTTTGATGTCATCATCACCTGGATCATCTAGGTTCCAGACACATCTCAATCCCACCACCTTTGGTACTCTGATGATCAACACCAGAAAGACCTCCTGCAAATCATTCAACCAAGCCATATGTCAGTACATACTATGATGAAAATCAGTACAACACACTTAAAGCACAACGATTGTCTAGACCCATGTCTTAATTTGCTCAAAATGATCCAAATTCTAAGTTTTACGGAGAAGTATCATGTGATACTTCTCTCTATATCAGTGTGATACACCTTTGGCCATGCGATACTTCACCTGGTATCGTGTGATATTTCACTAGCTATCATGCGATACTAGTGTCTATATGCGCGTGATACTTTGGGGACCCGTGAAGTATCACAGGATGTTTCTTCCCAAAGGGCACGATACTTCTAAAGTATCGCACGATAGTTCACCTAAAAGTAGAAATTTGAAAATTTCAAAATTTCAAAATGTGCTAAATATGTAGTAATTTCTATAAATGACTCAAACAACAGATAGTTTTCGGATACATACCGAGGCACCATAATGTGGAGGTCGGTTGTGCAATTGGGAGCACTCAAATCAGTGTCTGTGGGGGGGAACTCCTGCTAGTTGAGTCATCGCTATCTCTCAAAGCTCTAGATTCTCAAATAGTTAAAAGTCAAATGATTTTGAAAATGACATTTTCACCCCTTATATAGCATTTTGACTTTTTGACCTAATTTTTAGAACACCTTAGAATTGTGTGAAAATTGCACCCCTAGCTAATTTTGACATCCTAGATCTATTTTTGGACTCGAAATTGAAATCTAAGGTCATCTTGCCAGTCAAAATTGCATTTCAAATCTTCTCCTCCTTCTGCTCAGTTGACTGACATTTTGAGGCATAATTTGATTTTTGATGGACTTTCTTCCTTCCATGTCTCTCAAATTTTCTAGTCTTTCACTCGCTCTATTTCTAGTCTTCTATTGCTATTCTTCTACTTCCTCATTGGAGCATGTTTCATTGCTTAATGGTTATCCTGTTATCAGTTATCTTCAATTATGATTAATTATGATTTGATCATCTTTTATCAATTTGCTGTTCTCCTCTATCTGATTTCGATTTTGACTCCAAGGGGGCAGTACCTATGGGATTCTTATCCCTGATTCTCTTAATTTTCCTGATTCAGACATCTTTTGTGAGCTTTTGCTCAAATTTGAGATTCTTATCTCTTACTTTGAATGTGATCCTAAATTGACCTCATGTTCAAAGGCCTTTGTTTATGTTTGTCTTGGTGTGATCCCGAATCAACCTCACATCTGAGTTGTTTTGTGATCCCAGATCGATCTCACATTTCAACTTCATTCTTTGACTTCATGTGTTCCCAAATCGATCACACATTAGTCAAAGAGGGTCAAATGTATGCACCCAAAAATGGTCGCCTAGACTTTGGGCCCCATTTATTTGATTTATCAACCCTGGATCATTTTGATCAATAATCAATATTTTCAACATTATCAATTTCTTGATCAAGTCTTAATTTCGATCATATATTTGATTTTTATCCTATGGGCTAACCATTTATCCTAAGTTTTTATTTATTTAAAAGGAATATTTGCTCCCCTTTTTATTAAATAAAAAGCCCCACCTTTTCCTCTTATCCTAAGTTGCACAAATAAAGTATTACTCTTATTTTATAAAAAGGGAAAAAGCACTTTTTGTCTCATATGGACACAAAAGTCAACTCCTATTTTCTCATTAGAGGATATTTGTACACAAGGATCAAGCTTCCATTTTTCTCCATCGTTGATTAAGTCTTTTGCCTCTTAATCTCAATGGTCCATTCCTTTTCATTTCTTATAAAAGGAGAGCTCTCTCCTTCATTTGCATCCATCTCTTTTATGCTAATGTTATGCTACAAGTTTTCTAGGTTATGTGGAGCTTATTGAAGACATTCTACATCAAGCTTTGAAGACTTGCTTTTTATTTTTGCATCTCATTTAGTTGCATAGTTCCTTTGTTTAGTTTCATAATCATGGCATATTAGTTTAGTTTCCTTTTATGCAATAGTTTAGTCTCACATAGCTTAATTAGGAAGATTGTAATCCATTGCTATTTCCTTTCATAGTTGCATTGTACTTTCATTTTGGTAGATTAATCTTGCATATTCATATTATTTTGCATTGCATTTGCATACTTTGATTCCATTTGGGGATATTGGCATTGTTACCCTTGTCTTCATTGTGAATCTCTCATTGTATGGTTGACTAGAAAGGTCACAAGTTTGTAGCTCTAGCTGAGAGAAAATTTATCAAAGTCCCTTGCAACTCAATGCATAGAGAGCCATGAGCCACTTTGTGAGGCCTCATTGTTGAGCAAGCTTGCATGTAATGGTTCATAGAAGTGTGGTCACTTTTGACTCATACAATAGTACCCAGCCCTAATAAGTTTTTGGGCTAGTGTTAAACCATTCGAGTGCGACCCACAAATACCATCATAGACTTCTTCTAACATATGTTGAGACTCTTCCTATTCTAAACATCTAAGTAGTGTACCATCTAGACCTCATTTGTATAGATCATGACCAATGATAACATATCAGGAGCCATTGCGGATAAGGTATCTCTTCTCATGGCGGTTAAAGGTATCAGGAATGATTTGGTCTTTGAGATAGGTGAATAGGTTTTTATATATGGATGAATCATGACCTAAAATAGTGTAAATCATGTGGATTTCAGGGGAGTCATATGTAGGGTAAGGTAGTGCTTCCACCAGGAACTCATAGCGTAGCTCATGTTCAGGCTATTGTAATAAAGTAGATAATGTTGCCATTGCATCGACAGCCTTATTCTTTGTTCTAGGTATTTTCTCAAATGTGATAGAGATGAAATATTTCTTGACATCATCTACCATTCTTTTGTATGGAGCGAGATTTTCATCCTTGGTTTGGTACACATCATTTACTTGATGAATTACAAGTTGTCAGTCTCCATGAATGTGTAATTATGTTACTCTCCACTCAATTGCTATTTTCATACCATTCAAAAGGGCTTCATATTCAACAATATTGTTTGTACAAGGAAATTTGATTCTAAATGCCTTAGGAATGGAGTATCCTTGAGGAGTGATAAACAAGATGCCTGCTCCAGATCCGTTATGTGTATAGGAGCCATCAAAGAACAATTTCCATTCTCTAGAAGAAAGATTCATGATAGAGGAATCTAGAAATTCCATTTGCATTGGTGTGTCATCAAACAAAGGTGCATCTGCTAATTGATTAGAAATAACTTGGCCTTTAATAGCTTTTCTTTCAACATAGTCAATGTCAAATTCACTTAAGAGTGTGACCCATTTGGATAATCTACACGTGAGGGCAGCTTTGCTGAGTAGGTACTTTAGTGGATCAATCTTAGATACTAAATGTGTAGTATGAGCCAACATATAATATCTCAGTTTCTCTGATGCAAAGACCACAGCTAGACAAGCTTTCTCAATCATTGAATAGTTCTTTTCGTATGCCACCAATGTTCTACTGATATAGAATATAGCTATTTCCTTCTTTTTCTCATCATGCTATGTAAGCAATGCCCCTAGTGATGTATCTATAGTGGAGACATATAAGATCAAAGGCTTCCCTTGAATGGGAGGCATCAAGATAGGAGGATTTGATAGATATTTTTTGATATGATTAAAGTTATTTTCACATTCCTTGCTCCATGCAAAGGTCACACCTTTATGTAATGTCTTTGTAAAAGGTTGTGATATGTCTGCTACCTGAGATATGAAGCATCTGATAGATTGAACTCTACCTTGCAATGTCCTCATTTGATTGATGTTCTTGGGAGGTTGCATCTCCATTATAGCCTTTACTTTAGCTGAATCAACTTCAATGCCCTTCTTTGAAACTATGTATCCTAAGAGCTTTCCAAAAGTGACACCAAAAGCACACTTCTTAGGATTTAGTCTAAGACTAAATTTTTCCATTATGTCTAGTATCTTGCTCAAGTCATTTAGATGTTTAGCTCTAATCATAGATTTTGCTAAAGTATCATCAACATAATCCTCCATAGTCCTATGCATCATGTCATGAAAAATAGAAGTCATAGCTCTTTGATATGTAGCACCGACATTCTTAAGCCCAAATGGCATGACATTCCAGTAGAAGGTACCCCATGGACATGTAAAAGCAATTTTCTCTTGATCCTTTGGAGCAATTTTTATTTGATTATATCAAAAAAAACCATCCATTAAAGAATACATCTCAAAGCCCATAGTCATGTCTACTATCATATCAATGTTAGGTAATGGAAAATCATCCTTAGGGCATTCTTTGTTTACATCTTTGAAATTGGTGCACACTCTTATTGATTTGTCTAGCTTAGAAATAGGTACAATATTAGAGATCCATTCCGCATAATCAATAACTCAGATAAATCTAGCTTTTAGGAGCTTCTCTAATTCATCTTTTACCAAGAGTGCAACATGTGGATGCATCTTTCTCAATTTTTTCTTAACAGGTTTAGCATTTGGAGCTATAGATAAATGGTGAATTATAAGATCAGGATCCAACCCTAGCATATTTGAATATTTCCATGCAAAGTTGATCTTCTTCTCTGTTAGGAATGTTGTAAATTTTTGCTTTTCTTCCTTTGATAAATATTGTGCTACATGGATCAACTATGGTTCTTCTGTTGTTTCCAAATTGATAGATTGAGTGGGCTCAATTATAACTGGAGATCTGTCCTATAAATGACTCGAAAGGACATCAAATATCTCATCCTTAGGCACCTCAAAGAGGTTTTCACGAGAGGTTTTCACCTTTGGATACATCTTTTATTTTTACTTTTGTAGGTTCTGAGACTGCCACAAAGTGGTTTTGACCCTTAGATTCCTTTTCTTTTTTATTTTTATTCTTATTTTTCTGACTAAGATACTTGATGTCTAACTCTGTCATGCTAATTCTTGGCTCACTAATGGAAGTCCTCATAGGCTCAACTGCATTTAGGTAGCAAGAAAGGCATAGTCATTGGGAAAGGTATAAATACCTTGGTTCAAGTTGGTGGATGTTATGTCAAGAAGGTCAGGGTGTTGGATAGTCAAAGTGGTGAAAGATTGGGAAAGAGTGTTTACAGATATGGATATGTCATCATTGGTCCTAACACGACACTCAAGTTCAAAGGTGATATTACAACTTAAGACATTCAATTCATCAATAGGCTCAATGTCATTGTGGAAATCTACTTCAGCCATCAGTGGATCAGACTCGATAAGTTCATCATTTCACTCTAGAATTACATTAGGTTGAGGTGCATATTGGTAAATAACATCAACATGCTTTTCTGTAACAAGTTCATCTGGTTCTAGAATGACTCCCCATTCATGGTCATTTGATTCATCTTCTGTTTCTTCATCTAGACCTCTAGGAAATCTAAGAACATGAGTAAAGTCAGGATGAATACCCCAAAAAGGGTTACCCTTAGATTTTGATTTGAATTCATACTCATAGGAATCTATCTTAGAATAACTACCACCTTCCTCTTTTTGATTGCCTTCGAGATTAGCTGGTTCTTGTGTTGCAACTATCTCTTGCTCTATAGTAGGTTCTTGTGTTTCTACTACATTAATTCTTTTTATTGGATCATCTTCAACTTCAAGGAGGTCTTTTATTTCTTTAGGAAAATGCTCATAAGGAATGAGCTCATCAATGGTGTCTGAATTGTCACTATCAGATTGTTTAGTTATTTTCCCCTTTAGTTGATTTGCTACGAAAGGCTCAATTTTTCTAGAACATGCGGGGAGTTCTTGCTAAGATAGAAAGGATTCTTCGTGTATCCTAGACCTTTTGTATTCTTATTTTCTCAGCCATGATGATCAAAAGGTGATAGAAGACCTTTACCCTATAGTCCTAGAGGTCCTTTTCCTTTATATCCCATCTTTGTAATCAATTTATCCCCTGGGCCATATGACTTAGACGGGATATTCGATATTTTAGCATCACATTTTTGGACAACTTGAGATTTAGGTTCATCTTTGTATAGCCATGCCAGCACAACTTCATCCTCTTCAAAATCCTATTTAGATACTTGTTCTGCAACAAAATTTCCTTTATATTCTTGAAGAGGTTCTTTAAATTCAAGCTTGGACTATTTTAGAGTTTGTCCATAAGACTTAGGAGAGATAGGGAGAGATGTCAAAGATAAGACTGGATCTATAGTATATTCTCCCATACCATTTTCTTTGATTTTAACCTCTTTAGCAATGTCTTCCATCCTGGAGGTTGAAGCAACATCTAGCTACTTAGTGGAAGATTCTCTATTATTGAGAACAATTTTATCTGCACTCTCTTTCAAGGTATTGCAAGGTAGATCAATAACTTGACATATAGTATCTCTAATGATAGGACCTGCTCTGATAGGTAGGAGAATAGTTCCCTTAGAAGATCTTTCTTGCTCATCATATGCTTTGATAGTTATCTTCTTCCTAGGATCAATGGCCATTTCTGAAAATCCCAATTGTGTAATCAAGCTAAAAGAACAAATGTTTAGGCTAGTGCCTCCATCTATCAACACATGTTTGACATGACGGTTTTGGATCAAGACTTTAATATGCAAAGGCTAGTTATGCGGATGACTCAAGGAATTATCATCTTCCTTTGAAAAGGAAATGTACTGTGGAGACGTAAGATGACCAACCATAGTCTGGAATCTATCTAAATCAAGGTCATCAAGAACATTGGATCCGAGCAAAGCTTTGTCTAGAATGGCTCTATGAGATGGAGATATCTGAATGAACTCAAACATGGAGATTTTAGCATTTGTGTCCTGGAGTTGTTGGACAATACTGTATGAAGTAGGCCTTGTGTCTTTAGGATTTGAAGATTTAGATGTAGCCTTCTGTTTAGAAGCAAATGAAAGATTGAAAGGCACCTTAGGGACATTTGATGAATCTAGTATTTGTCCTTGTAGGTGTGCCTGAGCTTGTGATCGAGTAACTACATTAGTTGATTGATTATCTCTATCTCTTCTTACAATTGTGATGACATTGCAATGCTCAGATAGGCATGGTTCAACCATATTGATAACAACATTGTTTCCTGAGTAGGCATAATTGAATTTAGCACCCATATTAGGTTGAGAAGAAGAATCTTCTTTACCATGTTTAGGAAATGGTTTTGTGAATGTTGTATGATCATTATTACTCTTATGATTGTCAATCATGATGTTGCCATTATCAATTTTGTCTTGTATAATGTGCTTCAAGCGAATACAGTTATTAGTCTTATGACCTTTATTGTTATGGAATTCATAGAAATCATTCTCTCTCCACCATTTTGGTTTAGGTTCTAGATCAAAGACTTTCATCTCAGGCAAGTAGATGCTTTTTTTTTCCAATAGATTTTTCATGGCAGATTCAAAGGATTCTCTGAGAGGAGTGAATTTGTGATTAGGATCTGTAGCCCAAAGTTTGTAATCATATGACTTTTTGTTAGACTCTGTAGCTTTGGCTTCAGAAGCTTTGATGGCTTGGGTACCAATAGTAAGATTGAAAGTAGGTGCCTTAGATGGGGCATGGATATTATCAACAACGCCATCTGTGACAACACCTTTATTCTTGTTCCAGTTTTTGTTCTTGTCCTTAGAACTAGATCCAGATTCATACTTATCTTTTTGAAGTGATATGTCTCCTTTTTACACAAGTACTTTCTCAATTTTGATCGCATTATCTACCATCTTGTCAAAAGATGTATGATTTTGCATTTGTAAAGGGTAGTTTATTTCTGGAAAAAGATTGTTGATGAAGATTTTCAGCTTCTCAGTTTCTGGAATAGGTCTAGCATATAGAGAAAATTTCTTCCTCCACCTCTTGAGAAATGTCAGGAATGGTTCTCTTGGATATTGTTTCAGATTGCAGATGTCGATCATGGTGACTGGATGTTGAATATTGTTGATAGAATAGTTTTATTAACTCCTTAAAAGTTTTGATAGTAGGGGGCATTCTAGAGAACCAATAAATGGCTGCTCCTCCTAGAGATCAAGGGAAAAGATGCATTAAGTAGGTTGGTTCATGCATAAAATCCATAGATTGAGTACAAAATTCTCTGACATGATCTTGAGGGTCAGAGTTTCCATCATACTTATCATATTTAGACATCTCCACTCTTTTAGGGAATGGTGGCATGTACAAGTCTTTATCAAATGGAAAAGGACATAGAGCCTCCATGGAGAACTCTTTAGGTTCCTTTTCTTTCTCAAATTTGTTAAGTTTGACTTGCATGGCATGTATTTGTTTCATCATAGCCATGATAGGAGTTTCTTCCTCATGTGTAATGATATCTTCCACATTAAATTTTGGAGGAAGTTTAGCTCCTTGATGAGCTAACTCTAGAAAGTATGCTTCTCTATCTTCCTTCAAGAAATGTTTCATCATTCTTTTGAAGTCATCATCGTTTTGATATTGAACAATTTCAAAAGGTGTAGGTTCTCGATCCATACTATGTTGAGATTGGTGTTCTTGAAACCCATGATGTGTCCCTCTATGAGACATGTTAGGATTTTTAGGGCTCCTTGGATTAGATTCAGGTGGGGTTTGTTGATTACCTCTGTGAGTTGATGGAGGGGGTACGTAACCAGTTTTCAATCAAAAATTGCCAAGACCGTCATCTTCATAAAGACCAGAATTGTAGAGTTGTTCAAGAGTTGGGGCCTGGAGAGTATTCAGAGGTATTGTATGGGATACCTCTCTAGATTTCTTGTGTGACAAAGCTCTAGTTTCCACCATTAACCTTGGGTGAAGCCAAAGAATAAGATGAATATGACTTAAGAATGAATTAATTATAGAAGATCAAATGATGCAACCTTGTCAAGATTGAAGTGATTAAAGAATAGATCAGATGTAAATGAAGGATATTGTGCCATAGTAGTGTAGGTAGATGCTCAATAGATGGTGGGCATGAGCTCACAACACTTAGCCGTTTAGTAAAAAGATTGAATTTTGAAGATAATTTTGACAAGGTTTTGACACAAGATGAAAAAAACTCAAATCGATAAATCAGAAGGCTAAATCAGACTCAAGTGACCACTTTAGGAAAATGAATGTATTCATTATAGGTTTTGTTATGTTCCTGACACAATGATTTGTTTGACAGATTCTGGAAATAGGCTGTAAAATTGGATTTCTGACAAATTTGACCAATCTCTGACAACTTTTACTTTGGCTTTGATACGAGTTTTGAAATTTTAGGATGACTTTTGACACCAAAAAGGATTTTTGCTTCAGATTTGCAATTTTTCAATTTTCAGGACCAGTTTGTTTGCAAATTTTTTTGTCCAATTTTTGAAGATCTGTGTAAAAGTTTGTCTCAAGTAACCAAGAAGATATCAAGCATGCAAAATAGCAAGCAAGGGAAGAAAGCAATCATCTGAAAACAATGAACAAGGGAAAAAGTAACCTTGCACATGAACAAGCAATAGTGACTTATTGTGCTAATCCCTAGAAGTGTTAATTGTGTATGTTCCAAAAAGTTTTTCAATAATGCCTCACTAGAAAAAAAATTCCTAGGAAAAAAAAATTTGGCCTCACTAGGGTTTGTAGTAATGGTCTAACTCTGCAAATTTTGTGATCTCAAGAGGGAAAACTCCAATCCAGGCACACTAGGGTTTTGAAACAGTTTGAGAAATTAATCAATCAGGAGCTGCTAGGGAGATCTGACAGCCCAACAAGAGACCACACCTGTGAAGATTTCCTCCACAAGGACATTTATATAGCGGCTGCTGCTACCACGGAGAAAATGGCTATTACCCATGTTGTTGACCCAATTAAGGGAATGTCCACTATGGTTAACCCTCTCTAAAGGTGACTCACAAAAGATACTACAGGGGACTAGATCAAATTCAAGGATCTGGGTTTCTGGTACTGTCCAAAAAGGAAGTAGAGCATAATCCCCTATCCTCTTCACTTCACCAAGACAAAGTAGACAGATTAATCTAACACGCTAAGACCAAGATTATGTCACAAAAATCTATGATGTCAACCGCTTATGATCTATCAACCTCTCTAGAGAGAGAATGTATCAATCAAAAGTTGAAGACACATGAATCTAGTAGAACGTGAGACTTTCTCAGTACCTTCCCTACCTACAAGGGGATCCTTCGTCAAGAGGAGCTTCACATGAATAAACAAGTGAAAGAAGCTCAATCTCTCAAGATCATCCACAAATAGTGATCATAGGGCCTATTTACTATGTGTAACAGATATGCAAAAAGCAAATCTATGTTCATTTTATAGCCCAAAAATTGAAGTCTGATTTATGAAAGCAGGAAAGGCACTCAAGCTAGACACGTGAGATATTCATTTTATGTCCAAATTGAAATGTTTTCAGATGTAGTAGAATACTTGAATTCCCTTGCAATGCACTTAGTAGATTTTACCTAATTTTTAGCTTTGTTAAGCAATCTCGCGCAAGCAAGCCACAAACTCTCCGACAAGAAAACAAGCAAACAAGATATGCACCGTATATTCAACTTATGAAAACCCTAGGGTTAGATCTGAAAATCAATTATTAGGAGCAATAATAACTAGAAACTAATCCAAATGACAACTCATATCATTCTTTGAACCATGTGAAAAATAAGTGCATACATATCACAAAATTTTATTTTTTGTTGCATTTGACCTAGTCAACAAAATCTAATTTTTTTGATATGATTTCAGCCACAAAAATAGAAATGCAAAAAAGAGACCCCTACTAAAAAACAAAGAGCTTTCCAAAAATGTAAAAATTTTAGAAAAATCTCTTCATTTGTGCCCTAGAGACCTATTTTACAAAAATAGACCAATTTTTGTAAATTGACTATTTGAGATATTATATTGGATCCAAATGTAAAACACAAAGAATGTACCCCCTATAGAATTTAAAGAGATTTCCAAAAAATATGCTGATTTGCGTCAGAAATTAATTTTTTCTAGAAAATCAAGAAAAAATTATTAAAAATTCAAAACATCTCAAAAAATTCTAAATTTTTTATTGAAGTTTCCCTGATATGTCTCCAACCTACAAAAGAAATTTCAGACCAAAAATCCAAGATTTTTGAGAGATAAAATTAAATATTTGAAACTTTAGGGTTTTTAGCTCCAAAAAAAATAAAATCAAAACCAACATGTAAAGGTGGGTTGCCCCACAGTGGGCGCCATAAATGTGTGTGTGAATTTTGTACCTAGCTGTAGACACAACACTTTAGTAAAACATTAGAGGTTAGCAAAAATCAAAATATGTAAATAAGAACAATATAGCTAACCAAGCGATTTACTACCTTCTAGTAGGTGCGAGTATGGTATTCTCAAATTAGACTGAGATCAGTGACAATGCAACACCTAAAAGAAGGATTTAAATGATGAAAGCAATAAAATATGAATGCAAATTAATCTATTTTATTTTTATTTTTGATGCAATAAGATGAGAAAAACTGATAATAAATTAATATAAATGGATTGAAATGATATAGAAATTAAGCTAACAATGATATGAAATATGAAACTAGAATGAATTGAAAACAAGATTGATCTCACAAAATGCTGATTCGCAAGAAGCTTGATGATTCCTCTGATGTCAATTCACCAGAGTAAGTATGCAAATTCTGTGGATGATTTGTAAAGAGCTGAGCCTTGATTTTATAGAAATCCAAGGCTTGAGGGTGCATGGAAAAAGTCATAAATCACTCTTGATGAACTTGGGTTGATTTTTGAGTTAACAAGAAATTAGAAATAGATAACTCATAAAATCATACAAAATCATGCAAGAACAACTTTTTAACTCAAATCAGAAGTTTAGATCAAATTTGAACTCAAAAAAGATGTTGAGTTTCGAAAAGATAACAACTTGAATTGATTTTCTGATTTAAAGTTTAACTGCTCTTTGAATGTGCACAAATAATCATGAATTAATTAAATAAATAAAGTGATTTATCTTCAACTTAACTAATTTTAAAATTAAAACAATTGATTTATGGGTTAATCAATTATTAAATCAAACTTTATTCCAATTAAATCATTAAATTTGACAGCTTTGATTTTAAATCAATTAAATAAATATCCAATTGATTGTTTGTAGGAATTTTGATTTATTGTCAAAATAAAAACAATATTAATTAGGAATAAATGCAATTAAATCTAATTAAATAATTAAGTGATAGAATTAAATTAATTAATTAAATATTCAAAATATTCAATTAATCAACTTTAGGATAAATAATAATATTTATCACCAAATAATATTTAATTAAAGATAATTAGATAAATTAGAAATATTTAGGAAATATTCCCTAATGCAGAATTAAGAATAAAATCAATTAGGATTTGATAATGTGCAGATGTGCCTTAGGTTGGGACATTGATGTCAATTTTGTTCGAATTGAGGATGTAGGAGGTTAATGAACCTATAGCCCATTTTTGGGGTATTACAAAAGGTCCCCTTAAGATGAGATATTAAGATATTTTATAATTTTGTTTGTAGTGAAAGTGCAAGAAATGTATGAGAATGATAGTCTACTCCAACAGTTGAAGAGAAAAATTAATTGTAAAAGCATAGATCATTTAATTGAAATGGATGTGGAAAAATTGAGAGATTATGCTAAAAAACCCATAAATATTATGAAGAGGGCATTAAAATTGAGTTAAAAAAGAGCCATTAAAATTGTTGGGTGTAGATGCAAGTTTGAAAAATTTAAAATCATGTAACGTACAAAAAAATATTGTTGACAATGTCAAGGAAGGTTTGCATTCCATTAGAAAAATAACTAGATCTAAACATAGGTCCATTTCAAGAAGAGTGATACTGACATCTATTTTATATAAAAACATGTCCCAAAGAAGATAAATTTCTTCACTTTCATCTCAGATCGGGTATAGTAGGAAGACAATGACACATTATTTGAGAAGAAGAATCAATTTGGATGATATTACATTGGAAGGTAATTAGGCACTAATGTGTAGAGCTCCTCAGTTTGATAGGATTAATGAAAAAATTAGGAACTTAGTTACGTCATTTTGGACTGATCATACTCGTCCTTCACCAAATACAAGAGAGGTTATCAAGAAGAGGACTAGACCTAAAGAATATTTCCAGCACACAAAATATTGGTTGGACATGTCATGCCCAAAACTAGGGCAAAACACATAATTTTTTTTTAAACAAAAGAACATATGATTACAATGACATAACTAATACAAGAAGTGTTGCGGAAAGGTAACAACAAGGTGAAGTTATTTTTCAAGTTGCAAGGTCTTGACATGGATTAAGTTAGGGTTACACCACATATAAATACAAAGTCAGTAATCCAACTTGTTACATGGGGGTAGAGACTCTAAGCTTTAGTGTTATAGGAACACTTGGGTTAGGTTGAGTTAAACTAAGGTTTCATGTTTAGCAAGGTGTGACATCATGATAATAAATCATTGTTAAGAACATAAGTGGAGTTAGGTTGATAAGATACTCTTACACTCACTTCGGTTTACTAGACGATCACATGGGTGTACTAAGTTGTTTTATAGGTTGACCTAACGATACTTAAATCCTTAGTCCTAATTATAACATGATCTAATTAGAGCTAATACATATGACACTCTTATCATTAAGCCATTTACAATCTACAATGTATCTTTAAACATGGTCCTATATTACAACCAAGTTGACTACCCCTTCAATAACCTATCAAACCTTAAACATTAGAAATCCAATTAATTAACCTCGTTCATGATATCATTATAATCTTTTAAACAAAATCCAATTTAATTAATCTATCCACATTAGACCTCCTAACACCTATGAATTAAAGTTCTCACAAACACATTAATTTCATTCGAATAAATTACTAAAGGATGCATTAAAATTCCCTAAAGCATTATTATAATTTTACAATTAAAATTGATAAAAATATTAAGTTTTAATCTTAACTTCATTTATCAACACCCAATAATTAAATAAATGATATTTACTAACTACAAAGAATTAATAATTAACCCATCTCCTAACCATTGTTTAACACATTGATCCTAAGCATACATTAGCATAATCTACTAACCCTTAGAATAAAATTAATTTAAATTCTACTTTGAACACATGAAAACCATATTTATTTTTCATTACTAAATTTAAATAAACAAACTAATCTATACATATAATGACTAACTAAAAACTAATAAACTAATCCTCAACTAGCCTAACCTACTCCCCTAGCCTATTGCCCATCCCATCACCTTCTCCCTCTCCTTGGTCCACGTACCAAGTGGTAGAGGTGAGGGACAAGAAATTCAAAGGGCTTCCAAGGATAGGGGGTCAAATTCCAAGGAAGGAAAGTGCATAAACTTAAGTTTGGGGGCCCCACCAATTACATTAGCCTTGCTAAAGTGGAAAATGAGTTAAGTTTTGCAAGTGGGATAACCAAAGTAGCAAGGCACATGGTACGCATTGCCTAAGGGAAGGATGTATGCATGGGTTTCTTGAAAGTGGGTGGTTACATTACCAAGGAGGATGGAGTTCCAAGGAAACACCCAAAAGGCATTAAGGTAAGACTTAAATGTGATTCATCTTCTTATTATTATTATTATTATTTTTGAAAACATGAGACAAGCCAAAACCTACGTAGGTTCTCTCTCTCTCTCTCTTTTATGTAAACATATTTATTTATTTTTAAGGGGTCATTTCAAGAGTTTTTGGGGTGGCGACCCAAATGGGTCCCACCAACAAAATTGAGTGGGGAAGTATAGTCTTATTTTTTTTGTTTATTATTATTCTTTGCCAAGTGGGTTAAGGAATATTAATTTTATATTGACTATGGTTTTTGGATTTGTATGAGAGATTTAATTTTTTCTTCCATACAAATTCCAGAGACCTGTAGGTCTCTTTTTGGTGAAATAAAGGAGTCTCATACTTAGTTTTTTTTTGTGTTTCTCCTTCGTGCATAAAAGCTTCTACATTGTTTTGATATTTTTTTGCCTAATAGATAGATTTGGTTTATTCTCTTGATATGAAGACACAAAAAATGATTGTACTTATTTAAACTATAGGGTCAAATAAACCTTCAATACCATATGCCATCATGGCTAAAACTACTAAATTATTCAACCTCCTAATTTCTTAAAACTTGAACATGAAGCACCATATAATTATAATATTCAATCAAATGCCAAATGGATAATATTTGATTGATTCCAAGAGTTCATTTTATTGCAACTACAACTTAGAAATGAGACATCATTTTTTTTTAATTTCCAAATGAAATTTTACATTCAAGAAGTAAAATACTTTGTTTTCTTTTCAACATTGAATCAAAGCTACAATGAATAAGGATCAATTTCACATATGCTTGATATATACAACACAATAATACATCTTATGTCTTAATCAAATGAGTTTCTTCTCACTTCATGATTACCATAATGCAATGATAAATTTGCTTCCACAAGGACACCAAAATGAAACTCTCCCAAGCTTTTTCCTTTACAAAGACATGGCCTTCAAACCTACAAATAAAAAGGGGATAACCATGGAGAGCTCACCTCCCATCCAAGGTCTCAGGGAGACCACCCCCGAGCTTGGAGAATCAAGACTAAATGGTTACATGCACAACACAATGCTCACAAATACATATATGAACAAAACAACATTTAACTCCCAACCAAAGCTTCACAAATGGATTTCTATAATCCATTGAAATAGGGGTGAAGGTGGGATTTTACAAGGAGGATAATTCCATACCAATACAAATTCCATACCAATAAAAATTCCAAAAAAGATTCTTCCATGCTATTCCAAGGCTATATTGACATTCCTTCCCTATACAAATTTTGCCATCTCCATTCTCAAATACAAGATTTACAACATGGCTTCATGAAGCCCATACCCCATGAATATTTCCCTCTTCTCCAAGAGAAGAGACTCTCATTAAAATGGAGAGCCCAACTAACCCCTTCACCCAAGGCCACTACTTCCTTTCCCAAAGGGTGAGTGATGCCTTCAACTCCCATGAACAACACTCTCGAAAGAAAAAAAAAAAACGAGAATGATTCAAAATCCAAATGCATCCCAACCCAACACAACAATAACAAGATTTACATATATGAACACCATACAAGATTTACATATACATCCAAAACAACAATATATAAAGCTAAAATGCAAGAGCATTTCTCCATGGCAAGAATTCACCAACCTTGGTCCAAGCAAAATGGAAAGAGGATAGTTGAGAAGATCTCCTTATCCTTTGTCTTTATCCTTTCTCCAACCCTAAGTGTCTCTAAAATTAGAGAGTGGGTGAACACCCACTAAGTCTCTCCAAACCCTCTAAAAATACCTCCAAAAGTGTACTCAAGACCTAGCAATTAATGAGACATGCCCTCTAGTCCTTTGGTCTTACCTCTTGTCCCCCCTCTTAATTGTGAGCTTAGTAAGGAGTGTGGGACAAGTTAGATGCATGTGGCCATCTCTATTTTCTCCACTCTTGAAAGGTAGGCTTTTTGGAGGTCCATAGTGATGATCTAGGCTTTTCCATAGGTAGAAACTAACCCCCAACTCATGGTACCCCCCTAGGGTTAGCTAATTTTGGCCAAAAATTCACTCTAGGATCACTTTTGACCCCTCTAAAGTACCCCTAAAGTTCAAATCCGAGTTCCAACTTGATGTGATCCCTACAAGACATTTACATGCAAGTGGGATTAATATAACACCCTATAAGGCCAAGTGATTCTTGGCCAAACCCTAATTGACATGTCACCATCCACCTGTACATAATAAGTGTCAACTGACACTATAAAATACACATCACATTCACAAATGACATGTCCAATTAATAACATGAATTAAAACTTATTAACAAACATTCCAAATTATGTTTACAACAAGATCACATTACAATGAGGTTTCAATCCCTTATCAGATTAAACCTTGGCTTACTCAATTCACATGTATTTAGCCCTGATTCTTTGAATAATTCCATAGTTTTCTTTCCTACACACTAAACTCAAGCATCAGTAGTCCAAGGTAATAAAATCACATGCAAATATATATACATATAATTCATAATTAGCAACATTAATCAATATGCAGAATTAAATTTTCATTTAGTAATGTTTAAACATAGCATCTTCATCATCATGACCTATTATCCATGCTACTTCCTAACGTAGAGCATAATCCATGAAATAATCAAATCTAATCATGATTACATCTTCTCATCAATTCACATATCTAAGCATGTATAACCAAAATCAGCCATATGTTCTAGGTTCTAACCCACATCAAAATATAGTTCACATAATGTAATCAACATCATAAACATAATATCATGAGTCTATGTCAGAATGATCAAAAGTATAAAAAGGTACCAAACATAAAGTATCAAAATGCAAATGGATCAATAATGCTATGATGGGTCGGGGTGAGGCCTCACAGGACACCACACAACATGAATTGTATCTCTCATTTTGTAACTCAAATCCTGACATTAAGATTGGACAAACAATGTTTGAAAGATTAAAGCCATTTTTTGTAAAGATAAATAAATCTATTGAAACTCATTGTCGATATCATATTGAATTTCATCTCTACTATCAAGGGTTCAGAAAGATGATAGAAAAAAGTGGTGGTTCTCAAAATGATTTTCCTAAAAGTCCAAGTCAATTCATAGCATCAATCTTATGTAATAAATCAATTGATCATGAAATACCTAAAATAGATTGCATAAGAGGAACTTTTCAAACATGCAGGGATTTGGCTAAATTGCCTTTGAGACTTGAAGATGCTAACATGACGAGGATGATAAAATGTAAGAGATACAAGTACATAAAGTCTGAAATAAAAGTCGGGAAAGAATCAACAAGGTTGGAATATGTAGAAGAGGAGATACCTATTGTAATATTTATGGAAAAATTTTGTAAATTCATTCAACCATACATACATCATGTTTTTTTTGGCTAAATGGAAGGAAGAACAGTTCCAAATACAAGAAGAAACTTTTCCAGTTGGAACAATTTTATCGGTTGTTAATTTTGTTGAGAACTACTCCTTTGTTTCTAAAAAAAAACTTCAAGCAGAATACTACTATACAGAGCAGGTCACTATCATGGTACATGTGTCTTATCGACATGCACAATTAGGTTTAGATGGTGTTGAAAGTACATATCAAGCATGAGTCATAAAGAAAGAATATCACTTTTACATTAGTGATGATAAAGAGCATGACATGCATTTTCTCGAGCATTGCTTTAAGACATTTTTTGGATATTTGGAAAACAAAGACATTGAAATTGAAAAGAATTGCGTTTGGTCAGATGGATGTACAACACAATTTAAATCAACAAGGCCATTTTACACACTATGTAGATAACATCGATACCAAAAGATACCACATATTTAGAGTTTCTTTGAGAGTGGACATGGAAAGGGAGAGCATGATGGTGTAGGAGCTTATATCAAACGTGCTTTAAGAAAGTATCAACTGGACTATCAGGGATATCGTATAAATAATCCACATAATGTAGTTGAGTGGTACAAGATGCATTTTGTGGTGCCAAATCATGATAACACATCATCATGATCAGATCAAGTCATACCCTTCTGAGTATTCTGGGAGATATCAGGTATTAATTTTCAACATCACTTGTTGTCTAGTTATAATTTATGTACGTATGCTTTAAATTTATTGATCATTTTTCACTTAACTTATATATATGTACATTATATATATACATGATTTTAACCTGTCTTCAATTTTTACACCTGTCTCTCTATTGTTGAGGTGTTTATAGAAGATCAATCTATGGATTCAAGAGAGTAGACAAAACAAGGTCCCTGCATTCAGTTATGAGTACGGATAGTGATGTGTAGTCATTGTACACTAGAGATTACTCATGCTTTTGTTATGATTACATTTCTAAAAACTATGATGAATGTATCAACTGAAAATGTGGATATGATAGTGAATGGAATTTAGTTCCACTAGATGTTACAAACACAAATGATGAAGTTCAGGATGAAAGCTTTGATGACATTCCATTGATTTCTATAGATTATGACCATATTTTAGGTTTGATCAAAATTGGTATGTGTATGTTTATGTACATGTTTAAAAAGGATTCATAAAGTCAATTCATAAATAAAGTTTGTTTAATTTATATTTACAAACGTCAAATTAAAATTTCAATTTAAATGCGGGACATTTTTTTGCAGTAGTAGTAGAGCTTGAAAATGTGGAAGGTGTTAGTTAATATTTATTACGTTGTTACAAGGAGAGGATGAAGCTAACACAAAATGAAGAAAGTGCTAGAATTATGTTTCCCACAGGTTCTAGTATTGTATTTAAGTTTCACAGCCTGTATTAAACTTGAGTGAGGTCCAACTTCCAATTTTCTTATACGTTTGTTTATATGGTTAATTTCACATCTATATATATATTTAACATTGTTGAATTTGTCTTTGCAGGTTCAATTGTTGTGCAAGGAACATACTTGAAGCAAATCAAAATACTTAAACATGGGATTCATTTTGTTGATTATCAACCTAACAATAAGGTTTATCAGTATAGCCATCTTGTAATTGCCACTGTCCTATCTCTTCTTCCTGTGATAGGACATGACATTCGTAAGTGGAGACTTGATACTGACAACCATGAGAGAATATTAAATATTATTCAAGAGAGAGATGAACCACTTGATGTGAACTAAATCACACATGAAATATGATTTGTACTAAATTTTTCATGGGCGAGACTAGAGGTTTTCTTAGCTCCATTCTTTCCTACTAGTGCCCATAGTGAATGGAGCTTGAATTAAATTAAAAATTTATAATATAGATCTAAAAAATGTCTTAAAAGTGGATATGATAAATATTAATTATCTACCTTAATATGAAGTACCGTAACTTTGGAATATGAATGTGTGTACATTGAATTTGCATGTTACATTAGGACGTGCATGTTTTAAATATAAAATCTACTTTAAGTACACCAACATTAAATTAAAAGTACATACACAACTATTATTGAATGTACATTTAAATAAAGTAAGATTAAATCAAACATGTAGGTCTCAATTATATAGCTCACATTTGTCAAATTTACATCATTCATAACTTTCATAAACATGTACAATTAAACATCATTCATGTGTTGAATCAAACACATGTACATATAAATTTATAACATAAAATTCATATATAATCCAACATGTACACATAAATATATAATCTATTGAAAGTATTAAAAATTTACATTTATAAATTTAAAAACACATAAATTAAATTTAATTACATTGAAATCACATGAACTCATGAAGAATTAAACATGTATACAAGTTCATCACACATGCACACATATCTAGAGTGAAATTATATATATAACATGCAGGAAACATCAATCACGTGTAGATCAAGTACTGTAAATATGAAACATATGGATCAATCATGTGTCAAAAATTCTATCAAAAGGATCTAGAAATGAAATATAACATCAAACACATCAATCGACTGTAGAGTCTAGAAATGAAATATAGTTCATCAAACACATGTGAATATATATGTAATATAAAAAATGTCTAGATCAAATATGAAAGTGCCTAGAACTCATCATGACAACTCCTCACTAAGAGGTCAGACCCAGAGTGACTATCATGCTGAGAAGGATGTGCAGATCCCTACAAAGAAAGAGATATATAAATTAATATATAAACATTGTACACATCTTAAATTTGATAAAATATTGTACAAGAAAACATGTTATAAAGTGTGTACACACAGATAATAAATTAAAAACTCACCTATCCACTACTGATGTCATCATCAAGTGAGTCCCGACAATGTACACGATCAATGCTCAAAGGAGTAACAAGAGGCATATCTTGGTAAACAAAAATATATCATATGTGTGTGTGTGTGTGTGTGTGTGTGTGTGTGTGTGTGTGTGTGTGTGTGTGTGTGTGTATTAATTGAAATTTTGAAAATAAATAAGTTAAATTGGAACATTAAATATATATGTAATCTAATTTATACCTATGTAGGTGGTGGAAACTTATAGTACTCAGACTCGCTAGCTTCAATCCTATAAACCAAGGTATCAAGATTTTTCTATGTCTGGTCCAAGCTCAACTCCACATTTGCAACATGAGCAGACCACAAACTTCTCTCTAATGATGAATAAAATGGACTAACCAAATGAGATGGCATGGAAGTCATATAATCATGTGTCAGCAAATCTAGATAACCCGTAGTGGTTATGCTAAACTCAACATTGTAAAGGAAAAGAATTGATGCACTGCACTGACTAAAGGGTATGTACATTGTGCCTCTCCCTATGCAGCAATAGAATGGTCAATAGGTGGATCCTCACGAGCACTACCACTATGGCCATGGTCTAGGTGAGAAGGATGTGGATGAGCGTATCTGATAGTACCCACATGAGATCTAACATCTGATATGGTGATATCATGCTCTACTACTATAAATGCATATACATCTAATAGATCCTTAGCCAAAATAATCAATGTGACACATATCATCTCTCCTATAAGTCCCTCTAGGCTAGAAAGTGAAGGGATGTCTACTGCACTAAACATGTCATGTGCAGTCCTACTAGAGGGTGATCCACCTGATGATCTGGAGTGTCATCAAGACATCAGGTACTGACCAACCTGATCACTAGATATGGATGCGGTAGCTGCTACAATGTCCCCCACACTATCAATTGCAACTCAAAGTTGGGTGCTATGAATAACATCATCTGCAACAAGACCCAATGAAGGAGCTATAACAAGTGTCCTCTGACCAACAATGGCCTTGTGTACTAGGCTGTGTTGATCAAATAAAAAAAAAGCATCTCTATCAGCAAGTCTGCCACACCCCTATCCTAGATGTGCTAGAAAATTAGTGTAATTAACAACCCTCCCTAAATGAACCCCATCAAAAATCTATTATGAAAAGTACAATAGAATCTGGTCTTTATTTAGATAACGACCATGGGTAGTTAGAAATCATAGGTATATTAATGTTGATATAGCAGGATCCCGACACCTGGTAAGCTGATACCCCTTCACATAATTTAAATCTGCATAAGATGGGAAAGCTTCCATTTTCAGGGTTGCTTTAGGCACTAAAGCATGTACCTCCTTAAGAGAAAGACCAAAGCCAACCTCTTGTCTCTTCCTCTCAAGTATGGCCTCTATAACATCTGAGGCATAGGGAGTGGTACCATGAATGTCATCCCTAATGTTAATTAAGCTAGTAAGGATGGATTGACATGTACTCTTATAGACACTAGAGCTAGTTGGATTATTTATGGATTCTTGCAACTGTTCAATTTATCTTTTAGTGCGTGAAAATAGTTCCGTGGGGGAATCGGTGCATCTACGATGTGTGATGTGCAATAATATGTTTGATAGATAGAATATGTATACCTGAAAGATTTTATTTGTTGTCAAATGAAATCTACATATATATGTTTTCCTAATTTAATTGAAAATAAAATTAAAGTATGCACATTTCACTACATTATTTCAATGTAAAATCAATTAGATAAATTACATTTAAATGTAAATAAATGTGTACTATACATATGTACACACACGTGTACATGTACATATATACATGTACACATATGTGTAAGTGCATATATACATACACATGCATATATATACATATGTATATATATGACATGTACATGTACATACGTACATACACATGTATGTATATGTATGACATGCACACGTCATATATATATATATATATATATATATATATATATATATATATATATATATATATATATATATATATATATATATATATATATATATATATATATATATATATATATATATATATATATATATATATATATATATATATATATATATATATATATATATATATATATATATATATACATATACATGTGACAGACACATACACACACACATATATATGTACATGTATATATATGTGTACCATAACATACACATGACATGTACATATGTACATGTATGGGTATATACATGTGTATACATACATATATGTATATACACATATATATACACACACATATGTACATATATATATATATATTATATATATGTATATGTATGTATGTATGTATGTATGTATGTATATATGTATGTATATGTATGTATATATATGTGTGTGTGTATATGTGTACACATATATGTGTGTGTATGTACACATATATACATGTATATATATATACACATGTAATATATCATGTACACATATATACATGTGTGTATATATATATATATATATATATATATATATATATATATATATATATATATATATATATACATACACACACACATATATGCATGCATATACACACACACACACATATATATATGTATTTATATATACATACATATACATATATATATATACACATCTATACATGCATATATATATACATATATATGCATATATACACATATACATGTATATATACTAAATATTGTTAATATAATTTAGAACAACATAGAGGAGGGGTGAATCAGTTGTTCTCAGGTCCAGATGTATAAATTAAACTTTTAAACACTTCAACAACTCAAATCTAACAACCAATAGCTACTCGGTCATTACAGAATGTATATTAGAAACATATAACAATGCAGTCCACTATCTAACAGTATTTAACTTGCAAAACATAGAAATGTTCAAACCAAAATATTCACACAAGTTTAACACCGGGATTTATAGTGGAAACCCAATTTGGGAAAAACCACTTTGTAACATGCTATTGAGGTTTTCACTCTTCTGAAGTGAGCTCTGTGAAAAGCCAACCATGTCAAAGGTTTACAAACACAATTCTATGTGTGACCTAGTTAAAGGATTTCAACCACCTTGTTAGGAGTGCACCTTGTTAGAGGACTTAAGTACATTCCATTAGAATGCAACCTTGATTAAAGGATTTATACAATGACTATTAGGTCAACCTTGATTAAAGGATTTAAACTGATACAATGGTTAGAAAGTAACAATAGTGTTTGATATGAAAACATACAACTCACTTTGCAAATAATAGATCCAATTCTTACATATATATGTTGGCTTGCTAACTGAGATCCATTTCCATCTCCATTACTAATCTACTCAAAAATCCCTTCAAGCAATCACAACTCCTTCTCCTTTAGCCTTTTTTGCTTATTCAGTCAATAACAAAAACTCCAACATACTGCTTCAACCTCACACTTAGGTTTCCTTAATACCTCTTCGATAGGTAGATCCATCTTTTGCTACTTAATCTCCTCCGTAGATCTTAGGGCTAGGTCAGATTCATGTAATCTTTCCAACATTATTTTCTTCATCCATCCTTCTAGAAATATCTCTAATCTCTTTATGGAATCATAATAAAATGGTTTACTGTGCATTAAATGCTCCATACATTCAATAAATAAAGTCAACATGATTTACATAATCCAAGAATTCAACTATGTCGGCTAGGGATCTGAATTCTTCCTCAAATGTAAATTACTGATGCTTAGTCAATACTGTGTTCAAATCCTCAATCATCACTATGTAGCTCGGTCATCACTCAAAATTGTTTCCCTCAGCTAATACTGTCTCCCTTGACAATAAATTGATGTTTGGTCAACAGTAAATTTACACGACATATATTGACTCGATCGACACTACTATCACTCAGCTTAAACTAGATTTCTTCACTTCTGCTCGATTAAGCCTACTTGTTTAGTCTTGCTTTTCACTTAGATAAACAATACATTATCTTATCATTGTGTCACGTAATCAAGTACTCATTGAAGTATCAAGATAACTCAACCTTTCCTTAAGTGCTATTGTTATCACCCTTGCCCTAATCCTTCTCAACAATCAAATAGATATAGTACTTTCTTAGATAGCAACAGTCTTACCAGTTAAGGTTTGAAATCAATGACAATATAACAATTGCTTCAATTGCAGTTTCCAACAAATATATATATCAAAAAAATTAAATAATGAAAAATGAATATTAAAAAACCTGAAAGTGACGGTTGATGAATCCGAAGCCAAGTGAAAACTTTCAATCTTGTCGAAAGTGACAATGAAAGACACTTTTGACGGGTTAAAAACCTAGCTGAAAAAACCTAATTACTGGCTTTCGATCAAAAATTAGATGCGAGGAACTTTTGATTGAAAGTTCCTTCTTACTTTTGATCGAAATTAAGGTGAGAACTTTCTATCGAAAGTTACTTCTGATCGAAAGTATGGATTTTCCGTACTTTCGATTGGAAGTTACTCACTTACTTCAAAAGTATGGGTTACTTTCTATCGAAAGTATGAAGGGATTTTTTAGTCGATTACGCTTTTTGGGACATTTTCCTTCCTCCAAAAAAAGTGTAACCCACTATTGAGGGTTCACCCCTTTAAAAAATGTATACATATGTATCCTCAAATTAAAATTAGTTAGAGATATTTTGAAATGGGTAAACCTTTTTATGTGATTTTTGATGGGTAAACATATTGAATTTTTTAACCATTTTGATGTTTATAAGAATATATGTGTAGATTTGCACTCTAACAATATTTTGCAGGATTGTAACATAAATGACCCAGCTAGATCTTCAAGGGAATTAATATCTACCATTTTATGTGAAAGAGTGGGTGGTCAATAATTTTACAAGCTCTCATGCTTGAATGGTACATGCATAGATTGTGGAGGTTTGTGACATTTGCCAATTTGTCAACATATGGAGAGTACGCATGCAATTGGTAATGAAATAGTAGAATTTGAAAAATATAAGACTGTGACATACAATCTAAAAGATGGAAAAGAGGGTAAAAGATGTGATTTAGTAATTGAAAAAATTCTATTGTATTAGTTCATGGACATTTTTCGTGAAAAAATTATTTGAGTATGCAAGGCATATACATAGAACGCGATGGTTGGATATGCAATTCAAGATGTGCAGGACACATTCCCACTTGATAACATTATTTTAGTTGTGGACTTTGTAGATAACTGCACACTACAACCACAGAATGAGGTGCAAGAAAAGTATTACAGCTCTCAACAAGTTTCTATATTTGTTCATATAACACTCATGCATTCACCTGACAATACAGAGGAGAATAGGAAGATATTGAGGGAGTATCATTTTTACATCAACGATGATCACTCGCATTCCATAGAGTTTATAAATGGTTGCTTTCAATATTTTATGGTGATTTGGATAACAGGGGCATATCATATCATCGACACATCATATGGTCAAATAATTGTGCATCACAATTCAAGAATTTTCTCGGATGTTTTATTGGTTGTGCAGGATGCATAAGATCACTAGAATTCAATATATGTGGAATTTCACAAAGGTCAGTCATGGAAAGGGAGAGCACAATGGTACAAGTGCATGTATTAAAAGAGTCTTAGTATGTGAAGAATTAAAGTACAAAGAGCAAGCAACATTGTCAGATGCGAGATGTATTGTCTAGTGGTGTAATGCTACAATAGGTCTAGGTAATGAAGGTGAGTCTATAGTTCATAGATTTTTTTGGTTGATGGATGAAACTAACATTTTATCATATGAGGATTATTGTACACTAACAGGATCAAGTGACCTACACTCTTTTAGAATCTTTAATGCAGGTTCATGGAGTATCCACACACAACATATGGTGTGCTTTTGTTCATCATGTGCAGATGAAGATTGGGATGGGTATCATATCTTAGAGCTCGTGCGAGGTATCATCAAACTATTAGGTACTACAGGATCATTTTGTCGAGACCTACAATAACCTATCTCAAATTTTGGAGATTCAAATTCATTTAAATTTGGAAACACAATCTCAGTTTTTGTCAAAACTCACAGTGTTCCTTAGTTGAAATGAGAAACATTGCATATCTTTCAAACTATCAGTCATAACATCAAACTATCTATGCCAATAGCTCTGATTGGGTGGGTAAATTCTAGTGGCAACCTTTTTTGGCACACAAACTCACTTGAACAATGTCGACCACTCCAGATCAAAGTGTCCCTCAAGGTGCACTTAGCATGAAATTCACAATCCTTACGGGGTCATATCTCGGAGCTCATGCGAGGTATCATTAAACTGTTAGGTGCTATAGGATCATATTACCGAGACCTACAATAACCTATCTCAATTTTTGGAGGTTCAAAATTGTTTAAATCTGACAACATAATCTCGGTTAATGTCAAAACTCACAGTGTTCTTCAGTTGAAATGATCACCATTGCGTATCTTTCAAACCATCGGTCATACCATCAAACCGTCTACACCAACAACACTAATTGGCTGGGTAAACACTAGGGGAAACCTTGTTTGGCACACAGACTCACTCAAACATTGCAAACCACTCTGGACCAAAGTGTCCCACAAGGTGCACTTAACATGAAATCAGTGATCTTTACAGGGTCATATCTCAGAGCTCATGCAAGGTATCATCAAACCGTCAGGTGCTACATGATTGCATTGCTGAGGCCTAAATTAATCTATCTTAATTTTTGGAGATTTAAATTCATTTAAATTTGGAAACACAATCTTGGTTGAAGTCAAACCTCGTAGTGTTCCTTAGTTGAAATGAGAAACCTTACCTATCTTTCAAACCGTCAATCATAACATCAAACCATCTACGCCAAAAGCTCCAATTGGCCAGGTAAACACTAGTGGAAGTCTCATTTGGCACATAGACTCACTCAAATGCTACCAACCACTCCATACCAAAATGTTTATCAAGGTGCACTCAACATGAAATTGGTGATCTTTATAGGGTCATATCTCGGAGCTTGTGTGAGGTATCATCAAACTCTTAGGTGCTACAAGATCATATTGTCAAGGCCTACAATAACCTATCTAAGTTTTCAGAGATTCAAATTTATTTAAATTTGGCAACACAATCTTAGTTGATGTCAAAAATCACAGTGTTCCTTAATTGAAATGAGCAACATTGTGTATCTTTCAAACCGTTTGTCATATCATAGAACCATCTATGCCAACAACTCTAATTGGATGGGTAAACACTAGTGGAAACCTCATTTTGCACATAGACTCGCTCGAACATTTTTGACCACTATGGACCAAAGTATCCCTCAAGGTGCACTCAACATGAAATCAATGATCTTTATGGGGTCATATCTCAGAGCTTGTGCGAGGTATCATCAAACTATCAAGTGCTACAAGACTGTGTTGCTGAGGCCTACAATAACCTATACCATTTTTTTGCGATTCAAATTTGTTTAAATTTGGAAATACAATCTCAGTTGATGTCAAAACTCATAGTGTTCCTTAGTTGAAATGAGCAACATTGCATATCTTTCAAACCATCCTTTGTAGCATTCAACAGTCTATGCCAATAGCTCTGATTGGATGGGTAAACACTAGTGGCAACCTCGTTTCACACATAGACTCACTCGAATATTGCCGACCACTACAGACCAAAGTGTCCCTCAAGGTGCACTTAGCATGAAAGTGAAGATCTTTATGGGCTCATATCATAGCACTCATGCAAGGTATCATCGAACCATCAGGTGCTACAGGATTGTGTTTCTGAGGCCTACAATAGCCTATCTCAATTTTTGGAGATTCAAATTCATTTAAATTTGGTAACACAATCTTGGTTGATGTTAAAACTCGCAGTGTTCCTCAATTGAAATGAACAACATTACGTATCTTTCAAATCATCTGTCCTCGCATCAAACTATCTACGCCATCATTTTGAAGCACTTTAGATTCATTTACTAACCCTTTTGAGTGCATTCTACATGATTGTCCTATAGCAGTAGTGGGTTTGTGCATTGAACATAAGATGAATTAGTTGGATCCATCCACTTTTTATGGTTACTATGGATGTGGGATGGATCCAACACTTGTATATTATATAATTTTACCTTATTATGTAGGATTTTAATAAATATGTAGGGTCATTACCAAATTGTGCAAGTTGATAGGGTGAAAGGTGCATGAAGTAAGCGCCATGGGTGTAGTAGAAGGAGTTTGGGCTGAATGAGAGGGTGTTTCTCCTTTGGAACATGTTAGGACATGTTGAGAACATGATGTAGGATCAAAGAGTGGATCCCAAAAGTGAGTTTTAAGCAATTTGTGAGAAAGTCCTAGTTATAGGCTAAATTTGGTGAGAGTTTGTGAGTTGGGGTATGCGCAGAGGGTCCATCACCTAAATGATGTCAAAATCCTTAGTTTTACTTTATTTCAAGAGACTGTAGTAAGTGGTAAGGTTGGTGGATATAACCTTGATAGGGTTGCTTTGTAAAATGAGGCTATTAGGCCTAGACATGAAAATGGAGCATTAGTTTTTGGAGAAGTTCTCAAACAAGTGGATTTAGTTTGAACATATGTTTAATAAATTAGAAAATGGTATTTGGATCCTTGATTTGTTTGGGGGGTCATGAAATATGCAAATTTCTCGTTGGATAGGGCTAGTAGGACATGCCTAAAGAGAGCAGTTTAGTTATGGGAAGATAACCACTAAAGATTATGAGTTTAAATATGAGACATGAGATGTTTGGAGTATGTTGAGAACCTTTGAAGTTTTTGGAACACCCATAAAGAGAGTCAAGGGTTCTTGAATGGTTAGTTTGATAAAAATCATGGGACATGAAGTATGGTTGACCGATTGGGTATGAAGATGTGGGAGAGAATCTAAAGTTGTAGAGTCTAGTGGGTTGCAATATGTTAATTTTGACCTCTAATAGGTCTAGTATGTGGGTTGCATCATGGATTTAATCCTTGGTTCAAGGAAATATTAGAGTGTTGTTACAAAACAAAGGAGAAATATGATATTCTCCTATGAAGATTACAAATCCACCACTAGCCTCTGCATCAAAATAAAACATAAATATTATAATAAAGTATAAAATCCTTAGTTTTACTTTATTTCAAGAGATTGTAGGAAGTGGCAAGGTCGATGGATACAACCATGATAGGGTTGCTTTGTAAAATGAGGCTATTAGGCCTAGACATGAAAATGGAGCATCAATTTTTGGAGGAGAAGTTTTGAAACAAGTGGATTTGGTTTGAACATATGTTTAATAAATTAGAAAATGGTATTTGGATCCCTGATTTGTTTGGGGAGTCATGAAATATGCAAATTTCTTGCTGGATAGGGCAACTAGGACAGGCCTAAAGAGAGCAGTTTGGTTATGGGAAGATAACCACTGAAGATTATGAGTTTGAATATGAGACATGAGATGTTTGGAGTATGTTGAGAACCTTTGAAGGTTTTGGAACATCCATTAAGAGAGTGAAGGGTGCTTGAATGGTTAGTTTGAGAAAAATCATGGGACATGAAGTATGGTTGACCGATTGGGTATGAAGATGTAGGAGAGAATCTATAGTTGTAGAGTCTAGTGGGTTGCAAGATGTTAACTTCGGCCTCTAATAGGTCTAGTATGTGGGTTGGGCCTTGGAGTTAATCCTTGGTTCAAGGAAATATTAGAGTGTTGTTACAAAATAAAGGAGAAATATGATATTCTCCTATGAAGATTAAAAATCCACCACTAGCCTCTGCATCAAAATAAAACATACATATTCTAATAAAGTATAAATCATATAGTAACAATATACATTGATAAACATACAAGCATAACTATAAGGCATGGGAAATTTACAAAGCATATGACATCCACATACATAAATTAGTATACATCAATACACCTGACACATGAATTACATATCTAAAACATAAACTATATATATTTGTAGGGCATGAAGCCAAATATATATGTCCAATAATGTCATACATTGAATATATCCAATATAATTAAATTGGCTTCCTCAAAGCCAAATGGATGTACAACGTGTCACTTATACAATATACAAAAAATCTCCACTAATGCCATATAGACATACAATCTATATCCCTAATCTAGTCCTTTCCCGCCAAGGGAAGAAAACAAATCCCGAGCTGTCTTTGATCATCATGTCGATGGAGATGTTGTAGTCTTCCGAGTGTGCTCACTAGTCCTCCTATCTAGACTCTTCTATAGCTCGAGCTGATAAAAAAAAGTATAAGCATCAATAACTAATATACATCGAAATTGAATTATACAATGACATAAAATAGAATATTCTCTTACCACTAGCAAATAGTCACTATGTACATCCACCGAAGATGCATGCTGATGATCTAGAGTAATAAGTCCCTACAAAAATGATCAAAATATAAATTAAAATACATACATGAATATCATTAAAAAATCAATACAAACTATTAAAATAACAATTAAACTCAAGTGATCTCTTTCATACCTTTGTCAGTTCTTTAGAACTAGCTACTATTGTAGCTACTCTACGATCAAAAGTATCATAAACAGGAGTCTCTGATGACAATAATTGAAAATTAAAAAAAAGTATTATGTAGTTTTCAAGATTACATATATTTTTTACAACCCTACTAATGAATAAATGGTACCTTTGTGAAGGTTCTATCATGTCTTTCAGTGTGCAGTGTCGATGTCGAAGCTCTAATATTAAACTAGTGCACATGTACATGGAAATTTATAAGACAAGCATTCATATAAGAACATACTACTGACATGTTAATTATAATGTCTTATTACATATATACCTTTGGACTCAATGATGATGTCACAAAGCCAAGTGAAGGAATTTGATCACCGCAATGACCACTTTGCCTCTGGATTTTGATCATAATTTGTCTAGTAATTTAGTTATTCAACCATTTATTAATTAAATATAATCAAGTAAATCAAATTAACATCCAAATAAAGATACCTCAAGGAAAGTAGCACAATGCCCTTTGCTATCTATTGTGAATATCGATAGTCCACCAGTGAACTAATGCACATGCACAATAAGTTATGATACAATCATTCAATAAGTTACATAATAATCAAATATATTAATTAAAATGCTTTATTCGATACATACTTGTTGAGTTAGCGATGAAGTGTAGAAGGGGATTGGAGGATCATTGCCACTGCCACCAACATTCTTGCCCTGAATTTGAAGCATAATCAATAGATACTAAATTAATTAGTTATTCTTTTACAAATGAAATATGATCAAATAAATTTAATGAACTTACAAATATTTACCTGTGTGTCAATGCCAAATGTCATATTTAGAAAATCATTGGTCATCATTCCATGATCCTCTTCCTCTCTCTCGGTAGTACCAAATGTGCACAAGGATCCACATGACCAAAAAATATGCCCCCTCAAAGACTGACCATGGAGACCCTCAACTAAAGGAGTGACACATTGAATGAGAGTCTTTGTCAGAGCACTTATCGTGCCTGGTGTGTCCACCTCTACATGTTCCTTCACAACGAAAGGAATACTAACATGATCCACTTGTGGCTTGCTAATAGGAACCCTAGGTGCATTAGGGTCACGATGTGCCCCCACTCTATCAAAAGATGACCCCCCTCCTCTACCCTAAGAATCTAGAAAGTTAAAATAATTTGGCACATCCTTGAGTACAAACTCCCAATAGAGTTTCCTCAAGAAATATATAGGAACCTCATTATTTTTACAGGGAGGGGAATCAAAGACCATCCACCATCTCTCCCAAAAGTTGTTTTTTATGTCTTCATTCAAGAACCAATGAATTGGGAACCTCTTTTCTATAGCTCTACGAGTATCAGTGTCCCTTGGCTTTTTAAAGAGTTTGCATATGTCATCTTTTGTAATTTTTTTTCTTTTTTATGTCCTCATATAACAATTTATTTGCAAAATATTATTTTTGTTCTTCTCTTTTATCATGCCATAAATTAAGTTATTCGCTAACTGAGCCTACATGGGTCAAAATTGATTCCAATGATTTTGCAAGTCTTTACTTTCTAGGATTTTTAGCAATAGAATCTTTTAACCTCCTAATTAAAGATTCTAAATCTATTTTCCCTCTTTCAATTTGGTTGATCAAAATTTTCTTTCTTCCAGGAGGAGGTTTCTCGATTAGTGGAGGTGGTTGAGGTTCATTTTCTTGGCTATTTTCTTCATTCAAATTTTCACGAGGAGAAGATGGAGGGTTTGGTTGAGGGTTTTCTTCAGGGAGATCATTTCTTCCTGGCAATTAAAACAAAACCAATTTTAAAATCCTAATTAAACTTAAAATCTAAGAAAAGAAATTTTGACCAAAAAAATTACTTCAAAATTGAAATTTCAATACAAATAAGAGACACAGGTTGTAAAAACACTTACCTCTTCTTCTGGTTCAAACTTGACGACATTGTGGAGTCATTCTTTATCTAATTTGATGAATCAAACAACAAGAATGCTTTGCGTAAGCGCTATGGGAAGCTCTCCTTGGTTGCAAACATGGGTTTATGAGAGAACAATGAGCCTTTGAAAGGCACACAAGACATTTTATAGCCTTTACATAGTGTACACGCGCTATGTTTTGAATTTCCCAAGCCTAAGACTTGGGCGACCCAAGTCATAGAGCATGTGTGCTATAGCGTGCATGTACTATGGTCATTAGAGGGCCAAGAAGGAATGTGGCACCTTTGGTCCCCCATCATTGTGCATATACCCATATTAACTTATCATAGTTTTATCCATCATGAGATCATTTGCACATTTTGAAGCACATATCAATCCTTTATTTGTTCTTAAAATTAAGCATACAAGTCTTTTGTAATAGTTTATCATATTTTCTTATTATAGTTGTTTTCTTATTATGCTCCTTGTATCAATTTTTTTTCCATAAGAAGACTAATGAAGCAAATAAATTGCTATTAACCTCTGGTTTCTCCACATTGGTGTTTCTAGGGTAAAACTTTGTTTGTTAATATATATTTTCTTTCTTTTCTTTTCATTTTTGTTTTCTTGTAAATGTTGCTGCAAGTATCATTCTGTAAAAATTCTTGACTATCATTTGAAGTGAATTCAAGTAGAACAATTTTGATTTTTGTGGTATTTGAACTATACCAAATATGTGTACTTTAGATTTTATAGATTAGTAGCCATAGAATGAGGATTAAACACAAGGATTGACTTGAATAAAATTCTAGGGGAGACCTCTAAATTAGAGTCAATTGCATAGATACCCCAAAATACTTTTGCTTTCTTCTCTTTTTATTTATTTTTCACTCCTAAATGTTGTTGCTACACCTAAAAGATGCTCCAGTGGTGGGAACTCTGATACCAATAATAATATAAAGGCATTCACCTCATGCTCTAAGCTATATGAAACACACATGAAGCTCTTTGTATTGAATCTATGGCTTTTTCTTTTTAAAAATTCACCTAGCTTTAGTGAAAAGCCTTTTCATTTGCACTTGGTTGAGGCCCAAAATAGCCAACATTAGATCAAGTCTTAATAATTATAGTCAAAATTATTGTATTGGATGGTATACATGTACTATGACTGTATAGAATGCCCTCTAAGCTTCCTGGTCTTTCAACATTTTTATAACAAAATTATAGAATTATTTTTTGATTTCTTTGCTTCAAAGTTGAGGGGTATCTATCTGCTCTATCAAAGCCTTTCATTTTCCCTGTGTTGGGCCATAGAATTGCCTTCCTTAGATCAAATATTAATAATTGCCTCATGTTGTGCTAATTTTTATCCTAACTATTGTGCGAGATGGTGAACATGAATTCCAACTACATAGAATGCACTCCAATCTCTCTTTTTTTAAAAGGATTTTCTATGAAAATTATTACTCTCAAAATTATTCTCTTTGGAGTTGAGGGGTATTTGTTTTGTGACAGTCATCACCAAAATAATTTGTGTGTCCATACAATCATCCCTCCATTCATTCTATCAAAGATCATCTAGTGCATAGTCCCTCTCTCCATTCTATCAAAGATTGCACTCTTCTGCATTGGAAAGGTGTTTCCACATGGCAGAAGGCTGCTAGTAATGACCATTTGAAAGTTAGAGCTTCTAATTATCTTTCTCATTCTTCCTTTGAGGACTTAGTCTCTTGATGAAGATGAAACTCATGTTGATAATCTTGATGTTTCTCATGTTGCTAGTCAGAACCAGACTTCTACCGCTCATTGGATTCTTGCTCCTATCACATCCCTGGATATTGCACCTACTGGCACTGTCACCCTTGTTTCTGATTCTATTGCTCCCACTTTTGTACTGCAGTAAAATTCTATTGATAATTCTCATACTCTTAATCACTCTAGCCTTTGTGCTGACGGGTGTCCTAGTGGGGTCTCCATTTTTGGTGAGCCTAATGATAGCATTGCAAGGATTTTTGTATGGTGACATAGGAAGAACTCTTCTTCTAACTCTCACACATCTTCTCATGAGGTATGAGTCTAGCTAATGGGCTTCTAGCCTATGTGGTTTTTTTCTATCTTCTAGTCAACACATATTGTGCTAACTATGTGCTATTGATGGCCTGTGTTTATGTTTTTAGGCCTTGCTTTTGTAAGGGTCAGCCCACTTTTTTTAGTTGTTATTATCAACAACATAGATTTAATATACGCAAGACTATGTAGACAAGTCATTGCATATATGTCAATTCATATTAAGGTTCCATTGTGTGGCCAAAGTGTATGTGCATAGTATTTTTATGTTTGTGTTACATCAAGTGTGTACACATATACTCTTTATTAAATATGTATGGTGACCTAATTTGATCTAGGCTTTGACATTTATGAAATTATATATTTTCTTGTTTATAAAAAATTCATTTTATGATTAAATCAGGGTATATGCACAAATATGGGGGACTAAAAAGGTGTCACATTCCTTTTTGGTCCCCCAATAACCATAGTGCTTATGGACTAAAGTGCGCATGCACAATGACTTGGTTTGTCCAAGCCTTAGGCTTGGGAAATTGAAAACATAGCACGCACGCACTATGGTTTGAATTTAAAACATAGCCTGTGCTCACTATAATGCACATGAACTACGTAAATGCTATAAAAGGTTAAGTGTGCCTTTTAAAGGATCATTGTTTTCTCATGAACCCACATTTGCAGCCAAGGAGAGCTTCCCATAGCACGTACACAAAGCATTCTTGTTGTTTGATTCCTCAAATTAAATAAAGAATGGCTCCACAACGTTGTCAAGTTTGAACCAAAAGAAGAGGTAAGTATTTTTACAGCCTGTGCCTCTTATTTGTATTAAAATTTTAGTTTTGAAGCAAATTTTTTTGTCAAAATTTCTTTTCTTAGATTTTAAGTTTAATTAGGATTTTAAAATTGATTTTGTTTTAATTGGTAGGAAGAAATGATCTCCCTAAAGAAAACCCTCAACCAAACCCTCCATCTTCTCCTCATGAACAAATGAATGAAGAAAATAACCAAGAAAATGAACCTCAACCACCTCCACCCATTGAGAAACCTCCTCCCGGAACACGAAAAAATTTGATCAACCAAATTGAAAGAGGGAAAATAGAATTAAAACCTTTAATTAGGAGGTTAAAAGATTCTATTGCTACAAATCCTGGAAGGGAAATACTTGCAAAATCATTGGAATCAATCTTGACCCACTTAAGCTCAATTAGCGGGCAACTTAATTTATGACATGATAAAAGAGAAGAAAAAAAACAACATTATGCAAATAAATTATCATATGAGGACATAAAAAAGAAAAAAATCACAAAAGATGACATTTGCAAACTCTTTAAAACATCAGGGGACACTAATACTCTTAGAAAAACATCAAAGAGGTTACCAATTCATTGGTGCTTGAATGAAGATATAAAAAACAACTTTTGGAAGAGATGGTGGATGGTCTCTGATTCTCCTCCCTGTAACAATCATAAGGTTCCTATATATTTCTTGAGGAAACTCTATTGAGAGTTTGTACTCAAGGAGGTGCCAGATTATTTTGACTTTCTAGATTCTCAAGGTAGAGGAGGGGGGTCATCATTTGATAGAGTGGAGGCACATCATGACCCTAACACACCTAGGGTTCCTACTGGCAAGTCACAAGTGGATCATGTTAGTATTCCTTCCGTTGTGAAGGAACATGTAGAGGTAGACAAACTAGGCACGATTAGTGCTATGACATAGACTCTCATTCAATGTGCCACTCCTTTAGTTGAGGGTCAAAATGGTTATTCTTTGAGGAGGCATATTTTTTAGTCATGTGGATCCTTGTGCACATTTGGTATTGCTGAGAGAGGAAGAGGATCATGAAATGATGGTCGATGATTTTTTAAATATGACATTTCTCATTGACATGCAGGTAAATATATGCGAGTTCATTAAATTTATTTGATCATATTTCATTTATAAAAGAATAACTAATTAATTTAGTATCTATTGACTATGATCAAAATTTAGGGCAAGAGTGTCGGTGGCAGTGGCAATGATCCTCCAGTCCCCTTCTACACTTCATCGTCAACTCCATATGTATGTATCGAATAAAGCATTTTAATTAATATATTTGATTATTATGTAATTATATGAATGATTATATCATAACTTATTGTGCATGTACATTAGCTTACTAGTGGACCATCAACATTCACAATAGACAATGAAGGACATCATGCCACTTTCCTTGAGGTATCCTTATTTGCATGTTAATTTGATTTACATGATTATATTTAATTAATAAATGAATAAATAACTAAATTACTAGACAAATTATGATCAAAATCCAGAGGCAAAGTGGTCATTACAGTGATCACATTCCCTCACCTAGCTTTGTGATGTCATCATTGAGTCCATAGGTATATATGTAATAATGCATTATAATTAACATGTCAGTAGTACATTTTTATATGAATGGTTGTCTTATAAATTGCCATGTACCTGTGCACTAGTTTAATATTGGAGCTTCGACATTGACACCACACACCGAAGGACATGGTGGAACCTTCATAGAGGTACCATTTATTCATTAGTAGGGTTGTAAAAAATATATGTAATCTTAATAATTACATAATACTTTTGTTGTTTCATTTTTAGTTATTGACATCAGACAATCCTCCTTTTCATGATACTTTGGATTGTGGAGTAGCTGCAGTAGTAGCTAGTTCTGAACCACTAACTAAGGTATGAAAGAGATCACTTCATTTTCATTGTTATTTTAATAGTTTGTATTGAATTTTTTAATGATATTCATTTATGTATTTTAATTATTATTTTGGTCATTGTTGTAGGGACTTATTACTCCAGATTGTTAGCATGTGCCTTCAGTGGATGTACATAGTGAATATTTGCTAGCAGTAAGTGAATATTCTATTTTATGTCATTGTATAATTCAATTTCGATGTATATTATTTATTGATACTTATACTTTTTTTTATCATCTTGAGTTGCAGAAGAGTCTAGATAGGAGGACTGGTGAGCACACTCAGAAGACTACAACATCCACTACATCTCCATTGACATGACAATCGAAGATAGCTCAGGAATTGTTTTCTTCCCCTAGCAAGAAAGGACTAGATTAGGGATATAGATTGTATGCCTATATGGCATTAGTGGACTTATTTTTTGTATATTGTATCAGTGACACATTGTACATCCATTTGACTTTGAGGAAGCTAGTTTAACTCTATTGGATATATTCAATGTATGACATTATTCGACATAAATATTTAGCTTCATGCCCTATGAATATATATAGTTTATATTTTAAGTATGCAATTCATGTGTCAGGTGTATTGATGTTTACTAATTTATGTTTATGTGGATGTCTTATGCTTTGTAAATTTCTCATGCCTTATAGTTATGCTTGTATGTTTATCAATGTATATTGTTACTGTTTATCGATGTATGTTTTAACAAGGTTTCCATTAGCATTAGCCGACCAATCGAAACTGTTGGTGTAGACGATTCGATGCTACGAAGAATGGTTTAAAAGATACACAATATTTCTCATTTCAATTGAGGAACATTGCGAGTTTTGACATCAACCAAGATTGTGTTTCCAAATTTAAACAAATTTGAATCTCCAAAAATTGAGATAGGTTATTGTAGGCCTCGACAACACAATCATGTAGCACCTAATAGTTTGATGATACCTTGCATGAGCTCTAAGATATGACCATGTAAAGATCATTGATTTCATGTTGAGTGCACTTTGAGGGACACTTCAGTCCGGAGTGGTCGACAACTTTCAAGCGAGTCCACTTGCAAAATGAGGTTTCTACTAGCATTTACCTGTCCAAATAGAGTTGTTGGTAAAGTTGGTTCAATGCAACAATAGACGGTTTGAAAGATACACAATGTTGCTCATTTCAATTGAGGAGCAGCACTACAAGTTTTGACATCAATCAAGATTGTGTTGCCAAATTAAGAAAAATTTGAATCTCCAAAAATTGAGATAGGTTATTGTAGGCCTCAACAACACGATCTTGTAGCACCTGATAGTTCAATGATACCTTGCACAAGCTCTGAGATATGACCTTGTAAAGATCATCAATTTCATGTTGAGTGCACCTTGAGGGACACTTTGGTCTAGAGTGGTCAACAGCATTCGAGTGAGTCCATGTGTGAAATGAGGTTGCCACTAGTGTTTATCTAGCCAATTGTAGTTGTTGGCATAGATGGTTCAATGCTATGACCAACAGTTTAAAAGATATGCAATGTTGTTCATTTCAACTAAGGAACATTGTGAATTTTGACATCAACCGAGATTGTGTTACCAAATTTTTTAAAAAATGGATCTCCAAAAATTGAGATAGGTTAATGTTGCACAAGTTTTGACATATGACCCAGTAAAGATCATCTATTTCATGCTAAGTGCACCTTGAGGGACACTTCGATCCTGAGTGGTCAATATCGTTTGAGCAAGTCTATGTGAAATGAGGTTACCACTAGTGTTTACTCAACTAATCAGAGCTATTGGCATAGACTATTTGACGTGAAGATAGATGGTTTGAAAGATACACAATGTTGCTCATTTCAACTGAGGAACACTACAAGTTTTAATGTCAACCAAGATTGTGTTGCCAGATTTAAAGGAATTTGAATCTCCAAAAATTGAGATAGGTTATTATAGGCCTCAACAACATGATCTTGTAGCACTTGATGATTTGATGTTCCTCATACGAGCTCTGAGATATGACCCCATAAAGATCATCAATTTCATGCTAAGTGCACCTTGAGGGACACTTCAATCTAGAGTGGTCGACAACATTCAAGCAATTCCATGTGTGAAATGAGATTGCCACTAGTGTTTACTCGATTGATCAAAGCTATTGGTGCAGACGGTTTGATGTGACAATGGATAGTTTAAAAGATATGCAATGTTGTTGATTTTAATAGAGGAACACTACGAGTTTTGACATCAACCAAGATTGTGTTGCCAAATTTAAATGAATTTGAATCTCCCAAAATTGAGATAGATTATTGTAGGCCTCGGCAACACGATCTTGTAGCACCTGACAATTTGATGATATATCATACAAGTGATGAGATATGACCCTGTAAAGATTGATGATTTCATGTCGAGTGCACTTTGAGTGACACTTTGGTCCAGAGTGGTCGGCAGCGTTCTAATGATTTCATGTGTGAAATGAAGTTTGCCACTAGCTTTTACTCAACCAATCAAAGCTATTGGCATAAATGGTTTGATGCTATGTGTAGTTTGATGGAAAATTCAGTATCTATTGTCATCATCTTCTCCCTTAAACAAATTACAATACCTTCCTTTTGATCACCACAAGTTAGTGGGCTTACATTGTACCTATTTCCATCTTTGTGCACTATATATTTATTTGTGAAACCATCATGAATAGTCCTCCTAAGGTGTTGTCATGGCCTTCCAAGTATTATGTGCCTGCAAGTCATTGACATAACATAATAAAGTTTTTTTTATTGATAATGAGAAACATTTTTACAACTCAGCTCATTAGGAGCACCATGAGGAAAGAGCTGACTAGAGAAAACCTCTGATATTTCCCAAAAAAATAGAAGAGAAACGTTGTCATTAAATCTTACAAACTTCCTATTATACATATAGGGTAATGCATGAACAATTTACGGTCCACCCAATTTATAGTGCTATATAAATATACATGTCATATGCGCATGTATTCAAATAGATTTGACATTATAATATTTTGTATCTCCATTGTATCTCCAACTAATTTTAATTTGAGGATACATACGTATAAATTTTGTAAAGAATTGTGTTTGAGTTGAATCCAAAAAATGTTTTGGATGTGGAACGTAGATTCAACTACCAATCCTCCTTCTTAAATCTCTTTGATTAGGAGATACCCATGTTTTATTCTTCCAAAATTCTTCAATCAAGGATTTCAAAGCTTCAACAATTTCTTTATCTTTTCGCGGTAGTCTACCGAAAAATACCATAACTCATTGCTATTTGGCTCTTCCACTTTTTGATGCCTTCCTAGGACTCTTATTGGAGACTTTCTACTTATTTTCAATGCTTTTCTTGTCTTTCTAATGATTCGATATGTCTTCATTTGAGTGCTTACTATTTTTTATGTAAGTACACATCGCGTGACATTATTATCTTTTGTGCATCATGTAGAACCCACACTCTCATATGTAGTCATTAGATTCTTTACAATAGATTTTTCACTTGACTCATCCATCATTCTTAGCCCTAGAATCTTCATGATGGACCTAAATTTTAGATTTCTCATCATTTCAACAAATAGTTGACATCTTCCTATCACGTTTAAGTTCTCAAAAAAAGATCTCCAAATACGATTAGCATTTTTTTGACAAGTACATTTGAGAATCTTGTCAAGCATTGCTTGCAAAATGTTAGTATCAATATCAATCAAATATTTTGGCTTTCTATAAACAATTCTAGGAGTATCAAAAATATTATGTGTGAATTGTGTACCATGTTGAGTGCCTTCAACATGACATGATGTTGTGCCTACACCTTGGGATGTCGATAATGGTGTGCCTTCAACATGATACAATTGTCTGCCTCCACCTTGGGATGTAGACAATGGTGTGTCTTAAACATAATATAAGGGGGTGCGTACACCTTGGGATGTAGACAATGGTATGCCTTCAACATGACATGATGTTGTGCCTACACCTTGGGATATAGATAATGGTTTGCCTTCAACATGATACAATTGTGTGCCTCCACCTTGGGATGTAGACAATGGTGTGTCTTCAACATGATACAAGGGGGTGCGTACACTTGGGATGTAGACAATGGTGTGCCTTCAACATGATACAAGGGTGTGCCCACACCTTGGGAAGTACACAATGGTGTGCCTTAGACATGATAGAATGGTGTGTCCACACCTTAGGAAGTAGACAATGGTGTGCCTTCAACATGATACAATAGTTTTCCTCCAACATCAGATAATGGTGTCTCTTCAACTTGGGAACTCATAGATGATGTGCTCACATCTTAATAATTCAATTATCTTGTTGCACTCAAGTTTCTCATTCGTTATCTTTTTGTTTCCAATTCCAATTCTCTTACTTTCTATTGATGTTTCATGTTCCTTTAGTTGCCAGACACCCTTCTTTTTTGGTTTTTGTCCCCACAACTACTTTGATTTTGACATGTGTGGCTTCTCTTGTTCTGTCTACTTGTGTGGTCTTTGATCCTATGGGGTTTTCTTCTTTCTTGCATTCACATACCCTGCAGTGGTCGATTGTCATGTGTCATCGGCTACAAATGGTAGTTATTGGGTGACCGTTGTTCTTTGTTTGGTTGCTCTAGAAGGTCTGGTTAGGGCTTCACATGTGTATCATAGGGCCCCTGTTCTTGTGTGTGAGTCTTTGGCCCTTAAGTTGCTTGTAGATATGGAGAAGGAGATCTCTCACAATAACTCTATTTTCATGTCTCGTGACCTGATTTTTTAGTTTCGAGGTTTTTTTAGGTTTCTAGCCTAGCCTTCCATAATTGCATTACTTGGATTACTAAACACTGGGAGCCTCTCCTTATAGGCTTTATTCATATGTATCCTATGTCTAAGGGTTACTTCATTCCTGGTAAAGGAGCACCCAAAGGTTGGTAGATCCAATCCAATCCATCTTTTCCTTTTGTGTTATAAACCATCTTTGGCAAGTGTGTGATTTTCCTAAGGTCATATTGACCATAGTGTGGGATCCAATAGTGATTAGAGGTCAAAGAAGGTCCTATGTCTTAGGTCTTTAAAATATTGAGACTAAATTTTTAGAGTCTCTTTCTTGTTTATTTGTTGATTAGATGATGTCATAGGGTCTAGGGTGTGTGAGAAGTTATATTTGGGTCTAATATGGAGTCTATAACTCTATAGGAACTTTTCAAAGTTACTCGGATAGAATTATAAAAATTGTAAAAATGTTGTAAAAGTTGCATAGCAACTTTTGCAACTTTTCAAAGTTGCTCAGATATAATTGTCCAAATACCCTAAATCAGCCTAGGAGTGCCCTAAAGATAACCTAAGACAATCTGCAAACTATTTAAGTCATTTTAGGACCAAATCTTGAGGTTGAATACTTTCATGTATGAATTTATAGTTTTGGAAGTGTGTATAATGTGTGGGAGTTTGATATATCTTTGTAACTAGTGAATTCATGAAGCATGTTTTGAGTTGTGAAATGGATTGTGATTAATGAATTTCTTAGCTTAGTTTTTTTCCTTGTAGTGTGTGGCATTAGATTAGGAATTTTTATTCATGTCTTTATTCTTTCTTAAATCTTTTCATTCTCCCTATTCACTGGTTCAAACCAAGAATGTGTGAGAAATGAGGATCTAACTCACTATCCCACCATCCAATCTATACAACCTCTTTGGGATAATGAGTAGACTCCATTTATATACCTTGTATAGGAGAATGGGACCTAGAAAGCTTTCCAAGCATTTATACAATATTTCCCTAGGGGAGCCTATGGTGAGCCCGGCTAGGAGAGACCGAGACAAAGTGAGTATAACTTACAGAGGTGTGCAGAAGACTATCAATTTGTGATTGGAGGTCAAAGGCAAGGTTCTTTCCAAGAACTATTCAAGAGGAGAGGGTCTAACCAATCCATTTGGTTACCCCAAGCTTGTAAACAAATCATGCAATCAGAGAATGCCTAAAACCCTCCCAAAACACCTATTTTTTGTTAGGGGATTGTACGACAAGGTGAAACCCTAAAACCTCCAAAATCCTTGAGAGGTTGGATATTGAGCCAAGAATCCATAATCAAGTTGTAGGGTTATTTTGCATCAATTGGGAGAAAACCCTATTTTCCCAGGATAGGAGGCCTAATTGGGGCTCTTCCTTGTAGCCCTATTTTGTGAAGGAACTAAGAGATCGGTAAGGAAAGTAATGGAAGTAAGATCTTCAAGACATTTAAATGAACTATAAAAGACATGTTCAAGAACCTCCTCACCTCTACAAGGTTCTATGTCAATTTGGAGGTGGTGAGCTCTTAGATGGCATTAAGGGGTAGGGTATGCATCAAGGAAGGAGAGCACCAAGAACTTAGTTTTTCTTTGTAAGTGTTACTTGATAGTTGAGTTGGTTAAGTGGACCAGGGGATCAAACCTCAAGGGGGATCCTATAGGTCATTTGGTTTTGGTGGAGAAAACCTCGAGGTCACTAGAGAGACCTAGGCAAGAGCTTGTGATTGGCTCTCCCAACCTCCCTATCAGATTGTTATCAGAGGCCCAAAAGATTTGGGAAGTAAGTGCATGTCAGAGTGTGAGTCCAATGGATCTTCTAGGATGGTGACCAATGTAGATTTGGCCAAGAAGGTAGAAGATGAAGAGGAAGAAAATAAATAATTAAAGGAAAGAATAGATCTACTAGCTATGAAATTGGAAGCAGTAGAAGATAGAACATAAGAGGTGAATGAGAAGATAGATGAGAAGGAAGGGAAGGATAAATCGGTAGAAGATGAAGTTCTTGAACCAGATCTAGTGGTGGAGCAAGAACCCTTCCTCAAAGCCTTGAAGGCCTTAAGTGGAAAAGCACTTGAAGGTGTACCACTCTTTAGTGTAAAAATGGAGCCTGACTCAGTCATTGATTGGATTGAGGGCATGGAGAATCACTTTGAATGTGATGGAATCATTAAGGCTTTGCTCTCACATGGTGGAAGTTCATTCAAACAGAGAGGGAGAAAGAAGGCAAAAACCCCATAGCTACATGGAAAGGAATGGTGGCCAAGGTTAAAGAAGTCTACATGCTAGAGGATTATGAAATCCAACTGCATAGAAGGAGACAAAGTCTAAGGCAAAAGGACAATGATGTCAACACCTACATTGAGGAGTTCCAAAAACTATGTGTAAGGTCTAAGGTGGTAGAAGAAGAGAGCATCAAAGTTGCTAAATATCAAAATGGATTGAAGTGGTCTATCCAAGAAAAGATGAGTCTCCTAACCCCCAAGATAGTACATCGGTGCTATCAATTGGCACTAAAGATAGAAGAGAAAGGGAAGAGGAGGAAAGATTCTAGTTCAAGAAACAAAGGTAGACAAAGAGATCAAAGGGGTCATAGAGGTGGACACCAAGGTAGAGGGATTGATCAAAGAAGCCAAGGAGAGTCCAAGCTGGTAGAAAAAAGTGGTGAGACAAGTTCTAGAGGGGACTATGGAAGAGGTAGAGGTAATCAAGGAGGCTCTAATATAGGAAGATGTGCAGGAAGAAGAAGTTCTTATTTTGCTAGTATGAAGTGTTACATTTGAGGGAAGATGGGACATCGAACCTATAGGTGTCTGAAAAAGGAATCTTCATCCAATGAAAAGAAGAGAGTGGCTTATTCTCAAGAAGACACATCAAGTGTCAAGTCACCAGAGGTCAGTCACATAGAGCCAGAGATGGGGAGAACCTCATGTTTAGGAGGGTCCTTATTAGACAACCAGTGAAGGAGGAGCCAAAGCAAAGAAGAGCTCTCTTTAGAGTGAGATGTAAAATCATGGATAAAGTATGTAAGGTGATGATGGATTCTGGCTCCATAAATAACATCATTGTAGAGGAAGCAGTCAAGAAGCTCAATCTGATCAAGATACCCCATGGTAACCCTTACAAGGTGACATGGTTGAACAAAGGGCAAAGTGTCCTAGTGAATGAGCAAACATGGGTTGAATTCTCCATTGGAGGATACAAAGATAAGTTTATATGTGATGTTCTATCCATGGATGCATGCCATATTTTATTGGGTAGACCATGGTAATATGATAGAGAAGCCATGTATGATGGGAGAGGAAACACAGTTACCTTCAAGAAAGATGGGAAGACATTCAAGATCCAATCCTTAATAGATAAAGATGAGGTGCCTAAAAAAACCCCTAGTGTGTTGCTTAGCATTGGAAAGGAGCTACTACAGACACTCCAAAAGGGAGATAGTGAGGGGTATGCTATAGTAGTGAAGCTTAAAGAAGGGGAGAAACCTAGTCAAGCACCTATTTCAGTGGAGATCCAAGAGTTACATGGGAAGTATAAAGATATAGTAAGTGATGGGACACCAACAACCTTACCTCCTAAGAGTTCTATAAGTCATCAAATTGACTTCATACCTGGGACCTCATTACCAAATAAGGTAGCCTACAAGCTCACACTAGAGTAGAACCAAGAAGTAGCAAGGCAAGTGCAAGAGTTTCTAGATCAATGGCTCATAAAGAAGAGCATTAGTCCATGTGCAGTATCGGTGGTCTTAGCATCCAAGAAAGGTGGTAAGTGGAGACTTTGCACTAATTCAAGAGCAATAAATAGGATCACTATCAGATATAGGTTCCCTATACCTAGGATAGAGGATCTAATGGATTGCCTAGGAGGAGCTCAATTCTTCACCAAGTTGGATCTCAAAAGTGGATACCATCAAATCAGGATAAAGGATGGGGATGAGTGCAAGACAACCTTCAAAACCACTGAAGGGTTATATGAGTGGCTTGTGATGCCATTTGGGCTTACTAATGCCCCTAGCACATTCATGAGATTGATGAATGAGGTACTAAAAAACTATACATGCAGGTTTGTAGTGGTATATTTTGATGATATACTCATTTTCAGAAAAACAAAGAAGGAACACCTATCACATTTGGAGGTTGTGCTCAAGAGACTCCATGAAGAATAGTTAACCATTAACTTGGAGAAATATGGGTTCCTCAAGCAAGAATTAGTTTACTTAGGATTTGTAGTGTCTAAGGGTCAATTGAAGATGGATCCAAGTAAGGTGGAAGCCATTCTAAACTGGCCTATACCAACCATAGGGATAGAAGTTAGAAGTTTTCATGTCCTAGCTCAATTGTATAGGAAATTCATAAGGAATTTCAGTGGCATATGTGCACTAGTGCTAGACACCATTCAAGGTGGATTAAAGACCAAATTCAAATGGACCCAAGAAGCCAATAAGGCATTTGAGAAATTGAAACAACAAGTGACAACCCAACCAATTCTCCTACTACCAAGCTTTGATAAGTTATTCACCTTGGAATGTGATGCAAGTGGGATAGCAGTTGGAGGAGTGTTTAGTCAAGAAGGCAGGCCCATAACCTTCTTTAGTGAGAACCTCAACAAGGCTAAGAAGAAATACTAAGCCTATGACTTGGAGTTATATGCTTTAGTGAAATCACTTAGGAAGTGGAGGCATTACCTCATTCCTAAAGAGTTTGTGGTGTTCACAGACAACCAAGCCTTAAGCTAAATCAACACACAAGAGAAGCTAAGCAATAGAATCCTAAAATGGATGGAGTATCTGTAGGCCTTCACCTTCACTATCAAGCACAAGAAGGAGAAAATAAACAAGGTGGCAGATGCATTAAGCAAGAGATTGTTGACCGTCAAGGAAGTCCAACTCCAAAGTATTGGCATAGACAGCTTCAAGGACCTCTACAAGGATGATGAAGACTTCTCAAAGGCTTATAAGGTATGCTTTGATTTTCAAAACCATTTCCATAGTCAGTTTGTTGAATACACCTTGCAAAGTGGGTTATTGTTTAAGGGGAATCAGTTATGTGTTCCCAAGGGATCAATGAGAGAAAATCTCATTCAGGAGCACAATGGGAATTTTAGTGGTCATTTTTGCATCAACAAGACAATGGAGTTAATCCAAGGGTTCTACTATTGACCTAAACTACCTAGAGATGTGAGGAGATATGTGGAGCAGTATGTCATATGCATGAAAGCCAAAGGAGAAGCAAGCAATGCAAAATAGGCCATGGGAGTGCATCAACATGGATTTCATAGTGGGGCTTCCTAAGACCAAGATAGGGTTGGATAGTATCTATGTGCTGGTAGATAGGTTTAGCAATATGAGATATTTTATCCCTTGCAAGATAACTAATGATGCTAGCCACATAGCTCATCTCTTTTTCAAGGAGGCTATGAGGATCCATGGACTTCCTCTTATCATTGTGTCAAATAGAGATGCAAATTTCATTGGCCATTTTTGGAAAACCCTATGGAGCAGGTTGGGTACTAATTTATCTTTTGGTTCATCTTACCATCCCCAAATAGATGGTCAAACTGAAGTTATCAACAGGCTATTGGATAACTTGCTAAGGTGCCTAACTAAGGAGTATTGATAGAGAATTTCAATAAATGGTCAAAGTACTAATGACATATGCAAATGCATAGGTATAAGTAAATGGCAATAGGTTTGCAAGTTTTGTTCTCTCCGGGTCTATTATGCAAAGGTGCCCCTTGCTCTTGCTTTGTTTATCATAGTAGCTTATGCATTTTTTACATTATGAGAGCCCATTCCCTCTCTCCACTAGTAAAAGGGGATATCTTGCCTAATGGAGAAAACTTGATAAATGTGCAATTTGTTGATGACACATTGGTTCTTTTTGAGCTAGAAGAAGATAACCTACAAGTCCTTATGAGTAAACTTAAATTATTTTGTTAGGAATCAAGTAGTGAAATATCTCTCCCCAAGTGTTGTATGCTTGGGTGGTATGAACATCCCCCCAATTGGTTGCTCAAATATGGTATTAAATGGGGTGGTCCTAAACACTAGGTGAGATATTTGGGAATCCCCTTTGTTGTTCAGCCTGATCTAAGAGAAAGGTGGACATGTATTAGAAATAAAATTGATAAAAAGATAAATAAATAGGATAATGAATATGTATCTCTTGCTGGCAAGATCCAAGTCTATCAAAAAATACTATCCTCATACAACCTCTACTACTTCTCGACATGGTTTTTCAACTACTATCAGTTCAACTACCTACAAAGAGTGATCACAAATTACTTGTGGTCCGATGATAGGGGAAACAATAAGAGGCATGCTATCAGATGGAAATGATGCACCATGTCCAAGTCAAAGGGTGGTTTAGGACTTAAAGATATGAGAATCCAAGGGGTCACTCTAGTTGTTAAGTGGATTGCTAAAGCCCTAAAAGGTAATGAACCTTGGAAAATACTTTTCATAAATAACATTTTTAGAGAAAATCCAACCAAAAGTTCTTCTTATAAAAATCTTATAAAAATTTACACATGTGTGACCTCATCTCAGGCTTAATTTTGATCAAAGTCTCTAGCCCAGATGTCTTCAAGTCTATTTGGCAGGGATGGGAACAGGTGAAACACTTCATTGTTAGAAATGATATTATTAATAGGGATAATATAATAAGTGGGAAAAGATACTTATGGTGGGGGTTGAAGCACAATGGTAAGCCACTGGCCTTGAACAAGGATTTTCAACCAGATTATGGGCTTCCCTGGGCATCAAGTCTTAGAATAATTTATTGAAGGATGGACACCTTGTGGAATGGGAAGATCTCAAAAGGAATCTCAATATCAATCAGACCCATTGGAGAACATACTCAATTATTAGAGAGGCTTGTAAGGGACTCTCTCTACCTATACCTTGTGACTGTGATGATCATAGATTTTTGACCCTCCATTGGAAAGATGGCACTCCCCTTAATGCCATTAATGCCAAAACATTATATGATAGACAATGAGGATATCACGTAACACATCAATCAATGTTGGGGCCTTAATTATGATGTTGGCAAGTGGAACAATATTTTTCTTAGCCTTTGGTATAGTTTGGTAGAACCTTAAAAAGTGTTTTGTTTGGAGACTCCTCCTTCATAGATTCTCTCTTAAGCAACCCATTGGTGACTTTAACCTTTTGTCTATTTTTCGTACTCCTAAGGCTACTCTTCACCTATTTTTTGGTTGTATGTTTGCGAGAGAAATTAGGAAACTCTTTGGCCTATGCATTAATGACAACTTTTTTGTTACTATGATTATTTTTGGAAGCATCTTTGGTCTAAAAAAAATATTGCACTCTCTTTTTGTCTTGTTTATCATTTGAGATTCGCTGGGTCATTTCAAAATGCAAGAATGATAATATTTTTGGTGGTAGGCCTAGAGTTCTTATTGAGACTCATATATCATGACTTTTCCTTGTAGTTTTCAATTATACTGAGAATTAACAAGAAAAAGTTTGAAGATCTACCTAAGGATGGCATGACTCGGGTAATCAAAGAAGACATCTCCCATGGCTTCACATGGGGATGACCTGCTAGAGAGCATATACAACTTGAAATTGCATTGGAAAAGTTTATGGAAGATCTTATACAACAAAGAGAGAATAAACCAGTTAAAGATATACCTCATGTTGTTGTACCAATTACAGTCATTCCTGCTAAGGTTGATTTTGAGAATGAAGAGGCAGTGGGTGCTAACATTGATAATCCTGAAGGAGTTGACACTAAAGATGTTGATTATGAAGATTTTGATCCTCCATGAGTTACAGAGAGATTCAGTCAACCACCCATATGCCTAAAGAGTCATTGATAGCAAGGAACTAAAATGGATGGAAGGGATAGCTAGCTAGGTTGCTTGGGTAATGAGGATAAAGGATGAAAAAGACCCTAATGAGGTCATACAGTGATGCTAGGATTGAATGATCAAATATGATGTATATTTTGTGTAGTTGTAGACTCTTAGCTCCAATACTAAATCCACCTTTAGCATTAGACATAGTTGTTACTCCGTTGTTTGTAATTAAGTTGCTTATCATAGTCTTATTTTGTATTAGATGACATGGTTTTTTGGGTTTACTATCATGATACAATAACAGTATTTGAACTATGAACAATATAAATTTATAGATGGATGGTTCATGACATGCTTCAAATTCGACGGTCACCCCTATTTGTCATATGGTTAGTTTATGACGGTTTAGTCATTTTAATACCTTTCATTTTACATTTTATGAAAAATATTGATTGTCAATTTTTTATATGCAAATAATTTATATTAAATTATTTTTTAAAAATTAATAATATATAATAAACTATATAGAAATTTTATTTGTTCTAAAGAAAACAAAATTTAAAAATAACCATAAATTAGTAATACATGTAAAAATATCAAATTAACTAAACAAAATTTTAAATCCATATACTTTATTTTAAAAGAATTCTAAATTAATACTATAAATATAATAAATAATATAAAAATATTATGTTACATACTAATATATATAATAAATTAGAAATATATCTAAAAATATAAGTATACTAAATAAATTTCTAAAATTTATACATTTTATTTTAAAAGATTCTAAATTAATATGAATATATAATAAACAAAATAGACACATTTATATTGCATACTAATATTAAATGACGATCACCTAATAATTATTAATAACAACAAGTTTCTAAATTCATATTAAAATATTTTAAAATTTAGAAACATTCATATCTATTATTTTAAGATTTCCCTCTAATTTTCACCCAACCCTAACCTAATTGTAACTATAACCCTAAATATCCTTCAACCATGACATTAATTTAACTACTCTATCCCTATTTGAAGCCTAACCATAATTTAACCCTAGCCATACCCATATTATTAACCCCACCCCTAATATTAATGCTAACCAAACCCTAATATGAACCCTAACAAAATAATAATATGAACCCTAACCAAAGGATAGTTAGAACCATATCCTTACTCCTAACCTTAATCATAATTCTAACACTAACCATAATTCCAATCCTCACCCTAATAATACCTAACCGTAACCCTAATACTAACGCTAACCCTATCTCTATCCATATCCCTAACCATAATGTAGGGATAACTCTAACCCTAATTCTTAAACTAGCTATAGTAAACTATATGTATGGTGAAAATGTGACCACACTTCTATGAATCATTACATTCAAGGTTGCTCAACAATGAGGCCTCACAAATCGATCCATAGCTCTCTATGCATGGAGTTGCAAAGAACTTGATAGATTTGCTCTCAGCTAGAGCTATGAAACTAGTGACCTTGTTAGTCAACCACACAATGAGAGATTCAAGGTTGAAGACAAGGGCAAGAGTTCCAATATCTCCAATGAATCTAAAAGAAAATGCAATGCAAGATAGATTAAAGATGCAAGCTAAGCTCAATGATAACAATGCAATACTTGAAAGGAAATCTAATCTATGAAAGGAAAATGCAAACTATACTATGAAAAGGAAATTGCAAGTGTTACAATCTCTCCTAATTAAGCTATGTGAAGCTAATCTATTGCATAAAAGGAAATTAAGCTAATATGCCATGATTATGTAACTAAGAAAGAAAATATGAACTAGATGAAATGCAACAAAGATCTTCAAAGCTTGGATGCAAAAGTGTCTTCAAAAAGCTCCAAATGACCTAGAAAACCTGCAGCATAACATTAGCATAAAGATGATGGATATGCAAATGAAGGAGAGAGCTCTCCTTTTATAAGAAATGAGGTGAAATGGACCATTGAGATTAAGAGGCAAAAGACTTAATCAACGATGGAGAAAAATAGAAGCTTGATCCTTGTGCACAAATATCCTCCAATAGGAAAATAGGAGTTGACTTTTGTGTCTATATGAGACAAAAAGTACTTTTTCTTCTTTTTATAAAATAAGAATAATGCTTTATTTGTGCAACTTAGGATAAGAGGAAAAGGTGGGGCTTTTTTATTTAAATAAAAGGGGAGGGAATTCCTTTTAAATAAATAAAGACTTAGGATAAAATGATTAATCCAAGGAAAAATAAAAAATAATGAAATTAGGATTTGATCAAGAAATTGATAGTGTTGAAAATATTGATTATTGATAAAACTGATTCAAGATTGATAAATAAATCAAATAAATGGGGCCCAAAGTCTAGGTGACCATTTTTGGGTGCATACATTTGCCCCTCTTTGACTAATGTGTGATCGATTTGGGAACACATGTAGTCAAAGAATGAAGTTGAAATGTGAGATCGATTTGGGATCACAAAACAACTCAGATGTGAGGTCGATTCGGGATCACACCCGGACAAACATAAACAAAGGCCTTTGAACATGAGGTCGATTCGGGATCACATTCAAAGTAAGAGATAAGAATCTCAAATTTGAGGAAAAGCTCACAAAAGATGTTTGAATCAGGAAAATCAAGGAATCGGGGATGAGAATCCCATAAATACTGCCCCCTCAAAAGCGAAATTGAAATCAGATAGAGGAGAACAAAAAATCGATAAAAATTTGATCAAATTGAAATGAAATCATAATCGAAGATAAATGATAATAGGATAACCATTAGGCAATGAAACATGCCCCAGTGAGGAAGTAGAAGAATAGAAATAGAAGACTAGAAATAGAGTGAATGAAAGACTAGAAAATTTGAGAGACATGGAAAGGAAGAAATTCCATCTAAAATCAAATTATGCCTCAAAAGGTCAGTCAACTACTCAGAAGAAGGGGAAAACTTGGAAACGTGACTTAGATTTTGATTTTGAGTCCGAAAATGGATAGAAAATGATGTGATATGAAAGACGAGAAATGAAAGACATGATCAAGAAGAATCAGAAAATGAGCACAGTTGACCAGCTAGTCCATAGATGATGAAAATGAGCACTCTCTCCATATGCAAAATGCAAAGAACTAATCTAATCATGAACCTAAGAATGCAAGATACTATGAAAAAGTGGTTGACTTGCAAGGTCACAACGCTTGTAGACATCTAATTATCATCATTGAGCTTTATTGGTAGTGTCAGAAGATCATGCAATGCACACTAGCATAACTATGTGAATTTGAATATGATCTTTATCAGATAGAAATGTGGAAATCCCACCTACACATCAAAGACATGGAGGTCAAGATGACTTAATGTAGTGAGATTACCTAAGTTTGATATGGTGAGATTATGCTTGTATCAAGACACATGAAAGTCAGGATAGCTAGCAGCATGCACTCGCTAAAATAGTCAAGGATAATACCTTGTTAATCCATAGCGTCAAGTAAGACCAGCATAAATGCTCATGACAATTAGGATCAAAAAAATATACCCACAAATAGATAAAGAAATAAAACATGTTCTCATACCCTTAGTCTTCTAGCTATGCATCATCGAAAACTTCTCAGGGAGAGACCACTCATCAAAGAAATCCTCATAGACAGCACACAAAGAAGAATAAAGTCAACATATCTCAGTGAGATGATTGTTTAAGTGCATGTGTCTTGGTCATAGAGTTAAACTTTGATCATCACATCTGCTAATGAGAAATATTGCATCATACTTAGACTATTGGGAAAGACATCTGATAAGTGTTAAGGAACACTCGACGCAAGGGTAGTGTTGAACAACACTGTTTGGGGTGGTGTTGAGAAAAAACACCTATTTTGAAATGCCCCAAGAGACAAACGCACCTAAAGGACCTATGCCAACAGTTATGCCCCCTAGACAAAGACAAAGACCAATTCCAGACCAAGTCAAATAAGGTCAAGGCATGATGGGGAAAGGTTCAGTGTCGAGGACGCATTCTAATAAATAGGAGTGCAAAGGCCTCAAGTAGTGCCTGTTTCCAGGTTTTCACCACTTAGATTTTTTTTTATTTTTCAATTTTTTTGTATTTTTGCTACCAAGGCGCCTGTTTCTAGGTTTTCACCAAGGCACTTTTTCTATTTTTTTGAATTTTTGCATTTTTTGATTTTTTTGTATTTTTTCAAGATTGTATATGCTTTTTAGGATTTTTTTCAGCATCATATATCAATTTTTTTGGTATTTTTTCAAGATCAATAAGATATGTACAAAGGATGCCCCCTGACAAAATAGGCATCAAGGATAGAACTTCTTGAGGTCCACAATGTTGATGGGCTCAGGGAGCTATTCTCCATCTTCAACTGATAGTAAATATGCACCTGTACCAAAAGCCGCTGTGATAATGTATGGTCCAAGCCAATTGGGTTCGAACTTGCCCTTTTGTTCTCTATTCTGTTGATTCTTAGGGTTCTCTCTCAAAACAAGATCACCTATCTGAAATTCCCTAGGGTGAACCTTCATGTTGAATACTTTGGACATACACTTCTGATATACTCTCATGTGATCAAAGGAAGCCTTACGCTTCTCATCTAGAAGTTCTAGTTCTTGTAACCTCATGGCGCGGTAATCATCATCTGTAATCAAACCTTTGAGTGAGACTCTAAGTGAAGGTATCTCTACTTCTAAAGGCAACACTACTTCAGCGCCATAGGTAAGATCAAAAGGAGTAGCTCCTGTAGGTGTACGAATGCTAGTTCTATAAGCCCATAGTGTTGGATTGATTTGTAAGTGCCAATCCCTACCGTTCTTGTGTATTGTTCTATGAAGGATTTTAAGAATGGTTTTATTAGAGGCTTCTACTTATCTGTTTCCCTATGAAAAATAGATAGAGGACCAATGTTGTTTGATTTTAAACTTCTTGCATAAATGCTTTAGGTCCTTGTTCTTGAATTGACCTCCATTATCAGTTTAATCTCAGAAGGCACTCCAAATAGGCAAATGATATGATTCAAAATAAATAGGGAAAGTATTTTGCCTGAGGCAATAGAAAGGGGGACTACCTCTACCCATTTCATGAAATAATCAGTAGCTGTGATGATAAACTTATGTCCACCTAATGAGTTGGGGTGAATTTTCCCAACAAGGTCAAAGGCCCAGCACTGAAATGGCCAATGAGAAATGGAAGGAATTAGCTCCCTACCTAGAGCATGAATCAGGTTTCCATGTTTTTGACATTTCTCACAAGACTTAGAGAAAGCTACTACATCTATTTGCATTGTGGGCCAGTAATACCCCGCCCTAAGCAACCTTCAGGCCATGGCAAGACCATTAGAATGTCCACCACAAATGCCCTCGTGGATGTTTGCTAACGCTTGGTTGGATTCATCCTTTTCCAAGCACCTAAGAAGTGTACCATCTAAACCCCTCCTATATAAATCACCAGAGATAAGGGTGTGCCGAGAGGCATTACGGATGAGGTTTCGGTGTTCAGAATGGTTGAATGTGTCAGGGATGATGCCATCACGGAGATATGAATAGATAGCACCATATCGAGAAGACTCATGAGTGACAAGGGTACAAATGACATGACTTTCAGATGAGTCAAATATGGGATGGTGTAGCTCTTCCACTAGGAATTCAAATCTTGATTCATGTTGTTCCAATTGAAGGAGTGAAGCTAATGTGGCCATAGCATCTGTAGCTTTGTTCTCTGCTCTAGGGATCTGTTGGAATGTCACGAAGGTAAAGTAACATCTCAATGAATCAACCATCTTTTTGTAAGGTACCAATTTATCATCCTTGGTTTGATACTCCTCATTGACTTGGTTAATAATTAACTGTGAATCCCCAAAGACATGCAACTCTATTATGTTCCATTCTATAGCTAGTTTCAATCCATTGGTTAATGCTTCATATTCTGTAGTATTGTTTGTACATGGAAATAAAAGTTTGTAAGATTTTGGTATATTATACTCATGAGGAGAAACAAACAATACTCCCACACTTGATCCATTTTGCATGTTGGAACCATCAAAGAACATCTTCCAAGTGTGAGTGGTCATGTATAGAATATGTTCATTTGGGAACTCTACCTGAATAGGCATACTATCCTTAACTGGAAAATCAACTAACTGGTCAGCAATAGTTTTCCCTTTTATGGCCTTTCTTTCAATGTACTCTATATCAAAATCAGATAAAACCATCATCCACTTGGCAAGCCTACTCGTGAGGGCAGCCTTACTAAGCAAGTACTTAAGAGGATCAATTTTTGCAACCAAATGTATAGTATGAGGAAGCATATAGTGTCACAACTTTTGGGAAGAAAACACTACTTCCAGACAAGACTTTTCAATGCTATTATAATTGATCTCATAAGATACTAGAGTACGACTAATGTAGTAAATGGCCCTTTCTTTCCTAGTGTCATCTAATTGAGCCAACAATGCCCCCAAGGAAGACTCACTTGCTGAAATGTACAAGATCAATGGTTTCCCTAGAATAGGAGGCATCAAGATTGGAGGATTAGCCAAATAATGTTTTAATTGATCAAGGCTCTTTTGGAAATCCTCATTCCACACGCATGTGACTCCCTTATGCAATGTTTTATTGAAAGGTTGTGCTCTATCTGCAAGTTGTGAAATAAACCTTCGTATAGATTGGAGTCATCCTCGAAGACTTCTCATTTGACTTATGTTCTTTGGAGGTGGCATGTCTAAGATAGCTTGGACCTTTTCAGGATCAACCTCTATTCCTTTTGCTGAAATTATGAATCCTAGAAGTTTACCTGAGGTAACTCCAAATGCACACTTTTTCGGATTCAATCTAAGTTGAAACTATTCCATGCGATCTAGAATCACTTCCAAATCATCGAGGTGTGTATCTCATTTCCTAGATTTAGCCAAGGTATCATCCACATAATCTTCCATGTTCTTATGCATCATATCATGAAAAATTGTGGTCATAGCTTGTTGGTATGTTGCTCCTGCATTATTTAGGCCAAACGGCATGACGTTCCAACAATAGGTTCCCCATGCACATGTGAAAGGTATTTTCTCTTGATCTTTGGGAGCTATTTTTATCTAGTTATATCCAAAAAACCCATCCATTAAGGAATATATCTCATAACCCGCCGTCATATCCACTATCATGTCTATGTTTGGGAGTGGAAAGTCATCCTTTGGGCATGCTTTGTTGAGGTCTCTGAAGTCTGTGCAAATGCAAATGGACCCATCATGTTTTGAAACTGGAACAATATTGGAGATCCACTCAGCATAGTCAATAGCTCGAATGAATCCTGTGTGTAAGAGCTTTTCTAATTCAGCTTTAACAAGAAGAGCTATATGAGGATGCATTTTCCTCAACTTTTGTTTAATCGGTTTTATTCCTGGAGCTATAGATAGATGATGCATAATAAGATCAGTGTCAAGCCCTAGCATATTAGAATATGTCCAAGCAAAGTTGATTTTCTTCTTTTGCAAAAACTTTGTATATGCCTCTTTTTCTCCAACTGATAGAGACTGAGCTAGGTGCACTATTTGGGGAGCCTCTTCTGTATTCAAATTCACTGGTTGTGTGGGCTCAATGAGAACTGATGACCTATCCTAGAAGTAACTGGGCAAGTTATTAAGTACCCCATCCTTAGGTGCCTCAAAAAGGTTTTCACCTTCAGATACATCTTTTCTTTTTACTATTTTGGGTTCTGACACCGCCACAAAGTAGTTTTCACCATCAGAACCATCTTTCTTTTTTTCTTTTTCTTTTATTTTTAGACTGAGGTACTTAACATCAGGCTCTATCATACTTGTTGTTGGTTTGCTGGTGGAAGAGACTACAGGTTCAAGAGCATTTAGATAACAGGCAATTTCATAGTCATTCTGAAAAGTGAGGAGTTTAGGCTCTTGATGTCACTGAGACCAATCAATTAGGTCGTAGTGAACAAGGGGTAAGTCAATGACTGGTTCAACATTGTTTATGTGGAAGGTGTTATCTTTGGTGACCATACAATCAAGATTCATCAAGTCCCCTCCTAAGATACCCAAGTCAGGATTTGTCCTACCAACCGAAGCATCGTCCACTAAGGCAATTTGAGGGGTACAATCCTCTAATCCTACACTAGGCTCGTTGGTCACACCGGGTTGAATACTATAAGTATGGACAACATCCATGTCCAAATCAACTGTTGCATCTGAAAGTGAGTCCCATTCGAACTTATGTGAGTCTATTTCTGAATCATTATCTGGGCCTTGTGATGTAGAAGCCTCAAGATTGGGAAGAGTTTCCCCTTCTCTAACACTAGCATTGTTACTATCCATCGTAGCTAGGATAGCAACACTTTCCATTGTCAATCTAGCATTCATACTGTCAGTTGTCAAATATTTTGAATCTCTCCAAAGGAGATTTGTTGAAGGCACTCAATCATCAGACATGTCTTTTTGATTAGAGAGATTAGGTATGTAGTATGAGTCATTCTCACTGTCCGTCACAGCTGAGACAGGGACACTTTTTGGGTTCTTATTTTCAAAACCTAGGCCAACTATTGACTTATTCCTTCATCCAAAAAGGTCATGGTTAAGAGGTTCAACCCTAGCATCCAACCTATGACTAAGGGGGCCATGTCCTGGATAACCCATATTCTTGACCAATGTATACCCTCTCCCATAAGCTATAGGGGAAGGTGCAAAATTCTCATTATGTAGGTATTTCTTTTCTCAGTAAATCTGGTCCCTAATGGCAACCTCTTCTTTTTCTTTTTGAATCGGAATTGAGGATTCCACAAACTTATCAAACAATGTCATGGCCGAAGATGAGGGCTTCATTTCTTGAGAAGGTTTGCCATAACACCTAGGGGAAATTGGCAATTTTGTAAATGAATCCAATTTGTAATCCCCCATACCAAGATCTATGGTCTTGAATTTATTCTTTCATTGTTCAAATGCAGTATCAAAAGTGTTAGCCTCCCTATTCAAAGGAATGTGAGACCCTGCTGAAATTGTGTTGACTGACAATGTGTTGTCCCCAGGTATGCAAACTTCTATTCCATTGTAAGGGAACTTTACACACTGATGATAAGTAGACGGGACAGCTTGCATCTCATGTATCCATGGTCTACCTAACAAAATATTGTAAGCCAAAGGACTGGCATCAACAATTTGAAATAAAATATCTTTCTCTATAGGACCAATTCGGATAGGAAGAACAGCCAATCCTTTAGAACTACGTTTTGCTTCATCATAAGCCTTGATAGTTATCTTCTTCCTTGTATCAATGACTTCTTCTAAATAACTCAAGGCCTTCAACAAGCTCAAAGAATAAATATTAAGCCCAACACCCCCATCTATCAACACACGTCTAACACGGGTCTTGTGGATCATAACCTCTATGTGAAGGGCCAAATTGTGTGGGTGGCTTAATGACTTGTCATTTTCTTCTGAGAATGTAAGGTAGTGAGGGCTAGCCAAGTGGTTGACCATATTCTGGAATTGATATACATCTATATCGTTAGGGACATTAACCACTCGCAAGGCATCCTCAAGGACACGCTTATGCTTAGGGGACAATTCCAAAAGCTCAAAGATTGAAATCTGTGCTAGTGTACATTGTAATTGGTCAACAAGATTATAATTTAACTCAGGACCAACAACAGATTTATGAAGAACACCTTTTGACACTGGCTGCTTAGACTTACTAGAGTTAGGTCCTCTAATAATAATGGGAGCTTCAGACTGACTCCTACTGACTGCATTGATTGGTTCAGACATCCTTCGTGAGTGAGGACCTCTCAGTACCACAACGGGTCCTTCATCAAGCATAGGATTTGAATCCACATCATATCCATAAGGGTCTTTCCCTCTCATCATGTTGACATTATCATCAACAACTTCAAGCATATTAATAACATTTTCATCATTTGTGTAGGTGTAGTTGATAGCAGCCTTGCCATTCTTATTGCTATAATTCTCTCCTTTCTCATATTTCAGCAAGGGTTCTTTAAAAGCTTTGTGATGCGCATTAGTGGTTAAACCATCAACTTTTAATCGTCCACTCTCAATAAGGTCTTGGACAAGATGCTTAAGTTTAAAACAATTTTCTATATCGTGGCCAATTCCATTGTGAAAGACACAAAAAGCCTTCTCATCCCACCAATGAGGCTTAGGATCTAGTATGCGAAATTTTGTAGGATCCCGAGGTTGTGCAAAATTATGAGCAATTAATGTCTTGAAAATGTCTACATAGGAGTCCCCAAGTTTGGTAAATTGCCTCTTTTCTATCTTAGGTCTCCCTTGATACTTGGGTTTATTCTCCTGTTGTGCTGAAGATGTTTGCAGCTTCATGGCTTGGACTGCATTAGAGAGATTAAGAACTCCTTCATTCTTAGGTTGTGATGAGTCAACAACTCCATCATTGACCACTTGCTTATTCTTATTCCAATAGGAGGTCTTTTTGTCCTTGTTACCATTATTATTGTTGTTTTGGCCATTGTTGTTATTAGCTGGTTTAGCCAAAATTCCTTTTTCTTTTAGGACATCCTCTATGCAACATGCCACTTCTACCATGGTATCAAAAGAATTAAATGGGATCTTCCTTACTTCATACCTTAATTCCAGTACCAAGTTGCTCACAATGATGTCTATTCTTTCCTCCTCAGGAATTGTCCTTGGATATTTTGAGGACAAATGTCTCCATCTTTGTAGAAAGGTAACAAAGGATTCCCCTTGATTCTGCTTGAGTTTGCACAAATCAAGCATGGTGACCGACCTTGATAAGTTGTAAGAAAAATGTTGGACAAATCTTTCCACAAGCTCTTTAAATGTCTTAACTGGAGGAGTAAGGTTAGTAAACCACTCCATGGCTTGACCCTTGAGGATCCCTGGAAATAATCTCATCAAATAGGAGTCTTTATGGTGAAAAGAAAAGATCATTATATAGAATTGTCTAACATGGTCATGAGGATCACCAATGCCATCATATTTGTCATAGGTTGGAAACTCAATTTTCTTAGGAAACTCAACCAACACCACACTCTTGTCAATTGGGTTGGGACATATGGAATCCAAATTAAATGTTCTCTTAGGAGCCCTCATCCTTTATATATCCCTTTGAAGTTGTTTGATCACCTCATTAGTTGATGGATCTTGCTTCTTTACCTTTCGGTCCACATAAAAATTGTATGGGACCTTAGCACCTTTGTTGATGAGACTTTCTAGGAGCTGATCCTTGTTTTGTTCCACATACCTTTCTACATACGCTTGAAAGGATGGTTCTTGTTGCATAGTCATAAAATCTATATGATTGAAGTTGGCATAACTTCCTCCATGTTGTGAGCCATGATGTGCTCATTGAGAGGGTTGCTTTGAAAGTCTAGGAGATGACTATATCCTATGGTGATCATATCCTAAAGTCCTTCTACCTCTAGGACTTGGGGATCTTGAGGGCATTTTTGACCTTCTTCTAGGACTTGGTGAAGGGGTGGATGGGGGTGAGTTGGTCCCACTATTGGTACCCCTCCCATTAAATTGATTTTGGAGTTTTTGTGCATAGAGCCTATCTTCTTCTTCTTGGGAGACTCTTTTTCTTATGTCCAATAATGCACGTTCCTCTTCTTCTAATTGTCTAAATTTTTCCTTTTTGGCAGCTTGTTCATCTAGATAGGCTTGCTTCTCCCTTTCAATGCTTTTCAACCTTGTATTTGCATATCAAGAGGTATCTTTAAGTGGAGAAGATTGTCTTGAATGCCTTATTGCGTTGGATGCGTTGATGTGATAGTCACTAGATTCGTTATTTTGGTCCTCGTGTTGTGACCCAGAATCTGAGTGAGTTTGTCTATAATGTCTTTCAACTCGTTGGTGAGAATCAAAATACCTTGTGTTGTTGGGGGGTGACCCAGGTGGACCAGCATGAGAAGAACCACCATACACTCTGGTACTCCTATGTTGTTGGAAAATGTCCTCAAGAGTTTGATTCATGGCTTCTCTTTGTTGTCGAGTAAAAGTGTAACTCATGTCCATACTTGATGAAAGTGGTGCTAAAGAGGTGCTCACTTCACTAGGATTACCTTTTGGATTAAAACAAACCTCAGATTCACTTTTAGGAGATTGGTCGAAAAGGGGTTATTTTCCCTTGTGTTGTTGATGAGTCTTAACTGGTGGTAACTGGCTAAAGACAACAGGGGGTCGCTTCCCTTGATTGACTTGGTACCTTGTTGTAACTAACATGAAAGAAAAAGATTCTTAATGATAGGATGACCTCCCGAAATGTCAACAACAGACTAGGATAATCAAAGTTCTCTATTGTCCAAAATGGAATGAAAAGATAGAAAAAGGGGCTTTACCAACACTGTCAAAGAGGTGCTTCAAATCAAAGGGTGACTACCCTTGCACTTTTGAATCAGGAGGTTGGACTAGGCCGAAATATAACTAAAATTGATTAAATGAAAGTGATTTGGATAATAGGAGCACTAAAATTCTCCAAGAATGTAGCTAACAATTATAGAGATAAGCTTTCTCACCAAGAACAACCTTCTAACCTGACAACTATTTCCAAAGTGGCCTTATAAACTAATTGATGTTATTCCAAGAGGGAAAAAAAAACCAAAGATTTAGAGCCAAAATAGGTCTCCAACAACAGAGCAAAAAACCTAATCCAAGACTTAATTTGACTAGCAGCAATTGAAACTAACTGAAACTAAAAATCCAGCAGAAACTGCCCAGGCGACACTTTCCAGGCAAGAAAGGTGACAGTTTATAATTAGGTGACACTTCGCCTGAATCCAGGTGACAGTTTCCAGGCTACTAGCGTGCCACTTTTCATCAAATAGGGTGGCAGACGTGTGGGGAAAACTGGCGCGTGACAATTCTCACAACAAGACATGCCACTTGTTTAGTGTCGTACGACTCTATGACCAGTGAGTGTCAAAATCTCAGTTTTAAGGCTTGTTCGTTCAAAATTTTCAGTCTAAGGGTTAATTTTTCAAATGTAATCACAATGACAGCAGCAAATTGACAGGTTTGCAAATAGCATGGGATCAAACATGTCTTCAAGCACTTGGAACAAGGGCAAAAGCAACCTTGCCAAGACAAATGATTGTGATATCAAAATTGAAAAAAAACTTCTTATGAATGCTATCGATTGTTTGTATGTTGAGAACATTTACACTGGTATCACACAATCGAAGACACTTCAAACAATATCTACCTACAAGACAAGGCTCAATACTTACCAACTTAGCCCACAACTTGATGTCCCCTTGCCTCACACTAAGTGGTTTCCCACAAGAGATATTGGCTTTGTCGTGGAAGTGTCAAACAACACAACCAAAGGGACACATATGGTGAGTATCTTGGGGTGATCTAGGTTAGTCCACTTGGATCAATCCTTGCACTAAGAAGATAAGCGGCGAAAATAGGTGGCCTCTAACCTATGGTTCTTAGTAAGGGCTTCCGTTCATAACACCCCTCTTGCTCCTTATAAAGGACTAGGACCTCGCGGCCTCAAGAGTACCTTAAGCATTCTTGCTCAATGCTTTCCCCATGGTCACAATCCCATGAGTTACTCACATCAAGCGAAGACAAGTGTTATGTCTACCAAGGTTTTGTGTCCTCGATAGCCTTGAGATTATAGTGAGTCAGAATAGCCAGCAAAAGGCTTGTCCCCACTTGGGTCGTTCCTCTTGATTGCTCAAGAGCAGGCCCGCTAAAGGATTCCTATACTAAACAAAGAGTGGATATTTTTGAGGTTCAAGGTTTTTTGGTTCACCACAAGGGTGAAGAGTATAATCCCTTATCTCAAAAAATTCTCCCAAACACACCAAGCAAATTCAATTACCCCCTTGCTTTCAAAATCCCAAGATGGGTCAAGATTTTTGTTTCACCACAAGGGTGAAGAGCATACTCTCCTACCACCTCAAAATTCCTACAACAAGGTATTAAGTGCCTATGAAATGAAACAAGTAGTATATGCCGCACTCAATAAAGAAAGCAATCAAACAAGCACTTGGTTTGGTTTTTATGCTTAGGGCAGCCCTGCAAAAACCATTAGTAGCCCTCTTTGACATGCATTTTTTTGGAAAATTTTCAAGCAATGAGAGCACCTACAAGCACAACTTGTTAGCTCCACAATGGTTAGAACAATCCTAAAATCCAATTAGCTCCAAGCAATCCACTATCAACAAGTATTTAAAGCACTAAAGGTGGAACACTTAACTCTTCAAGTAAACGTGAAGCGAGTCCAAAAGTGGAACACTTAACCCTTCAAGTGAATGCGAAGCGAGTCCAAAAGTGGAACATTTAACCCTTTAAGATAATGTGAAGCGAGTCCAAAAGTGGAACATTTAACCCTTCAAGAAAATATGAAGCAAGTCCAAAAGTGGAACATTTAACCCTTCAAGAGAATGTGAAGCGAGTCCAAAAGTGGAACATTTAACCCTTCAAGAGAATGTGAAGTGAGTCCAAAAGTGGAACATTTAACCCTTCAAGAGAATGTGAAGTGAGTCCAAAAAGTGGAACACTTAACCCTTCACACAAACTCAAAGTGAGTCCAAAAGTGGAACATTTAACTCTTCGCACCAACTCAAAGTGAGTCCAAAAGTGAAACATTTAACTCTTCATACCAACTCAAAGTGAGTCCAAAAGTGGAACATTTAACTCTTCACACCAACCCAAAGTGAGTCCAAAAGTGAAACATTTAACTCCTCACATCAACTCAAAGTGAGCCCAAAAGTTGAACATTTAAATCTTCACACCAACCCAAAGTGAGTCCACACTTAAGAAAACTAATGAGATCAAAAAAGCATAAAAGGGCAAAACTTTGTGGAACACTTAACGCTCTTTTCAAGTAGACCCCTCCCCCATGTATGAATGCTGACCTTGCACCCAAAGGGCAAATAATGAGGGGCGATTAGAAATAAGCGAGTCCAACACCCAATTTAGCTAACAAGCTCAATCAAAAGTAATCTAAAGTTGCTTATCAATACTAATCACAAATGAAAAAGGGTTGAACAATAGAATATTTAACTTTCCAAGTAAACATAGAGTGAGTCCACAAAGTGGTGCATTTAACTCCCTATGTAAACAAGGAATGAATCCATACCCTCAATCACTCAAATGAGGTGTTTGATATTGGAAACCAAAGAGCATTTAAAAACTATCAAAAGCAAATCTATGTCCTTTTATTAACCCAAAAGAGATGTGCCTATGAAAGCAAGTAAACCAACTGAAATCTGAAAATGCAATCTATTCAGCCACAGAAAATCAAACTAACAAATAAATCAACCTAAACTCAACTTAAAAAAACTCACTGTCAGGTACAAGCGACAATATAGTCACCAGAACTGTCATGAGCCACTTCTCTGTATACTGGGGTGACAGAATTTCCCCGTGCGATAGTTTGCCCTACTGTAGGCGACAAAACTCCTCGAACAGTGTGACTCTTTCTGTCAAAGGGGAGACACTTTTAACTGTTAAAGTGTCGCACCTCTATACAGAGAACTGTCGCACGACACTAGAAAAATGTCACGTGACACTCTGAGATAGAAAAACTAGAGACAGAAAAATAGCGCTAAAAATTAACGAAAAAATAGCAAAAATTGATGAAAATGCAAAAAATGAAGGGACAAAGCTAATGTCTTGCCCCACGGTGGGTGCCAAAAATGTATGGTGAAAATGTGACCACACTTCTATGAATCATTACATGCAAGGTTGCTCAACAATGAGGCCTCACAAATTGATCCATAGCTCTCTATGCATGGAGTTGCAAGGAACTTGATAGATTTTCTCTCAGCTAGAGCTATGAAACTAGTGACCTTGTTAGTCAACCACACAATGAGAGATTCAAGGTTGAAGACAAGGGCAAGAGTGCCAATATCTCCAATGAATCTAAATGAAAATGCAATGCAAGCTAGATTAAAGATGCAAGCTAAGCTCAATGATAACAATGCAATACTTGAAAGGAAATCTAATCTATGAAAGGAAAATGCAAACTATACTATGAAAAGGAAATTGCAAGTGTTACAATCTCTCCTAATTAAGCTATGTGAAGCTAATCTATTGCATAAAAAGAAATTAAGCTAATATACCATGATTATGTAACTAAGAAAGAAAATATGAACTAGATGAAATGCAACAAAGATCTTCAAAGCTTGGATGCAAAAGTGTCTTCAAAAAGCTCCAAATGACCTAGAAAACCTACAGCATAACATTAGCATAAAGATGATGGATATGCAAATGAAGGAGAGAGCTCTTCTTTTATAAGAAATGAGGTGAAATGGACCATTGAGATTAAAAGGCAAAAGACTTAATCAACGATGGAGAAAAATAGAAGCTTGATCCTTATGCACAAATATCCTCCAATAGGAAAATAGGAGTTGACTTTTGTGTCTATATGAGACAAAAAGTACTTTTTCTTCTTTTTATAAAATAAGAATAATGCTTTATTTGTGCAACTTAGGATAAGAGGAAAAGGTGGGGCTTTTTTATTTAAATAAAAGGGGAGGAAATTCTTTTTAAATAAATAAAGACTTAGGATAAAATGGTTAATCCAAGAAAAAATCAAAAATGATGAAATTAGGATTTGATCAAAAAATTGATAGTGTTGAAAACATTGATTATTGATAAAACTGATTCAGGATTGATAAATAAATTGAATAAATGGGGCCCAAAGTCTAGGCAACCATTTTTGGGTGCATACACTATATACCTAACTATAATCCTAATTGATTAATCTTAATTCTAACCTTATTCACAAATATTAGACCCTAATTATAAATTCTAATCCATAATATTAACTCTAACACTAAATCCTAATCCTAATATAAATCCTAACCCTAACCATGATGTAAACCCATACCCTAACCCTAATCAAAACCCCAACCCTAATCATTATATTAACCATGATCTAAACCCTCACTCTAACCATATTCCTAAACCTAACTCTAGACCTAAATGTTAAACCCTAATCCTAACATGAACCCTAAATATAATGATAACCTTAACCACGCCATAAACTTAAATCTTAATCCTAACTCTAACCTTCATACTAATCATGATATAAACCCTAACCCTAATAATAATTCCAATCCTAAGCTGTATTCTCAACCCTAATCGAAACCCCAACTCTAACCATAATACTAATCATGATGTAAACCATAACCTTGATGATAATCATAATTCTAAGCCCTAATCCCAACCCTAATCAAAACCCCAACCCTAACCATAATACTAACCATGATATAAACCCTCACTCTAATCATAATCTTGAACCTAACCCTAATATCAACTCTAACTCTAATCCTATACCATAACCATAATGAAAACCCTAATATAATCATAATACTATCTATAATGTATGCCCTTACCCTAACCATAATCATAACCTTAAACCCTATACCCTAATCCTAATCCTAACCTTAACCCTAAATATTGATCATAACCCTAATTGTAACCCCTAAATGGTTAGTATTGATCCTAACCTTTTTCTAACCTTAATTGTATCATGTATTCATTAGTAACCTAAGAATGATGTGAAATCTAACTATACCACTAACCTAAACCTTAACCATGATGTAAACCATAACCTCAACCCTAAACCCTAACCCTAATCCCCACTATATTCATAACCTAAACCTTAACCCTAACCCTAATACTAAACCATAACCCTAATTATTTGTCTAACCTAAGAATGATGCTAAACCCAACTTTATCACTAACTCAAACCCTAACCATGATGTAAATCCTCACCTCAACTCTAAAACCCTTACCATAGAGTATGTATTAGTATTATTAACATACTCAACATATACTCTATATAATCTTATTGTATTAACGTACTCAGAATATAACACTAAATCCTAACCCTAACCCTAATTCTAACTGTGACCCTAACATAATTCTCACACTAATATTAAACCCTAACCCTGATTGTAAACCCAACCTTAACACTAAACCCTAACCCTAATCATGATAAAGAATCTAAACCAAAACCTAACCCTAATGCTTGTTATGTATGTGGAGCCTAATCAGACTTTTCCACGGGGTCCTGGGGCAGCGCCCCAGGCGGGGTCAAGGGGCAGAGCCCCTGATGGAATTAATAATATTGTAAAGTGTCGACCATCTATTTTCTATTAGTCGGAGTATTTTTGCCCTAATTTCATTATGTCAAAAATACTTGTAAAAAAGGCTTAGGGTTTGAGATTAAATGTATGAGGGATTATTGTAGCTTCCTACAGCGGTATTGAGTTGCAAGTTTCAAATTGTAATTGCTGGATAATAATAAAGATATTGGACTCGCTGTTGGTAGACGTAGCCCAAGGATTGGGTGAACCACATTAAATTCTGTGTTATTGTGTTCTCTTGTTTGTTAATATTTATATTTTCTGCTTATTATCTTAACAATGCTAACCCTAACCATGATATAAACCTTAACCTTGAATATGAACCCTAATTATAACCCTAATAAGATTAATTTATTCAATATTTTATGCGTGCTGCGACTGCTACTAGCTAATATATATTCTATATTTAAAATATGCCGAGATGCATCGAGACGTTGAATTTTTTTCATCATTCATCTTTAATAGAGAAAAAATTAAAGTTGAAAAATTCATCACTTCGATGCATCTCGACGTATTTTAAATATAAAATATATATTAGCTAGTAAATATTTTAAAATATTATATATTTATATTATAAAGTAAAATACTATATATTATCTATAAAGTAAAAAAGTTGTTAAAAGAAAAAAAAACATGAAGAAAAAGCAAAAAGTAGTTAAAGGCAAAAAAAAGTTAGAAAGCTTTAAAGCGTTAAAAAACTTAAAAGCAGTTGAAGGAAAAAACAAAGCTTAAAGACCATAGGCTAAGTAATTACGCCGTAGGCGTTTTTATATGAAAAGAGTTGAGCTGATTATTGCATCCGACCGTGGGAATTGACATAGAGAGAATGACTACCATTGAAACTCTCTCAGCCGTTGATATTTCTAGATATTTTTATTGATAGCTGTTTGTCGTTTTTACGCCGAATGCGTTATTGAATACATACACGACATCTACTCTTCCTTCTCAACTCTTCTACCCACAGATCCATACGAAAAGGCCATTGCCAGGTTCTGGGCCAATTTCATAGACAACAAGGTAAGATTTTACAAAATCTACTTATTCTTATCTAAAGAGTTTTTGTATTTATTTTATTGGGTTTTGTTTTCGGCAGTTTTGGATGGCTGGATATACAGTAATAGTGACGGAGGGAGAATCTTAGGAAATTGCCAAGAAAGAGTTCATTGATTCATTTTTTGGCTGGAAGAGGCGATGGCGAAAATCTCGGGGGGAAACCCACTTTGGCGGAGATAAATTTGGTTATCTTGACATTGCACTTGTTCCGTATGTGTTCCTGTGGCATTCTGCAGAAATTTTTGGGGAATACAGCATTCCTTTCGAAAAATACCCACATTTGAGCGCTTGGATTGAACTAGTTTCTAAAAGAGAGAGTGTCGTGAAAATTCTCCCAATTGTTGAAGTAGGCCATGAATGGTTCACCCAGGCCAGGAAGAAAGCATTGTCCAGATTAATTTAATGTCAATAGAAAACGTATGTAGTAGAATGTAATAAGATATCTTTGGTGTTCAAAGCCAAAGAGCAATAAAAACTGTTGTGGAATTTTTCCTGTTGTATTTAACTCTGAAATTATTTCACTCGCGGAAAATGTGGCTAAAAAATGATTTCAGATATTGCAGAGCAATAAATGTTAGTGTCATTCATAATACATATATAATCTGAAATGAGACATTCCCACCTTTGAATTGCCCTGGAAGTTCGTTTAGGCAGGATCCTTCCGTGGGATCTTGATGTTGGGCTTTAGCCTATGGTTTGATTTTTCATAGCTTGTTCTTTTCCCTGTGTTCTGATTGCACTTTCTTATTCATCCTTCCTCGTCGTCCTCATCTCAGCCTTCTTTTTCCCCCCTTTGTACCTTTCCATCTTAACGCCACCACTGGATCCTCCTGTATTCTTTGGATCTGGTTGCGTTCTCAATATTTTAGGTTATTTATTGTTCATTTTCTGGCTTCCCCTGTTTCTGTCTTGTCCTGGTTAGTGCACTCGGATCGTTGTGTGGAGGATGAAGAAGATCTTCTCGACTATGATTTTCCCGGAGTAGACAGATTTTATGCACTGATGGAAGTCTGAGCAAACGGCTAATGAGTTGGTCTGTGTTCTTTCATGTATGACCAAAGAAAATAGTTTATTATTAAATACGCAAAAGTTACCTGCTCCAAAAGCAATGTTCGATCTGGAAGGTGAACTTGGTTTTTTGGAGATGATTAAGAGAAACTACCAACAATTTGGAACTTCTCAGGGACAATTGTATGGGTAAAAGTCTTGCTTATTGGATTTCACTTGGACTTTTAAATGAATTCACCCTGTTTTCCAATGAATAAACGTGTCTATTATTAAAAGGAATTAATATTACATATATTTGGTGGGGGAAGATTTTCCAGAGACTATGATGGCAGCTGATGCTAATATCCAGCTTTATATGGGAAGGCAGAATAATGACTTACTTTACCAGAATACTCTAAAATGTCGCGGAGGCCGGAGACAAAAGTTGTAGAGGTTTTGAGAGCATGGAGGAAATTTTGGGTTCAAAGGCAACACAATGGCAGCTTAGTGATTGGAAGGTACCTCATTATAGACCAGTTGATAGAGGAAACATGAACACTGAATGGAATGGAAGAGAATTTGTGGTTGCACATAGATGGAGTCAATTGGAAAATATTTTCTTGGTCAATCACACAAGAATAGAATGTGACAAGAAAGAAAGAACTGCAGAAGTATCAGCAGATTTGGCTGCTGCTCAAGCTGTTGCGACCCTTCCTATTGCCAAGGAGGCAAATGCTGAAGCTAAGGTTGTGAAAATGGCAGCAGAAGCAGCTATTTCCAGTATTCTGGATAAAAATTGCTTAGTGCATAAATCTTATATACCTGACAAGGTTTGTTGCCTTTGCTTGAATATTTTCTTTCTGTTAATTTACAAATGTCAAATGAAATCCATCGTTTATTATGTGTGTCGTATATTTTGTGATATCCCTGGTTATTTTCCCTACTAATCTTCCTGCTGTATTTGAGAAATGTGTTTTAGCTGGAGCTACTTGATAGGTTTATGGCTATGTGTTGGTAGGCGGAACTACAGGCTCACACAAACTGAAATGTGTTGTTAGCAGATTTCAAACAATTCTCATTTTCAAATGTCCGTATTCAGGTTTAAATAGCATATAGATCCAAAATATCATTCAATCACAGACTGGTAACATATCAATCATAAAGTTTCAGGCAAGTTGCATACAGAAATTGACTATCTATGCAGTATGTCTGCTGTCTCAGATCATACATTTATAAGAGTTGTCCACAACTATAAGTGAATAAATACTGTTTCAGGATCCCTGGTTCGTGAAACCGATAATATCTTAGTTCAACAATACGAGTCAGATTACTGCCCTGCACAGATATGTATTCTTGAACCAAACTCTCGGTCAGCACTCCAGGCAAAATAGACAGCAATCACCACCTACAACAATGTGGGAATCACTTCTGATATTACCTTGACTTGACCAACTGGTGTGAATATCATTTAAGTCTCTGCTGGTTCTAATGCAGTAGATCCTGTTGATTATGTGATGATTCCTTTAAGGTGGATAGGTCCAACATCTTTCTTCTCCCAGCTCAAAAACAATTATGGATTTGCTCTGCAAATTACTATGGGCAATAAGAAATATTGCTCTTGGTCAAGTGATCCAACAACCTAGCTCCTGGTCAAGTGATCCAACAGCCTAGCTCCCTCTTGAATAAATGGTGTTCCTCCAATAATTGCTTGGAAATCTTGAGCGATGAAACCTGAAATTTGATCAATATTATCATTTAGTGCATCTGCAACCCTTATGTAGTATTGCCAAATTGAGGTGAGGGCTTTGATCTTAACCTTAAAAGGAACAATTGAGGCTGTAATCATAACTTCCTTGCTTAGGACTCATGGGCCCAATTTTTGGTGCCTAAGTTTGAAATTGCTTTTATTTTATTTTAATATTTATTTATTTGTTATGTGTGTTTATTTGATCAGTATTTATTTTGTTATATTTTAACGAGTGTTAAAAAAGACATTTTAATATTAATATTTCTAATATTAATTGCTGTTGGAAAAATGGGACATGACATATTTTGAAATTTTATCACTCCGGAAAATCTTATGAGTGATTATTGTATGCTTTCCTACTCTAGTCTAGAAGTATAGTGGAGGTCCTTAATTTGGACTTTAAATGTTGAAAAATGTCTAGTTTAGAATAAGTCTATGTTGTTGGTTTGGTTGTGGGGCCCTAAAGGTTCGTCTAGAATGAACTCGGACGAACACAATGAATCTCAATTAGTTATCTTTGATACTGCCATGGACTTGGGGATTTTTTTTTCACTTTCTTCATTACATTTTGTTGGGAAATGGACATAGTTTGCGGCTTGAGTGATTGCAAAATCACTCAACATTCCAAATTAGAGATGGAGACCTTATCTTCCCAATGCTCATCATCTCTATTCTAACAATGAGTAGGGCATTTATTATTAATGAAGTTTATTACAATATATATTAGTAAATTTAAATTTAAATTTTTTGTTTAATATAGTTACAATGTTTCATATTTAATATTATTTAATATGGCAAGGGGGTAATATTTATAATATTATATTATATTATAATATTAATAGTATTTAATATTTGTATATATCTATATATTATGATGTTTATCAAATGTGATCATTTATAATTTAAATAAAATGAACTAGAACAATCTTGGTCAGAATAGCAAATATTTAATATTATGAATATTAATTAAAGTTACTATTAATAATCTTAATTAATTTTTAAATATTCTACAAATATGAATATTAAAAGTTATAATTATATTAATTGTAATGTCCCCTTTTTGTAAATGCCATAGTTTTTGCCCTAAATCACAAATTCCAAATAGAGCAAGAAATATAATAGAATTAGGAACATCTGTGTACCTGGTTGAGATCTTGCAACATGTTAGGAAATCATTGAAACATAATCCACAAAATAGATCTTTTTTAGAGACATTAAAAGCATAGATCTTTCCTACAAGGGTTAGGAACTAAGTTGTTGAATCATCCAAGTACAGTACATATCAGAATCTAGTACTTCTTGGAATCCCTATGGAATCTTAGTAATTAATTATTAATGTTACATTTATTTATATTTCAATTCAAATTGTTATATATTTTAATAGTAACATTATATAATATATAAATATTTAATTTATATTTATATTGTTGAGAAGAGTGTAACAATTTAGAAATGGAAGGAATGGCGAAGGTTCGGAAGAGTTCAAATTCAAGAGCTTTGTGGCAGAGGAACCCAATTTTGACATAGTTAGTGAGATTGTACACGAGCAGGACATCCTGTTCCGAAGAAAGGGATACAATGTAACGGTGGATGAAAACATCTTCCATTGATTTATATACTTTTTACATGTTTTTCTCAATCATTATTTACTGATTACAGGTTGAGCTTGTCCATCGGATTTGTTTGGCTGCACTACGGAGGTTACTATTGCCTTTGCGAGTAGAGGATATAAAAAGGATTGCTTTGTTCTTCGTGATTGCCAAATTGCCTCTCTTGAGAACTATATATGATTTCTATTTGCAATTTCAAAAATTATCCATCCTATTCTTCCTTCTTTTCACATTCACAGTAAGCATTGCAAAGTTTTTAAACCTAGATCTAATCAGACCTATTATGCTTTTTAATTATCAAAAATAATTAATTTCTCGTAATTCATGGAAGCGACACAAACTTAGGACATGCCATCACAAAAAACTAATAAAACAGTAATAAACATTTGTTATATTTTGACGATTGCTTGAACATGTAAAAGTTCAAATGTTTGTGAGTTAAGCCAAGGAGTCATGCACCTTTTTTTAGGTTTGAAAGAATCAGCGAACATGGAGTCAAAGCAGCGTCATCGCGGCTATTAATGTTTTTACATATTATATTCTGGATGATGGAATGGGTTTTAGACATTGTGACTTGATCGTGACAAAGACAACATTAGTGCACCAGACTTATTTGAAACCACTCATTTCTTCTCAATAATGACTAATAGTTGTACAATATCTTGTCAAATGGATATTTGAAACACTATAAATTAGATGGTGAATTAGTGAAAGGAATGTGATAGTTGCAATAGTCAAAGTAATAATAGTAGGGATGAATGAGATTGTCTAGATGGGCATCAAAATAATAGTAAAAAAAAGAAAGATATATAATTATTTGATTAATGTATATATATAATTAATATATAAACAATTTAAAATTTAAAAATAGATATAAAAATAGAAAAAGGTTGATATAGAAAGGGAAAGAGTGAGATGGAAAGAGGTGCGCTTTTTGGTTCCTCCAACATTAATACGGCGTACCCATTGCACACCAAGGTGCGATTGCTAGTTATAAGTAGGAGAGATTTTCTTGTACTTTATCATTGTAGAGAAAGTGCTTTGCAACATTAGGGTTTGATTGTAATTGTTTTTATTGAATTTTTGTCTTTTTGAGTGACTGTGTTTTGTTTCAGCGTGGTCGCGCATCTGAGTTTTTTTTTGTTTTTTTCATGTTTTCTGCTATAGTATTAAAGTTTGGCAGCTCAATTTTTTCTATGTAAATATTTGTGTTTTTTTTAAAGCTTTGGGGATTTTGTTGGGATTTTTTGTTCAATTTGTACATTTTTTAGTGCAACAGGGGAAAATGTGTGTCTGGTGCCCATTTAGCTCAAGTTAATGAAGCATGTACATGTCAATGGCGAATGAGGCATTGGCTTTTCACAGGAACGCAGTGATATTACAAGGAGGTGAAAAGTGCCGAGGAAGGGGATGGTTATGTGGCATCAATGGGACATCTATAGTAGGTGAATGGAGTTGTAAATTGATATATTCTTGAAGAATCTATAGCAGGTAATAAAATTTTGTTTTGATTGGTTTCGCCTTTTCAGTGATGGATGTGAGTTTGTCTTTTCCTTTCTGTGTTAATTTGGCAGGGTTGAAAAGGCAAATGAAACTCAAGAAATAAGCTTCCCCAGCTTTCCAACACTGGTGGCAATGGGACTTTTTTCCCTACAATCAAAAGGGTTAGTATTAAATCTATTCTGGGTGATTCAAATTCTTTTAACATTTAGAAGTCTCTATTTCATGGACTATTTATTAGGGAGGGATTTTCTATACCTTCTTATTTGGGAATTTTTGTGTGTAATCTAATGGTTTGGAGAATTTTGTGTATTGCAATATTGTAGTTTGAACATTGGGTGTATTTGTTGATATGATTTTGGGTTAATTTTGATAAAGGATTTTAAAATGATTATAAATTATTAAGTTTAAGGCTTGTAGAATTCTAGGCATGTACTTTGATTTGGTTAATTTATCTTTCTAACTTCATGTTTATTTTATTTTTATTGCTTCTCGAAGATTGATTTGCTACTATAGATATTGGAGTATATTCGAAATAATTGTGAATCTCTTGAGGAACAAGAACAATCCAGCCATTGTGAGGCCCCATATGAAATCTTGTTCGTTGCCCTTAATTATCTCTAAAGTTTTTTTGTTGTTGCATTTGATGTGGTATAATATAAATTTGTTGCACTTCACTAGATTTTGTTCTTTGCCCTTAATTATCTCTATGAAATTATTTCATGATAGAGCTCTATGAAATAGTCACTCAGCCATAGTTCTTGGTTTCAAGGTTAGTGGTTTATAAATCCCAGATACCAATATTTTTAGTGTATTCCTTAATGTCATTTGCATTGCAATTATCTACTATTATTTCTGTGTTTGATCATGAAGCGGGCATGCATTAGTTTTTAAAAGGCAAAAATAAAAGAATCAAGATAGTTAATACATCTATTAACCACTCCATGAAAACATAATGTTTGCTCAATACGTTTGCATGCATCTGTTTTATCACAAATCAAATTCATTCATTATTTTTTTAGAGGGCACTTTATGAATTTGATTTTATGTCAGGAATTTTGATTTCAAGTGTTGTAAATGGAGTAAAGGAGTGAAATTTTGATTTTTTTCAGTTGCATTTGATGAGATACGATGCCGTGGAATAGAGCATTTGAAGTTTTTAGTTGCAAAAATAGAACTAGATAGTGTATCTTAATGTGGATGAAGGGCAATTTGTTATAATAATTCTAATATTTTTCAAGAAAAAGTTATTATTGGTATATGTCTAGACAATTCCCACCTTATCCATCACAGCCGATGGTAAATTTCTTGTACCTTGAGGAATTTAAATTTTTGCAAGAAAAATGCTAGTGAGAACCAATACCTTATCCATCATCACCCTTGTGTCCTTTTGCAATACTAACCTTCATCACATTCATCTGTATGGTAATAGTCCACCTTTTATTACCTTTGTATTTATTAGAGAACCCATGAGTGAAGGCACATCCATAGTTTTAGAAGAGTAGTTTTTAGTTATTTATTTGGACAAATCTTCCCACCATCTTTAATAAAATTGATGTCCTCAGATTTTTCCTGCAAAAAAGTTATAATATGTACCATGAGGGGTTTGGAGAATACGTGTTTTGTATTGGGGCTTAGAGGTTTTGTGGGTTGCTCCACAAATGTCCTATTACATCGAGGGTCTAGAAGATTTGTGGTTTGATTACTTTCATTTTATTTTTGAAATCTGATCATTTATTTTGTAAATACTAATTATATAAAGATTTTCTTCATGGTTTTGTAGTGTCATAGATCAATATGGATAATTGGTCCTAGTATTTTATTTACATACTTATTTTGTTGTTTCAATCCCCGATAAACAGATACTTTGCATTATTCAGTTTAATAATTAGTTTCTGAGTTTTTGGTGGGAGGTTTGACATGGCAGTTGTACATGAGGCAACAACAGATGAAAGTTTTCCCTGATTTCCAAGTGAAGGTTCAAGCCTGCTTCTGGTTTCTAAGTGATCAAAAGGTTATTAAAAGTTTCTCTTTATTCTGGGATTCCCTTTACCTTATTACTTAGGCATTTTTTTATGGGATTGGAAAATATGTATATTGTAATATTGTGTTTGTAGATATTGTAGTTTGAACAATGGGTGTATTCTAATATAAGAGTATTATAATGGTTGATAAATTTTGGGTTAGTTTTGATAAGTTACTTTTCAAAAATTTATAAATTAATAATTTTATAACTTTTATAATTCTAGATTTAGATCTGTACTTCAATTTGGTTAATGTGTCTTTCTAGCTTCATGTTTTGGTATTTTAATGTTGGAGCCTCCGAAACGATACCTCGCCCTTATGTCTAAAAGTCCTTTTACAATCATTCATTTAAGTAGTAATAGCCCATCTTTTTCTTGCTTAGGATTTCTGATCGAAGGAGTAGTTTTTAGTTATTTCTTTGGACAAATCTGCTCACCATCTTTAATAAAATTGATGTTGTGCAAGAGAGTCATGTTCCTACCTAAATTTGTGATGTACTAACTGTGTAATTGATTCCAAATTGTTTGGAATTAATCTATAACATAAATAGTACATTAATCGAAAACAAAATCTCTTATACTATTTTGATGTAATTAAAAGGTTTAAATCGTTGATCTACATCATATGTGTAAACAGTCTTAACTTAAAGTCCTATTATATGGCATGTTCACTAGAATAATTTATTTGAAACTTTTTTGTTGTTCACTGGAATAATTTATTTGAAAGAATTTGTCTTTATAAATGGGTTTGGGGTATGGTCAGTGCATTACTCACTAGCTATCAGTAAATAATATTCTCCATACTTTGGTTATAAGTGTCGGTTTATGTGTCTGCTAGGTAATGGTGATAGAGAGATTTGAACCTGGGACATGGCACTTCGAATAGAGTCAAAAGTTGGCATCAATTATTTTTCTTTTGTTATATTTCTAGCTCTAGGCTGTCAATTTATGTTCAGCAATAGTGTTGTTCGTAGGGCAGAGTATGAATTCTGAGTTTGATGGACAAGAATTTTTTTAAAGTTTAATCTGAACTGATAGTGAAAGGTTTGATGCTTGGCTTTGTAGATTCTCTCGGAACTTACGAGGGAATGATTGTATAACCCCAGAGTTGTCCCTATAGAAGAATTATAATAACGTATCTTGAGGGGTCTGGAGAAATGTTGGGTCTAGACAATTTGTGGCTTGCTTAATAGATCCTTTTACTATTGAGGGTTTGGAAGATTTGTGGTTGGATTCTTACATTTTTGTGATAATGTGATAAATTATTTTATACATAAATAATGATAAAGATTTGTTTCATACTTTGTAGATCCATAAATCTATCTGACTAATTAGTCCTAGTATTCCTCTACCTTTTTATTGTGGTGAGGAGATATGGTCTCCAATATCTATGACTCATGATTCCAAATTTGTCCCTGCAGAAAAATTATTGTAATTTATCATGACTGGTCTGGAGAATTGCCTATTATAATATTGGATCTAGCAAATTTGTGGCTTGGGTAACATAAGTCTTTTAATATTGAAGATCTAAAAGATTTGTGGCTTGATTACTTGCATTTTTATGCTATACATATTTTGTTAAATGTCTATACCTATTCCATAGTACCTATTTCTACTCAAATATGAAGGTTGCTGGTGAACAATCTGGAGTTTTGATTTATGTTTGAGAGTCTTGTATGAAAGTTGATCAAGATTTTCTTTCATGCTACATCATCTTCTTTTTTGAAGCATGGTAGAAAGTAGAAGTGCAATTCAAAATTTCTAATCATTGGGTGAGTTGGTACAAGTTAATTTGTTATATATCATTGGGACATTGTAAAGGTTAATGTGTTCTTGTGCTCTTTGTCTAGTAATTGTAATTTTTATGATTTCTTAAATAACTAAATCTATAAAAGAGTTTTAATTGATCATATTTGTTTCAAAAATGGAATTTGTTTTTGTGAAGTTTAGGCAAAAAAATTACAATAAGAGATTTGGTTTAATAATAGACTTAACAAGCTAATTCTCACCTTCAAGCATTTGCAATCTTATGGCCCTTAGACCCTCATAAGTTATTACATGCTTTTTTGAGATTGTTTGTTTTAGCACAGAATAAACCTTAATTGTACAAAATAAACCTTAGTTGTATTTGACTATTATTAATACAAATATTTCTTTAAGGAGTTCTTAGATTTCAAATTAGAGGTGACCTTTAATATCCTTAGTTTTAGCTTGCTTTGAGGCTTTCTTATCTTTCAAATTATGCTAGTTCTGTGGGGATTTGTTATTCTTGTAACCATGTGTATCCTTTTTGCTAGTTCTATGGGGATTTGTTATTCTTGTAACAAGGATAGTGATTGTCATCGCCTCAATATTGTAACCATTGCAAGTACTTTGCTACACTCAAGGGTAATATTTGCTCACCATAAGTAGTAGACAAGTTTGCAACACAAAGTGATTGTGTGAGAAACCAAAATTTTCTTATTGTAGTTGTTTTCTTATTATGCTCTTTGTATCATTTTTTTGGCCATAAGAAGGCTAATGAAGTAGAGAAATTTCTATTTACATCTGGTTTTTCCACATTGGAGTTTCTAGGGTAAAACTTTGTTTGTCAATATATGCTTTCTTTCTTTTATTTTCATTTTTCTTTTCTTTTAAATGTTGCTGCAATAATGTTATGTAAACATTCTTGACTATCATTCGAAGAGAATTCAAGTAGAACAACAATTTTGATTTTTGTGGCTTCTGAACTATACCAAATATGTGTACTTCAGAATTTGCATATCAGTAGCTATAGAATAAGGATTGAATTGAATAAAATTTTAGGGGAGACCTCTAAATTAGAGAGTCAATTGCATAGATATCACAAAATGCTTTATGATTTCTTCTATTTTTATTTATTTTCCACTTATAAATGTTGTTGCACCTCGAAGATGCTCTGGTGGTGGGAGAGATAATATAAAGGCATTCACCTAGTGCTGTAAGCTATATGAAATGCACATGAAGCTCTTTCTATTAAATCTATGCCTTTTGCATTTTAAAATTTTTAGCCAACTTTAGTGAAGAGCCTTTTCATTTGTACCAAGTTGGAGCACAAAATAGCTAGCCTTAGATCAAGTCTTAATAATTACAGTCAAAATTATTGTATTGGATGGTGTACATGTACTCTTTCTATATAGAATGCCCTCCAAATTATAGAATTGTTTTTTTTTAATTTCTTCGCTTCAGAGTTGAAGGGTATCTATATGTCCTATCAAAGCCTTTCATTTACCCTATGTTGCATAGGATTTGTCCAATTTTTTATTTTAGTTGGGGCTTAAAATCGCGTTCCTTCTAGATAAAATCTTAATAATTGCCTCATGTTATGCTAATTTATGTCCTAAATATTGTACGTGATGGTGTACATGAACTCCAAATAAATAGAATGCATTCCAAGCTCTCTTGGTTTTTAAAGGGTTTTATATGAAAATTATTACTCTCAAAATTATTCTCTTCAGAGTTGAGGGATATTTGTTTTGTGAAAGACATCACCAAAATAGTCCCTATGTCCATACAATTGTCCCTCCATTCATTCTATCAAAGATCATCTAGTGCACAATCCCTCTCCTTTCTACCAAAGATTATTGTAGGGCATAGTTCCCCCTGTCATTTCCAAAAACACACAACAAGATTTGATTCTGACCTATTTAATTAATCTCACCACCATATCAAAAACTCATTGACAAGCTCTACTTCATGTAGAGCATAGTCTCTTTATCCATTCTATCAAAATCATCTAGTTGAGAGTTTCCCTCTCATTTTCACAAGACCCATTGACAAGCTCTTTATATTAAACCACAATCTTCATGTTTGAAGATTTTTGCAGATTTAGCTTTAGCTTTCCTTCCTCAGACTAAGCCTCAATATTTTAGTGTTGATTGGGTATTATTTTATATGCCTAGTTGGAGGTTCAACCATCAAATATTTTTTATTATAGTTAAACAGGTTTTGAAGGGGCCCTAAAACCCTGAACAACACTAGAACTTAAGATAGGACATTAAAAGTTCCCAGAATACAACAGTCCACCCAGAATAAAAGACTAGACACCCCAAACACCACACAAAAAATACTGCCAAAGAAAGCAGTCCAATAGAAAAACCCCAATCCACTGTGTAAGATTAACCAAAGGAAAATAATAGTTAAGAGACAGGATTAAACTTTTGATCCCTTCTTATGGGACAAAAGGGTCATGTTGAATGATGAGGAGGATCTCTTACAATATTTTCCTTTGACGATGATCCATCCTTCTTCAACTCTAGTAGCCTCATCCTACCAGCACGATGAGTCCAAGACCTAAGTACCAACACCACCAAAGGTGTTGAAACAGCTAGTGAAGCATCTATCAAATGGCCAACAATATTCCCGGCCAAGGGACTAGCTAAAAGAGGGTCAACAAAACTAGAACCAACCACTGCCAAAACACCAACATAGTCAACAGAATCAATGTGCACATAACTGCCAACAAGGAGCCCGACTCCATCCAACAAAGGAGTTGGTCTAGAACTAGTAGAAGGGTGAACAGGATCAAGGCCAATGGCCACAAAAAGCCTAGAAGAAGTTGGGCATGAGCCATCCTCCACTATAGAAGAGACCAGATTGCCTAAAATAGGAGCAACCTCCTTCCATAGCTAAGAAGAGTTTTTCAAAACTGTGTAATGCTGGGAGGAAGCTCCCTTCCACCAAGAGGGAGAAAATTTCTCCTTCTTAGAATCCAATCCACATTGAGAAGAAATGTGACCAGTCTTGAAGGATTTTTGACACCTAAAAGGAATACCTTCATAGTCAAGTTGTTGGATCCAAGATCCCAATGATGACTCAATATTGATTTCAGTAAGACCCTTTGAGGTGTCAAGATCTACCAAAAGATGGACAACGGTGGAATGATTAATATTATAAGAATCATGATCCAACATTAAGAAATCCCCCAAGGCCTCACCCACTTCCTCCATTATGGATTCATGCCAAAGATGAAGGGGAGGTTAGAAAGCCTAAGCCAAATGGGGATCTTACTAAAGACTTTAGAGGAAGGATTAAAATCAGGGTGTTAGGGCTTAAGCATAAGCATAAAATTTTCCTCCTCCCAGCTAAAGAAATGTTCTCCCAAGATTTTATCTCTATCCTCAACCCTAGGGCGACCCCACAATAGTGGGTTACACTTTTTAGACATGTTGTTTTTCATTGAAATAACACATTTTTAATAAAATATGGTGATTTAAGCCTTGAGAAGTTCTATTTGAAGGAATTAATTAAAAATCATTATCTCAAAGCCTCTTAGATAAGAAAAACATTGATATAACATCTATACTTCTCATTCATACTTACAATGGAGTCTCCTTCACACCTATTAAAATGCTAACAAAAAATCACTCCGTCTTCATCTTTTGGTAGATCAAATGAATCCATTTGACAAACCTATCTATGTAGTAAGGCACTACTGAGAAAAATATTTCCAATGATTATAATGTTAATAAATATTAAGTTTATTATGACTTTATATTTTTAGTTTTACTAAACATGGATATTTCATTGTATGTCTACCTCTATGTTTGACGCTTATGGAAAAATAGTAAATGCGAGAAAAAAATCAAAAAATAAATATGCCCTAGGTATTGAAGTTCTTTTTCTATCAAAAAAAAAAATGAAATCAGACAAATACATGATAAGTTATAAGCTATGTAGTCAAGGTATGTCAAAATTACAGTTTAGTCAACTTCAAACATTAATAAAATGTGTAATAATAGTGATAATGTTGTCAAAATAATTGCATGCCCTCTGTATGGATGTTGCAAAACTAAATTTGAAAGAATCAAGTTGATATCTATTTTAGAAAAAAGTTATGGTCTATGAAAATAGTGTAACTGTTTGAAAATGATGTTTTCAGCCACATACTAGTTTTCATAGGAGAAAGAAAAAACCATTCAAATAAATTCAAAAATAAAAATAAAAAATATATTTAGAATCTAGACATAAAATCCTAAAAGACTCTAATTTACTCATCTTTTGATTTCAAATGGTTTAAGGATAATATGCATCCGAATCTGAAAGTTTTTTTTTAATGTAGAGTTTAGAGTCCATTTAGGCAAAAAAGTGTAACCCACTATTGTGGGTTCACCCTCTATCAAACTTGGATATGAAAAATCCCTTAGCCATAGTAAATATATGAATAGTATCAGATAGAATTGGTTCCCATTTACGAGACACCCATTCATGCAGTTAAGGGAGACTAGGCCATAAACCCTGAAAGAGGCAAATCAAACCATGAGATTTAAAAATATTAGTGATGTTCAGTAAATCCCATTTGCCTCTAAAGAGAGCTTGACAAAGAGAGAGCAACTCACTAGTATCGGGGCGCTAGAAGATGCAAATTCAACAGTGCTTGCAAAAGCCCTAGGTCCTTTCCCAAACACATTCGTATTAGAAACAACCTTGGCAAAGTATCTCGCTGCGAAGGAAGCCCCTGAAACATCTCCATCACTAGAGATAACATCATTGTTTTTAATCAATTGTCCCAAAACCCTAGTAGACCTAAGACTCGGGGGCTCATCTCAGATGGCCTTGCCTACGTCACACACATCATCTTCATAGTTTGGATCTTGGATCTTGAACCATAAACATAAAATTAAGGTTACAAATATACACAAGCATCTACATTAAGACCCAAGGGGGACATCATCAGATCCAATATAGACAACATGGCTCAAGAGATACTCAAGGCATGCCAAAAGCATTATATGTTATGAAAAATAAAAAAAAAGAGTACACAACCCTTTATATGGTTAAAATCCCCAACAAACCTCAATCGGCTACTACCCACTTAAGGTGGGATGGAAATAACATCCTAGCTAGTTGTAACAAAATCTATCATATTGCTTCAAATATAAGAACCTTCAACTTGAAAATAATGAAGCTAACCTGAATACTATCCCTAATATTATTCCATGGAACCCTTAGTTAAGCTCATGTAAAATAATAGAAATAATGCAAAAACCCCTACCATCATAAAAATTTTCTATAACATTTTATTGCATGTATAAATAAATTAACTAAGCTTAGTCAAATAACCCTATCAAAAATTACTTTCAGCTGCTCACCATGTGTCCCACTCCTACTCCCGCTTCATTTCAAAATATTGTCATTCCCACCCATGTCCATGCGGGTGCTCTGGACTGTAACGCAACTTTTGTGGTTGCGCGTTCTGTTGGAGCTTTTCCTGCAACTATGTTTGGTGGTGTTTTGTCAACAGTCGTCATTCTTGGGCAGTCTCATGCTCTTGTAGCTGCATCTGGTGGTGCGTCGCCTACGGTTTCTTCTTCTGGGGTGTCTCAGACATTGTCAGGGTCTTCCTAAACAACCCTCTCAGGGTCTTCCTAGACAACCCTCTCAAGGTCTTAGGTGGATAAGGGGAGTTCAGCGATTTCATATGCTGATGTGGCTACTTTTGGAGCAGGTATCTATGGTCATGCCTATGTTGGGAGAGGGAGATCCCTTCCTTCGGTGCTGCATGTTTCTGTTAGTACCCCCATCATGGTTAATCTTGATTTAGATACCATGGATGAGATCTTAAAAACTACAGAGGATTTCTCTTCTACTGCTGCTATTTTTCATTTTAGGGGTTTCTAGTCGTCTCTTTTTGACTCCCATGCTTGGATATCCAAATATTGGGAGCCCATCACAACTGATAAGTTCAGATTTACCATGTGGCAAGGGGTTTTTATTATGAAATTTGAAAATGCTCCAGATAGGAATACTATTTTGTGTAACAGTTGTTTCTCTTGGGAGGAGCTGTTCCCCCTGATGGCCAAACCCTAGTATCAGATTGTCAAAACTTCCCCTTCATCTTTGGCTGGATTTAGTCTTGGAGTCTATGGGGGAGGCCATTGGGGATTTCCAAATGGTTGATTCAGATTCTTTTGATGTTTTTAAGATTACGTATGCTCGTATTCTTGTGGAGATTGATGTTTCTAAGGGACTCCCTAAGAAGATAACTTTGGCTTCTTCAAAAGGATCTTGATTCAGAATCTTGATTATGAGGGTATTCCATTCAGATCTAGGAAATGTCACAAGACTGGCCATCTTATGACGTGGTATCTTTCTGATAAGGTTAGATCGAATAAATTGCCTTCTTGGTGGTTGGGGGTTTCTAACCATCATTATACGGTTCGAAAAGTCTCCAAGGATGGGGGTGTGGTTGTTTTCTCTCCTCAGACTGATCATACATTCGTTGATGCTACTAATGTTGTCTTTGATGCTACGGATGTTGTCTCTAAGGTGGCTTTGCTTCAAAATGTTAATGTTGCCCCTTCTATTGTTGTTGTCTCTGTCCAAAACATTGATGTTGTCTCTAGTTCAGTTGTCTTATCCCCTGTTGATGTGGGTTTTGATGCCCATGTTTCACCTAGGAGGGTTTTAGGGGTTGGTTGTGGTGCTACCCCTGTCTCTTATGTGGATGTTGATGCTGCCTGCTCTTTAGTGGGCTCTTCAGGTTTATCTTCTTGTTTAGAATAGTTGTTTTACCTTGTTATTTACATTCTATAATTATGTTTGTTGTACTTTTAATTTTATTAGCCTAGTAAGTGTTCTTGTATCTCTCTAGTTGTAATCTTTGAACCTTATCCATATGGAAGGCACACACCACACTTGTGTCCCAAATTTGCATTAAGTCTTGGACCCACACTAGCATCCAAGATGTAGGCTTTTTGTTTTCAATAATCAAAATATCATTTCATAATTAGAGTTAGGTTTTTGTAAGTATTTTTTAATCACACTTAAGTCTTGGTTAATTAATTGACCCTCCCACTCACTAGAGTGTTAATTTAGTAATGTGGTGCAAGGTTCAACTTGCTCCTTAGGATTTCATCAAACTCAAAAGTGGTGGGTTCCCTTCTCCACATAAACATACATTTATAGCATGCATGTATATATGTTTGTGTTGATGTATGCATGCCCACATGTACATATATATGCATGTATTTTTATGTATGCATGCATGATTATGTATGTATGTATGTATTAGTATGCATACATATGTATGTGTTCTTTTGTATAGATGCATGTATGTATGAATGAATGTGTATATGTATTGATGCATGAGTGTGTATAATGTATGTGTGCATGAATAAATGTGTGTGTGTGTGTGTGTGCGTGTGTGAATAAATGAATGTATGTATGCATGAATAAATATATATATGTATTCATGTATGAATAAATGATTGCATGTGCATATGTATGCATGCATATCTAAAATGTGTTTATGTATTTGCATGCATTCATACATAAGCACAAAAATGCACACATACATCCATGTAAGCATGCATAAATCAACACATACATCTGTGCATACATGCACAAGCATTTATATGCATACATGTATGTATAAATGAATGTGTACATGTATTGATGCATGAGTATGTATGAATGTATGCATGCATAAATAAATGTGTGTATATATGCATGTATGAATAAATGAATGTATGCATACATATCTATGTATGTGTATATATTTGTGTGCAATCATACATACATGTAAGCATGCATAAATCAACACATACTTCCATACATGCATGCATTCTTACACACGTGTATATATACATGCAATAAATCATGCACATTTTATTCATCTATTCATAGATTCATTCATCCATACATGCATACATTCATACATGTATTTGTGCACATACATACATTCATAGATTCATCTATTCATTCATCCATTCAATATTACATACACCCATAGATTCATTCATTCATGCATATATGCATTCATCCATTTATTCATACATACATGCATGCATGCATTTATACTATAGATATGCACACATCCATTCATACATACATACACATGCATTTATTGATTTATTCATAAATACATACAATAAAATACATACATAGGTACACGCATGCATATATACATACATACATTCATAGATTCATCTATTCATTCATCCATTCATTCATCCATTCAATATTACATACATCCATAGATTCATTCATTCATGCATACATGCATTCATCCATTTATTCATACATACATGCATGCATGCATTTATACTATAGATATGCACACATCCATTCATACATACATACACACATGCATTTATTGATTTATTCATATATACATACAATACAATACATACATAGGTACACGCATGCATTCATGCATGAAGATTTATGCATGCACACACACACACACACACACACACACATAAATCCATACATGCATACATACATGATTGCATGCATGCATTCTTTCATCCATCCATCCATCCATTCATTCATACATGCAACCTTGCATGCATGCATTCTTTCATCCATCCATCCATCCATCCATTCATACATGTATGCATATCATAGATATGCATACATACATACATACATACACACATTCATACATTTTGTGATTCATTCATGAATACATACATCCATGTATTCATACATGTATGCATATCATAGATATGCATACATACATACATACATACACACATTCATACATTTTGTGATTCATTCATGAATACATACATCCATGTATTCATACAAACATTCATACATACATACATGCATTCATGCATATATACATACCATAGATATGCATACATGCACACATACAATCATTCATTCATCAATACATACATGCATGCATTAATTCATTCATACATATATACAAACATAGGTAAATACATGCATGCATTCTTTCATCCATCCATCCATCCCTTCATACATGCATTCTTGCATTTATACATATCATAGATATGTATACATACATACATACATACACACATTCATACATTTTGTCATTCCTTCATGAATACATACATTCATGTATTCATACATACATATCAACTCTTTGCTAAGAATTTGTGTGCAAAGATGCATTTAAACACACACATACAAAACCATAGATTATTGCATATACATTACACATAGGGATGTACAAATAATATGATTCAATATAAATATTAAAACTACAAAGGAAGATCAAAATGTTAAAATAGAAAATACTATGCCCTATACATAATAAATATATGTGCAAACCCTTATTTTTTATTATATATGATTATACATAATATATAGTTTTATGATGTTTTATATACCCTTTATACAAAAGTCATACATAATGCAAAAGAGTAAATGACACTACCAATTGTGAATCAATGACTAACCATTATAAATAGATAATCTACATATAGTTCTTAGTTTTATCGTGTATTAAGGATGATTACAATAAGCTTTATGAAATCATCAAGTATAGAGTCAATCTCGCTCAACTATGATGTTATAAATAAACACACTAGAGTTAGTCAATCTTCCTACGCCATAGGAGTTTAATTTGACTTTTAAACAAAAATAATAGAATCCTCATAGCAATATCACAATTTGACTTGTGGAAAATCTCCTACTTATCAAAAATCATTGAGTTAGTTTCACTCAACCATGATGCATGGACAAACATATTTATTAGGCATCACATAGGCGTTTGACATACAATGATAATATCATCAAACATTTAGCCTAAGGCTTGTCATGAACCATAATGACATACCTACAATTAGACACTTGAAAAAAAAAGTAAAATAATTAGTGAAACTTGGTCAATGTCATTTACCTCAATGCAAAAGAACATCAAACATTCCATAATAGTTAGATGTAAATTAGCTATGGTAATTCTATATAAAACCTATAAGACTTAGCTAAATCCAATTATGAAATGTACTCCATCTTTTTACATGCAATCATCAAACTTACCTCATGAATATGTACCTTAAGCAATTGATCACTATAAAATTCAAACAAGAAATCCATACAACTTAATGATCTTTTATTATACCTTTCACACAACTACTTTTCAAAATACATATTTGATTAGCAAAATTATTTAATTAAATTATATTTAAACATTAAAAAACTTTAAAAAACAAGAAAATAACATGAAAATAGAACAAGAAAGACCTCTTGAAGGATGTCCATGGTCATCCTTAAGAGTTTGTAGAAAGGTATTTCTACCTCTCCTAAAACGTACTATATTTTTTTATTAATGATAATTGTTGACCAATATTTACAAGAAATTTAGACATTCATCAATGCACAAATCTATTTACAATAAAAAATAATAATACTCCTTAACTGTTTTCTTCTTATTCCTTCAAATCCAAATGAACCCTGCACATTTCACACCTAAAATTAATAAACCTTTTAACATCAAAATCTTCTAATGATACATAAATAATATTAGACATAGGCATAGCGTTATGGAGAAGGGAATAGTCAAAACAATATACTCTGTGAAGTCTTGTTGCCTCTTTTAGTTTACCACGACATCATTCTTCTCTGAAATCTGTAGGTCAGTTTTGCTTTTAGGTTTTCACAGAATTCTCTACAGATAAAAACATCTCTAGAGCATCTCAAAAATGACATTTTGAAAAGTAAATATTCTTTTAACTATTTTAAATGATAAGAAGATAAAAACTTACTAAAGCAGATATTTCTATGCAGGAAATGCGTTGGATCAGGATTTTCATTTTTCTTTTCAGGATTACAATTGCAATCGTGGGAGAACGAAGAAAGCATATCAATTGGATATCTATTTGTGCAAACCAATTAGACTTTGGTCTGCTAGTTCAGACCAAATGCTTCAGCTGTATGCATTACAATTAAGAAAGCATAAGAGAATTTACAACTTAGTTGGTCAATTTGATTCCAAAGTGTAACTTTAAAATTGAAATTTACATTATACCAAATAGAACCGGCTGTACACTATTTAAACCTTCCACCTGCCAGAATTACAGTCATGTAAACCTTGATTTCGTCTGAGTTAATATTTACATTCTGGTTTATAGAACCAGCTATACACTATAGAACCTAAGCTTAGTTAGCCAAAGGTTGCTGAGAGATAAAGCAGACCAACGGGAAGAGGATTTTTCTAAGTTGAATGCATCCCTTTGGAGAATGTGTCTCTTCATATGAAAATTGAATGCTTAGTTGCTAGTAGAATGCGTTTGTTTGGGTACTTTACGTGAGGCTAAAATTTCCACTATACTTTTTCAGGTACTTTTACCTCATGGAAAGTTGATGGTGCTGCTATATATTGAACTGCCAACATCTTTATTTGTTAGAAAGATTAAGTGCTGTGGTATGCTAAAAATGGATGGCTGTGCATCAATGGCATCAATGTGTATTTGGGTAGATATTTTAAATATCGAAGGATTTATTGTAGATGAAGATGTGTTTTGATTATGAACAATCATAAAATGTGATAAGGTGCCTATGTGTTTCAAATTCATATATATGATCAGTGCTCCAGATCTGTACTTGGGACATTGCTGTAGATCAGAATCAATGCAATGGATGCTTTTAAGATCTATGTCAACTTCCATTCGCTCAATAATAGAATCTTTTCATTTCTTTGAGGTAGTTCCCATCATTTTACAAAATAAATCAGGATTCGCCCAGTTCAAAATTCCATTCGTTAGCATTTTCCCCTGCAGTCCACATTGCTTTTGCAACAGGGGATGCCTCCAAAAGACTCCATCCACTGCCACTGCAATGAATTCCCCATCTCCCTTTGGTGGCATAGTAACGTCATCAAAACACGTCCTTGAAACAAGAGCAAGTTTTACAACTCAGTTTCAAGCTATTCTTGATTTATCAACTTGGCCCCTTCCAATAAAAGTCTATGGAGGGGTATCTCTATTATCAACTCCTCTCTATCCTGGTTTCTTATAAGCATGTCTTTGGAAAGCATTAGGGATTAACAAACAGAAAAAAGGCAAACCCATGGTCAGGGGATTCTGCTACTCTCCATGTGATTGTATTTGCTACTCTAAGTCAAGAAGAGGTCATGGCCGTGAAGCACAAAACCTAACCCCTTTATTTCTTTCTATATGTATATCTTTTTACACTAAAAATCCTAATTTATATTATATAGCCAATTGTGTATTACATTCTATTCTTTTGCAGACAAACAAAAACATATATATGACACAAAGAAGTCTACCCTGTACCTGTAGCAATCGCGTCTGTATATATACAGTGTTAGTGTTTATATACATGCCTATATTTCCTGTCCTGTGCATATATGTTCTCACTTTTATGAATCCAAATGTAAACACAACGGGTCTACCCATATTTGTGGCTATGCATACAAACAGGTCTGATACTAATAATATACATACAGAGATGCCTAATACAGAACAATAGATGACAATCAAATGGTTTCTAACCATAGATCTGTATTGGGGACATGAAAAAGATTAAAAGGAACTCAGAATGTTTTTTGAAGTATTGTGGCTTATATTACCGCAGATCAAAATCAAAGCATTGGATGCTTTTAAGATATAAGTCAGCATTCATTTGCTCAATATTAGATTCCTTTCTTTTCTTTGAGGTATTACAACTCAAGGTTTTAAGCTATGCATTATTTATATTGCTGCTTGGCCCCCTTTCAATAAATCTCTATGAAGGCATCTCTATTATCAATTCCTCTCTATCCAGGTTACTTATAACTGTGGATTTGCAAAACATTAGGGATTCTGTACTTATTTATAAACCTCAACATTCCAAATCCATTCACATATAGAAAGAGTGGAAAATTCATTGTGAGGGGATTCCGCCACCATCCATCCTTCACATTTTTAATGCAGAAGTTAAAACAAAGATTGATAAACACTCTATCTGCAACTCTAAAGTACAGTGTAGTTGTCATGGCTGTGAAGCACAAAACCAAACTCCTTTAGGTCTTTTTATATTTACGTATGTGTTTACATTAAAAGAATTCTATCCATATTTATATTATATATCCATTTATATATTTGACATATTTATATACACACAAAAACATATGTATAACATCGAGATGTCTACTCTGTTTAGATGACTAGCAAATCTATATAGAGAGAGACTTGTTATAGACATCTGTTTAGACGACTAGCAAATCTATATATATAGAGAGAGAGAGTTGTTATTATGTATTCAAATGTGTGTACCGTGTCTATATGCATAGACAAAAATAGTCTGCTCATAGATATGCCTGAATAGATAATTGGACTATCCTCATCATATTATGTATCCAAATGTGTGTACCGTGTTTATATACATTAGATAAAAATAGTCTGTTCATATATATGCCTGACTATATAACTGGGCTATCCACATCTTGGCATATAGGAATGTGGGTATATTAGAATTACAGATGATTTTACAGTCACTATGAGGACAGAATTTTTGCGGCTCCCATTTTGTTTGATATGGTTCATTCTCTGCTACTAATTTAAGTTTTTTATTACCAGAAATTGAGTTTGGAAGAGAAAACACATACTGGCGTTTTATAGATAACATGATAGCTGAAGCCATTGAAAGTCGAAAAAAAGCCCATAAGTCTCAAAAAGCGAGCAAACAATCCATCCAAAGGGATAGCTACTCCAACTAATCCCAAACCCAGTTTGATTATCAAGGCAATACAAGCCATGGCTATGACTTTTTCCCAGCTAACAAACAACAAATTTTCCAGCTAAATCAGCTATGTTAGCATATAAACACCAAGCATGTGAATCTGTCCTGACCACAAAGGGTCTCTAGCACACTGCCCATTCCAAACTGCATACAGACCAAGAAAAACCTGTCTTGCTTTATTCTTTCCACAAACTTTGAATTAAATACTTGTATTTTTATAAATTGAAATCATAGATGCAAAGTTAATGGATTTTTCAATGTTCTAGAGCTCCACAAATTTATGCGTGCTTCTTATTGTAAACGATCCATGACGATCCCACTGATTTCCCTTCATTAATGAGGAAGCGGATTGGCTATACCAGGCATCTGTGGGTTGATATAGAATATACAAATGGCCTATGACATTTGAAACAGGACAAGGAATTACCAATAGGCCATTTGAAACAAGACAAGGAATTACCATTTCCTGTATTTGGAGCAAACATTTCTTTGAATCTTAAGTTCTTTAGAGGTGACTATATATTGCATTTTCATTACCACTTGGATGAATATATCAACTTCATGTTAGATGATTGAACAACATTATTAGGGGTTTATTTGTTATATTCTATAGCTATGCGTACTCTTTGAGAGATAATATTCAATATCCCTAGAAATAAATTTATAGTTGAAGCGAAAGTAGAGCAGTAGTATAGCTGCCCACACGACGGATAGCTGTCTAATTTTCTTAGCCAATATAGAATTAGAGAGGTTTTCACAAGGTTGTTTGGGAACCCAGAACGGACCTAGGCCTAGTTAGACAGCTCACAATCTGAAAAATTAAAAAGCCCGCTGAGAGATAAAACAGACCAATGTGAAGATGATTTTTCTAGGTTTGAATCTGAACCCATCTAATTTTCCCAAATATTTCTGATTCAATTTTGAGACATGGAAAAGAAAGAATATAAATTAGTACTGTTTACAAATGACCATACTACCGTGTCATACCATATAGCCATTATAAAATATACAAGATAGTTTGCAAACCAACTCGAATGAGAATTAGAAATATAACGGTGTAGGAAACTATTCTAGATAAGTTAAAAGTGTAGAATGGAAGAGAATATAACTTCACAGAATTGAATACAAGGAAATGTTGAAAGACAAAACACGTTTTCCAGATCTTCTAAAATATTGGAAGCTCCAAAAATTTTGGAGGAAAAAAGTATTTAACTACCAAGTGTAGAAGGATAAACTAGCAACGGTGAACACAACAGCAGTATAGAATACATATAGTAGAGTATGAAATGACATTTTCTGATCTTTAATTATCTAAGACAACAGTTAAATCTGACCAGAATTTCTTATATAACTTTTAGATCTTTGTATATCATGATTTAAATTTAAGATACATGGGTAGATTGTAGGCAATCTACATCTTTATCAGAAACAAAGGTTGGCTACTCTGAAAACCACAAACAGAAGTTCTCCAGCAAATGTTAGCACATAAAGTAGAGAGTTAAATTTGAGTTGTAAGAGCTTACCCAGTCATTATGTTCTAATTTCAACTTCAGTTGAAATGAGCCAGAATGACGATCGACTGTTTTGATGAGGCGGCTTGAGCTAGACACACATTGCAGGGAGGGAGGAAACATAACAATCTATTTCTCATTTTTTTTAATTAATATTATTGCCATCACTTTATGTGAGATGGATTCCGCTAGGCAGACATAGCAGGGGACAAAGAACACAACAACCAATTCTACACCTCCCTTGATGAGTATTAGTAATGGGTTGAGAACTTTTGGAGAAGTTCAGCTATTAGGGAGAGAAATAAATAAAAAATGCTTTTCAAATCCATCTTGATTAACATTAGCTAAGGGCAAAATGGACGGTCCTTAAAGGAATAAGCTCTAGAGATAGAAAGATAATGGAATGCATACCTGGTCATCTCATGAGTTCTCTGCATGTTGAATCCTTGAATCCTTCAGCCATTTTATAATCCCCATAAATGTAAACAGTCCTTATTATCACCTTTACCCTGTTATATAAGAACCCACTTTCTCATCTGCCCTTATTATCACCTTTACCCTGTTATATAAGAACCCACTTGCCCTTCCAAACACCAAATAAACCCTCTCTCTCAACGTATAAGAGCCATCATGAGAAAACCCTCGCCAGATGAGAAAACCCTCGCCATCATACCCTCCCATAATGGCAGTTCTTGTGGTCTTCTTTGCTGGTGCGATCATGGAGGAAGAGTATCTCCCCAAAGGCACATATAAGAGCAAAGCCGCGCCATATGAAAACACTGACTTCACCGTAGCACAAACAAGTGCAATCACAGATGAGAAAGCATGGGAGAATCACTCTTAAGCCAATGCAAAACCCTCGGATCTTCTCCTATTATATAAGAGTGAGATTGAAAGCATAAAACTATATGTGCTATTTTTAGGAATTCCTTCACAGCCTGGATTAAAGCATAAACGGTAACACTGCTATTTTTAGGCACTCCCTCACAGCCTGGATTAAAGCATAAATGGTAACAGTTATATTTTTAGGCACTCCCTCACAGCCTGGATGAAAGCATAAACGACAAACTTTGCTTTCTTTTTTCCAACGGTCATGCGAAAATCCCACCATTAAAAATTGGTTCTCAAACTATGAACACGCCAATTCAAACAAAAGTAAATTACAAAATAATCTTAAATCAATTAAATAAATTGTTTACAATATTTTTTTAAAAATAATTAGAAATAAAAGGGGGTCAGTCACAAGTTTAGTTTAGAACATTCATAAATTTAGATTTGAGGATCACTTAATAGGTTATTTTTAGAGTTGCAATTAATGTTTGTTTTATTAATGAATTATAATTAGAGTTACAATTGATATTAGTTTTAATGTTAATTTAAATTCTTTAATATTATTTTCATTAACAATTATAATTAGTGTTACAATTAACATTAATTTAATATTAATTTAACTCTTTAATATTATTTTCATTAATAGATTATAATTAGAATTACAATCAATGTTAGCTTTAATATTAATTTAACTCAATATTATTTTCATTATTGAATTGTAATTAGTGTTACAATTAATGTTAGCTTTAAGATTTTGTATTAGTGTTCACTTAGAGTTTGGTAATGAGTAAATGTTATAGTGTGTTAGGTTTTGATCAGCGTAGATTTAAATAAGATGTTTATTTAATTAAATTTGAGATAGGATTACTATTATGTTTAGGGTCATTGTTTCAAATATTGTTCAAGTAAGGGCATGATTCAATAAGGGTTTAATTATAGTTACTAAATTGAACTCTAGAGATTTAATTGGGTTAGAGTAAGGGTTAGGAATACATGTCAACTAGGGATGAGATTTGAAAAGGGTTCAAATAGTGTTACTATCAGGGTTAATATTAAATTTCAATTAAGATTATGACTCGTTCAAGGTTTGCAATTAACATTTGAGTTTAATTGGGGTTGGGGTTATGGTTTAATCAGTGTAAGGGTTTGATCATGTTTAGTATTATGAGAATAGTTAGGGTTCAATTAAGAGTAGGGTCAAGGTTAAATCAATTTATCTCCTTAATATTATTTTCATGGGAAAATCCCTCCATTCTAATGAACCTTGAACCTTGATGAACTTGGAGAAAAGGGTAATGGTGTCTTTTTACTTAGTGTTGTTTTTCTCCACTCAACTAACCAAAATTGGTTCTCAAATTATGAACTCACCAATTCAAACAAAAGTAAATTGGAACTCAATCTTAAATTAATTAAATAATTTATTTAAATCAATCAAATAATATAACATTTTATGAATTTTCTATTGTAGTTCTTTGTAGAAAAACGTTGGACAATGTCAAAGTCTTTTCTTTATAATATAACTTCCACGAGGTCAATCTACCCATCATCACTCTATCATTGAGAATGAAGTTATTCTTAGTGAGATTGTCCCTCACAAATTCCTAGTCTTTCCAAATGCTTTTGAAAATGTTGGAGACTATGGGAGACATGGAGAACTAACTACAAAAGGGACTTTATTATCTATTGCTACACCTTAGAGCATACATTGTCTACAATATTATCATAGAAGAATGATAAAGAAGAGGAAGTGCCAATTACTTTTATGGGCATATCATTCAAAAAGAATGAATTGAAGTACCCCATGGCTAAGAAGTCGGCTTATGCAGTAGTAAAAGCTGTACATTATTTTAGGTATTACAACTTACATTCTCATTCCACTATGTATGTACCTAATTTTGTTGTAAAATATATCTTAATCCCAAAAGAGATAGGGATGAATAATAGGGTGACCTGGATATCAAAGATTCAAGAGTTCGATTTAGATATCCATCCTACAAAATTGGTGAGACGACAAGGTCTATGCAAACTGATGGCTAAACAGATACCTGAAGATGACATTGCTTTGGATCTTTTTGTTAGTATAAAAGATTCATGGTTTTCAAATGTGGCGTATTATCTGACACACGGTGATTGTCCAACACACTTAAGTCCCAGGGAGAAAAGAAACCTCAAACTCAAGGTAGAAAAGTATGTAATTGTAGATGATATCCTTTACAAGAAAGGATTAGATGGAGCCTTTCTAAGGTGTGTTGATAAAGAACAACAAGAAAATCTACTTAAATAGTTTCAAGATGAGGTATGCGGTGGGTACTTTTCCTCCACCATGACTGCTTTCAAGATTCATAAAAGTTTCTATTACTGGTCAGGGATGTTCGATAATGCTTACAAATGGGTTGCAAGGTGCGAGAAGTGTAGGTTGTTTAGTGGTAAGCCAAAAATGGCAACACTTCTCCCGAGGCCTTTTATTATTGAAGAACTCTTCAAGCAATGGGGATTGGACTTTATCAGTTCAATCAACCCTCCATCTAGTGTCGGTCACACACATATCCTGACTGCTACAGACTACTTCACTAAATGGGTCGAAGCAATCCCTATCAAGAAAACCATATTAGAAGTTGTGTGTGAATTCCTTAAGAAATATATTTTAGTCAAGTTTGGAATCCCTCATAAGTTAGTTACAGACAATGCTACCAATTTATCTTCTCAGGAGTTGAATATTTTTTGCTATGATTGTGGTATTCACATGTCTCATGCATCTAACTATTACCCATAGGGGAATAGTCAAGCAGAGTCTAGTAATAAGACCTTGATAACGATAATGAAGAAACTAGTGAATAACAATGCCAGAGATTGGCATAAAAGGTTGTATGAGGCTGTCATGTCCCCTTTTCAAATAATTAAAAATAATAACTTTTGCTAAGGCTGACAGGCTCAAAAAGTAAAGTTTCAGAAAAAGGGGCTAATATTTGGAAAGCAATCAAATAATAAATGTTAAGTATTATTAAAATATGTCTAATTCACCCCTCTTGGTCATGAGTTAGGGTTATGCCCTCTTTAAAAGTGGTTTGGAGGCATTTCGGGCTCATTCTAAAACTTGATTTTTGCTCATTGCTTTGTTGTTCTTCAGAGGCTGCCAATCCTGTGGAGAAGGAGACCCAAACACGGGAGTTTGTAGGTTTCCAAGAAGGCTAAGGATGGGAGTTTGAGGCCATTCCATGTGCAAGCTCATGCAGAGTTTTCCCTTGTGTTGAACAGTGCAGATTTATGAGTTTTCGGGTGTGTTTTTGTAAGATTTTGGTGTTTTCGGTTGAGATTTTCATATCAGTTTGGATTGTTGTTGTATTGCAGACATTTTGATGTTAAAATAGAGCTGAATATATGTATTGGGTTGTGGTTATACTTTTGTGATGAATTATTAGTGTTTTGTGGTGTTTCCGGACTATTTTGTGTTGTTTTCGGGAGCCCGTTGAGCATTGTTTTTGTCCTCCATTTGGTATTTTTTTTGTAAACTCTATAAAGATCTAGAAATGTCATTTTTTAGGCCGTTATGCTGGAAAAATTTCTATAAAAATGTCTACTTTCAGATTTATCAATAATATGTGAAGCTGTGAAGATTTTGGCACTATTTCAGGCATACCTGATTTGGGTTTTATTGAGAAATTGTATAATCTTTCAAAGTGTTGATTGTTTAATTTAATAATCTGATTAGAGGATTTAAATATCATATAAAATCAATAAGGGGACATTTTAGAGGCTCTCTAAGAGGATCACACCTCTCCTAAAAGGGCGATCAAAATGAATCCATTTGAGTTATTATACGACATAGAAGGCCAACTATCCCTACCTCTAGAATTGGTGGCAACAAAACTGCTAAAGGCGATTGAAGATCAAGTTTTTTGGGATGGTCTAGAGAAAAGGATTATGTATCTCAACAAAATACAAGAGAGAGAATAAATGGTGGATTGCATATCCTTACACCAAGCCTGAGTAAAAAGGATCTTTGATCAGAAATTCGAGCCACGTAATGTTATGGAAGGAGATCAAGTTCTTCTTTGGGATAAGAGGAGAGAGCCCAAAGGTGCCCATGGTAAGTTTGAATCATTATGGAAAGGACCATTTGTAATGAGTAAAGCAATGGGAACCAACTCTTTCATTATAGAGCATTCAGATGGCACTTTCCTACCCTTAACCTTTAATGGTGTATCAGATATAAGCAGGTTTTTCCCGTTTCCTGTGTACATACTCTATTTTGGTGAGTTTTCTCTTTTCCTTCTGCTTTCCTTTTTTCTTGTTTATCGTGTAGTGTTTTCCCTTCCTATTTTTGTTTTATTTTTTGGCCTTTTAGTTGACTCCCTAGTCTGTGAAACTATTTCCACTAAGTTCATCCTTTGTCCTCTTAAGTCCTCATCCCCAGTTGGAGCCATTGTTACCACTCATTCTTGCTCATTCCCCCATTGATTATTTATTCGCAAGAATCCCTCCTAAATATCTTCTTTAATCTTTAGTGTTGAATTCTAAAATTCTCACCCTTATTCACACTTTTTCAAAAATACCTTGCATCATAAACTTAAACTTTGAACTAGCTTAGTTCAAGGTCTAGAGTTGAATGTCACCCTGCAACATGTTTTATTTTCTTTCACGTTATGTGGGTAAGTGGCATGTGTAGAAAAGTTGGGTCCACCATTGACCTATGAACTATGAGTTGCCTTAGTTAAAGGTTTGAAGTTCAATCATAGTCTATCTCTTATTTTGGTCATAGACAACCCTAAGTCGCTCGTATCTTTTACACACGCCAAAGGGAAGTCCTTTCTTTTCAAGTGAACATGAACATTGAACCACCTTAGTTCAAGGTTAAAGATTGCACTAATGTGATGTATGTGACAGGTGGTAGAAAGGCAAGGCATCCGCACATGACGACTGACACAATCATCAAGTAAAATAGCATTTTAATGTCATCTCATTCATGGGAAGTCAGAGTAATTATTTAGCCATCAAATAGACCTCTTTTTAGCATTTATTAAACATCATGCTTAGCTTTTCCTCATTAATTTCATAGCTTTCCTAAATCTTTCAAATGATTTAAATAGACACACCTAGTTCTATTAGTTTCATTGCAACAATTCGAGATGCTGGAGAAGGTAATGGAATAGTCAAGTTGTCTAGCTTCTTTCAAAGCATAGGACTTTTGCATGAAATCACAGGTCAGTTATCCCCTTTCTGAATCCCTTGCTCAAAAATTGAAGTTATTCATGAAATTGTGGTAACAAAGAGCTCATTAAACTTTTGTGAATCTCTATTCTATATTTTTGTAATTTTCTGGGTATATCATGAAGTCCCCAATTCCAAATTTTGGGTGTACGTCTTGTTTGATTAGTTCATTGCCAAAATGTGAAGATACAACGGTGCGTTCTAAAGCCTTAAGTGAAATTAGGCAAAAACTTAAAAAACTTGTGCTCAGTTCCATGATAGAAAAGGTGGTTCAAAGTGGGTTACCAGAGGCTGCCGCATTTCCCATAGCAACCCCATGTCCAAAATTAGTTGTAGAATGTGCATTGCGCTATAATAGGGAAGACATGTGCATTTAAAATATAGATAAAAGCCCATTAGACTATATAACTAGAGACTTCATTCTAAAAGCAATGGGTATTCCTAAGAAAGACCCCTATGAAGGTTGGACTATTGCCACATCTCAAACCATTTTATTTGAAAGGAAGAAAATGCATCAAAAGGGTGGGTCTGGGTTGCCGAAGCCTCTCACCAATGATTATTTTAAGTTAGAGGTTGGGGAATTGGTGATACTACTGAATAGACTTAAGGGGAACCAACATGATTTTTTATAGCATGACTGGATGTATTTTTACATTGATAACTTTGGGCAGTCAAAAATTTATTAATTGGGATGATAACAATGTTGATGAACTTCACCATCAATTAGAAAATTTCTCAGGGAGGTCTGGTTTCTATATGTCTTCATATTTGTTTTATATCCTAGCATGTACTAGGAAATGGAAAGGTTTCTTTACTAAATCACCTGTCCCTAACATGAAAGTGTATGACTATTACCCTCACTTGTAGAAGGAATACTATATTGACAGTTTCATAAAGGTAAATGGTGCTTTTTTTGGAGGGTTGATCTTTGAGTTGCAGGGAAATGTTGAACACAGAATGACAGATGGAGCTAAAATCTTTTTCAATGCCTATGGAATCTATTTTATTTAGTTTAGAAGGTTCACCTACTTAAGGGTTAGAGGGTTTGATGGGGAACCCTTTAAGCTTCCTAGATATGCCCTAGATAGCCACATTGTTATGGAAGTTGGCCGTCAACTAGGTCATGTGCATAAAAGATTAAAAGAAAAGAAGGATAGAGCCAAGTCAAATATCCCTATTGAGTTAGGATTTTACACATGCAAACTTCTTCTGAAGCTCTTAACTTAGACTTGGAACTCAAAAAACTGAAGCTAAATACCTTTGAAGCTAGGCAAAAATTTGATAATAGAAACTATGTAGCTCAACATTTCAATTTACCTTCTGAATTTCATCACAACCCCCAAATGGAGGATTTTTGGGAGAATTACACAAATGACTATGAAGTAATAAGACATTCTTGGTCAATGTTTAATCTTAACCAGATTGTCACTCTGCAGATTGAAATGGACATCTCAGAGGTAGAAGAAGAAGAAGAAAGTGAGGATGCAATTGATGAAAAATATGAATCAAGAATTAAGGGATAACCTCTTCTGAAAATAGATTGGGATATAGAAGAAAGAGATAGAATTCATATCAAAACATTTAGTGTCATAAAAAGAACTGAGAAATGGATTACAAGTAAAAGATCCCCTATCAAGAAAAGACATAAAACATGAGGATCTGCCAGGATTCCTCCTGTTAAAAATATTATTCCTCTCTCTAATGTTGATGTTCCTTTTGCAGGCTCTTCCAAAATAAAAAAGGAGAAAGTTTCCAAAGCCAAAACCATAAAATAGAGCTTTCCCTATTCTACCCTCTCTACTTGAGTTATAAGAGAAAAGCCAAAGAAGGACACCAAAGTAGATAAGGAAAAGGAAGTGATTGACCTGTAAAAGATGGACAATCCACTGCCAAACAAGAGTGCTCAGAAGATGCCCCAAAAGGATGATGGAGGCTAGAAAAGTGATCAACCGGATACAAGAGATTCCATAGCTATGATGACTACCACTCTATTAACTTCACCTCCCACTCTTAGTTTCTTAGAGACATCCATCAACTTAAAAAGGAATGTCCTACTGATCACTCTACTAGTAGAGGACATGATCAGTAAGTGCCTAGGGAGTATGGTGAAGTCAGAAAGAGCCAAAATAGAGTCAAGGATTGATGTTAGTGAAGTAGCAAGGTATTGGGTAGCTGAGCGTGTAGTCCCAAAAATTTACAAAGATAGATTGGATATCAAATTTGATGACTACAATATCGAGAAGATTGATCTAGGAGTTACTATCAGGGTAGTAGATGCAAGGCATTTGGAGTCTTCCACCAAAAAGATTATCAATAGGACCTTCAAGGATGAGAAAGATAAAAGGGAGTTAAAGGCCACAATCAAACAATTGGTGGGATTCATACATGAGATTCAAGAACCCAACCCCATGCCATTAGATCAGATGCCCCATTCATTCAATTCTCGATCGCCTAAAAATTGAAAGACCCTTGAGAAAATTTAGAGGAATAAGCTCATAGCTAATGTTTTTGGTAAATGGATTCAGGACATTATACAATGAGGGGGGTAATTATATCATCCATCTTAGAATTCAAACTCATGGAATTGTCATCATGATGATTTTTGAGATGCAAACATGCATGGTTGCATAGGAAAAGGAGAAAAAGAAACGGGTTATCATAATAAATCAAATCTATGAGATTGAGAAGTATCCCATGGAGTAACCAAATTCCTCACTCAAAATCCTATGTCGGGCTTGGATGATGATGTCTTGTATGTAGCCATGAAGAGAAGAGCATTGAGTGGACAAATACAATTATTAAATTAGGGTATGAAGGGTTAACTAATATGTTGAAGGAACTGAAGGAATTGACCAATGTTATGCAGAAAGATTTGAGATACTTAAACATTAATCTCATGAAAGAAGATGGTCAAAACATTAAAGGAGTAAAAGCAATGACTCAAGAATTTGAAAAAGAAGTCACATAGATCAGAAATAACAAAACCCTAAGTGCTTCTAATTTTATAGAGATGGCTAACATTGAGGCTATGCTGGTAGTTTATGTCAATCACCTGGGATCTCATAAACATAAGATAGTGTGGGTGCATAAAGAGAGGAAGCTATGGAAGTAAAGGGTCATTCACATCACCCTGCCATATCATATGATTATTGATAATTTCTCAAGGGTACATGTGGAATGGAGGAATGCTTAGGCCTCCATCGTACCACAAGACCAACCAATGGTTTCCAACTCCTCTGCTACTTCTTGATTGTGCTTCGATATACTTGGCATATTTTTGGTTCCCCTATTTGTCCTTTGGTTTTATCATGTTTTAGTTCCGGAACTATTTTATGCCAAAATTCTTGGGGAATTTCATGGTTTTAATTTTTTGTCTTAAAAATTGGTGGCTATATATAGCCAAGGAAGATACTCTGTGAAGGTCGACAAAATTTTGATTAGAATAGAATAGTCTTAGACTAGTTTGAGTAGATAGATCTAGGTGTTTTAGATATACTACTAAATATATTTTGAAGTCAATGGATGAAAAAAAATTGACTATTATAAATTTGTGTGTTTATTGTAGTGAATGGATCTCTGTTGGGATATCTGCATTGATGAAGAATATTTTCTTGTGGTATAGCTTTACATTTCAGTTTTAGGTTTTCAATATATTTTGTTTAATGCTCTATTTTATAATATAAATGTATGGAAAAACTTAGGTCTGTGGGATTTATTGGATTTGTGCATAATCTTTTAAAATAATTTATCACGACATGTTTATGTGTGAATTGTTATGAATGCCTTATTTACTTTCTGGTTAAAAGTAATATCTATGAATGTAGTATTAGTTGTGTGCATATATATTGAAAATCTGATCAAGAGATGTACCGTAATTTAGAGGATCAAGATATATGTATGTTACTTGATCCTATTGTTAGTAAGGTTTATTGTTTCAAGAATGGGCAGTGGAGTAAAGAAACAAAATATAATATTGAGACAAATTCATTTACTAATACATAGAGATATTATGTTGCATTTTAATTCTTCAATAAAGGTTCATACTAATATACTATTCTTATATTAGATGGGTGACCTCCAAGGAGAACTACAAATGTGAAGTGCACAAATGGAAGAAGAAAATTATAGAAATTGTATGTGTATTTGAGAAGGTGCTCCCTACAAGTTTCATGGACCTACCAGTCCATTTACATATACACCTAGTTGATGAAACTGAAATGGCAGATGTTGTATCAAAGAGGTGGATGTTTTTGTTTTAGAGGTCTATGAAAAAACTAAAAGGAAATGTCCAACAAAAGGCACGTCCATAGGGTTACATGGTTGAAGGGTATGTACTGAATGAAGCATTTTCCTTCCTCTCTGAATTCCTTAGTAAGGATTTTGAAGTTGGACCATGCTTCTCGGATGAAGAATGATCATCATATATTATTGACAGAGAAAAACCACAATCTAATGGTGTTGAAGTAGAAATTAGTAAGTATATTCATGATCACTATGGTTGTTTTCCTTACAATCATTAATTTACTCTGAATTTTTGTTAGATTAACAACATTACATTTGGAGTTTGAAATAAACATGTAATAGGTGTAGGTCCAAAAGTGTTGTACTCGACAACTTCATTCTGTAGCACATGAACTTTATGAACAAATGGATTGATCTATATGATAAAAGAGAGAAGTGTTAGAAGGTACTGAGAAAAATAATGATGGCCAACAAAATGAGAGAGGGATTAGAGAACATTGAAGAAATAACATCCATCATGATATTGAGAATGGTTATGTTTAGGCACAAGAAGACAACAATCCAGAGTTAGATGATGTTATGGAAGACAACAATATGGATGGTATAGATGATGGTGATACAAATACATCTGGTAATAATATAGATGGTCTAAAATCATATTTCAATGATGATTAAGATGATGGAAGTCAAGATGAGGATGGTGATAATAGTAAATACTTGACAAAACATATGAACATTGACAATGATAACACTGGATGACATTGTAGAAGACAATAATGTTAATGACCAAGACTTCTAAATTTTTAAAATGATTTACAATCCATGTTTAAAAAGTGATGATTCTTATGGACTAAACTTTCAAAAGCTTCAGTAATATTAATTGTGTTGATAAAAATTACCTATTGCAATATCCTTAAATTGTTCAATCTTTGGTATCAATTGTTGCCAGAAAGAAATTAGGATTACTTGGATGCTTCTTCCATTCATTTTGTATCAACACATGGTTGTGAAGACACAAAATTTATTAAAATAAATCACGTGATTCACAAGTATTCGAATAAGGAACTTTGTTAACTTTTTCAAATAAGTGTTGCGATTACATACTAATGTAGATAAAATTGTTGTTCAATAAACTAAAAATTGGAAATTACTCTAAAGTTCTAACCCCCTCAGAAAGGGTATCTAAACTTTATTTATAGAAATAAAACTCCTAAAAAATCCCAACTAATAGAAAGTCTACTCCCAAGATAATAGGAGGAAACATTTTATTACAACATGAGAAAAGGAAGGGGAGTAATGCTCCAAATAAGAAATAATCAAATTGTTTCTACTGCAAAGGAAATATAGCATAACTAACCCCTAGATCTACTCTAATCCAAGAATTAACACTAAAGTCTCATTATTGCACTTCATGAGTTATAGCTGGTCAGTTGTTGACTCTTTCAAGGTTCATCTTGGTGGACTTTTTCTCCAATCGGTTAGCTATTATGAACTTCCTCATTGCAAGGCTTTTCACAGCTACTATTTATTCCTGCATTATGACATTAGTGTGTACAAAATATAGGCATGTCCATTTAACTTTAGAATAATCATTTGTCTAACTAAATTCAAGATTATTATGAATAATTCACATAGAAATGGTCACATATCATATTACATCATTTAGCCAAAAATGAAGTATGCATTCAAGTTCATAACCACTTAACAAGTTTATGAAGATAAAAGAAAGTCAAGCATATCAATTTCACTTTGCAATAACCATTTATCTAACTACATGTAAGATTAATATGAATAATTTACATATGATGCAGGGGCATCCAAGGTTAAGGCAGGGGCATTCTGTGTCCTTGGTGAACTGCATAGGTGTTTTTGTTTTGGCCAATTTTTCTCGGTTGGAGTCTTGACCGACGGCCTCGGTCATTGAAGGAAGCTCGGTCACTAAAGGAACTCAGTAACTTCTGGTGCTTGAGGAAAGTGTTACTCGGTCTTTCCTGCAATGCTTGGTTGATATTGGTGCTCGGTGATGCTTGGCGTGCTTAGTTAATTCACTGATGCTCGGTAGTCCTGGTTTACCGATTGGAGTTCTGTGTGATTTGTTGGGCCAACTTGGTGCATTTAATGTTGGTAGCTGTTGTTTCAAGAAAACATATTGGATTTAATTATTTGTAAGGAAATTTGTAAGCCGACTTGTATGGCATTTAATTTTTGTTAGGGAGAGTTAATGTTGTCATCTAGCCGACTTGTGGCTAATGATTACTATTTAGCGAGGTGTTTGGGTAGTTGTTTGGGCATGACTTGGAGAGCTTAGAGATCATATCTGATGATTCTAAAAGATGGACTTGGCAAAGTTGTGGAAAAGATATTCCATGATCTTGCAGATCAGATTGTTTGTCTGATAGTTTGTAATAGCAGAGCTAGTGGTTTGCACACTTGGGAACAAGGAGATTGCTTGGAGGCTTGCAAGCTCAAGTTTAGATCTACCTTAGGGTTTCCATCATCTTCTGATGATCTTCAGAGCTGAACTAGCTAGAGATTGTATTGGATTTGGCTATGGATCTCATAGAATTATTTCTGATTATAACTGGCCCTAACCTGGAAGGCCTTACAACTGGGCATGTTAATGCAAATTACTTGAAACAATTATTGTGGTATCTGTTGAGTTGAGTATTCCACTGTGTAATTATGAAGCTACTCAACCTGAATTGTCCTTAATTGGATCCTTCTAGCCTTGGTCTCTGTCAGGTAGTATCAGAGTCAGGTTTGGTCTTGTTGAAGAGCTAAAGTTGTTTTGGTACTTATCAGAGTAGAGTTGATCTTGTGGAGAAGAATTGAAGCACAAGATAACCTAGCAAGGCTGATCCCACAAAGTTGATCTTGTTGGTGAAGAGATTATATGATCTTGATTGTAGATCTATGGCACTGAACTTGTGAAATTGTGCCCTAGTTGTTGCAAGATTGTAGATTGTGATTTGACTTGCATATAACTAGGAAATTGTCACAAGGTGGTCTGTGAGGGTTTGTTGCAGAGGGTTTATTTGCATATCTTTAAGGATGCCTCCGAGAAGATTGGACCATATAGTTATTTCTGATCTTTGTGATACTGTGGAATCCTGAATCATAGGGAAAGTGAAATCAGATTTCAGATCTGAGATGGAATTGATGAAGAATGATATGGTCACCAAGATCATGAGAGATATTATTGGTATACCTTGGAATGTTGGTACTGAGGATGGCTATGAAGATGTTGCTGAAGAATTTGAACCTGCTAGATCTAGTGGTGATGACCAGAGGGATAGATCTAGTGAAGACAGAACTACTCAATTACCTAGATCTATTGCTTGGTTTAGTAATTACCGAATAGAAGTTTCTAATTTCTCTAGTACCTTGAAACCTGAGAACTTGATAGATTGGATTAATGAACTTGAAGATTTCTTCAAGCTAGAAGAAATTGAAGATCCTCTTCGGGTGAGATTAGCATAGACTAAGTTGAAAGGACATGCTTCCCTTTGGTGGAAAGAGTTACAAAGGGATAGAGAGGGTGAAGGTGAATTGAAGATCAATCGATGGAGGTTGATGGTGACAAAATTGAAATCTAAGTTCATACTGGTTGACTATGAGCTTGACTTGTTTATGAAGTTGCAGAATCTGAAACAGATGGATTTGTTTGTTAAAGATTATACCGAGGAGTTCTATAGACTTACTATTCAGTCTGGTCACCGAGATATTGGTAAGGAGAAGGTAGCTCGGTATGTGAATGGTTTAAGATTCAATATTTAGGATGAGCTTGGTATGCTAAAGATTGATTTTGTTGAAGATGCTTATCAGTATGCTCTTTGTTGTGGTTGAAGGCCATGCATGCTATTGCTTCACCTATCCATAAGTTTCTTAAATTTGTTGATGGTGAAGAAGTGAAGATAGTTAATCATAGTTTATATCAACCTTCTAGGCCTAGAGATTGTGTTGCTCTTGATTTCTTTTGGCCTTCATTACCTAATTCATGTCCTCCTCGACCTGATAATCTTTTTCGTTCATATCAAGCTTATAAACATCGTAAGATTCTTGAATTAAGCATACCTCCTATGGATCTTAATCATGGTGTTTTGCCTACACCTTCCATACCTCCTTTAAATATGACTTCTATTTATGTTAATCAAGTTCCTCCTATTGCTAATAATCTTATTGATCTTCCTAAAGAACCTATGAAGGATCCTGTGATTGTCCCTCCTAGTCCTCAACCTATTTCAAGTAAAGAAAAATATAATCAATCTGCTAATGAATGTCGTAAGAAGCATCATGCTCATGCTAAAGCTCATAATTCTATTCTTCAAAGACCTTTACCTTCTTTGAATAAATCTATGCATGATGTATTAGAAGAAGTTTTTACTAATAATGATGTTAAGATGCATGATTATGATGATTCTATTCGTATCTTAGATCCTATTTTGATTAATTTGGATGAAGAAGATACTCCTGATGATAATGATGATGTTAATGATGAATATGAGACTATTGACATTGACATTGATTTACCTAATATGCTTTCATCATAATTAACACTTACACCTAGTGTTGAACATTATGATTCTCAAGAGGATCCTTGTTTGAAACTAGTTATCATCCCTACTGTGTTGGATATAGTCCCTCTTGCAAGTTACCCACCTTCCCTAAATGATATACAATGAGATGGGGAGAGTAGGCAGCATGCTTGATCGGCTTGTCCTTCATGGAAACTTTGTTGTGTTTTCCTGTTGTACTGTGCTTCTCTCATAATGTGTTTGCTAAATGTTGATAGATTCTTTTATATGACCCTTGTTACTCTATTGGTGCAAGGTGATAAAGGAAGCAAAATTGTTGTACAATTCCTCTATATGTATCTCTATTCTTATATATGTTGTTTTATGTTCTGTTGTAATTGTGCTATTGTTCATAAATGTTTCCTTGTGTAATTAGCTTGGATTCAAGATGTGGTAGCACTGATTCTTTTTGGTCTCCATGTCATGATCTGAAAAGATTCTTCTTAGTATATCTTATGTGATCTTTCCTCCTTTGTGATTTTAGTTCTACTTTCTTTGGGGAATGATGTCAAATCATTTACAATAATATCATATATATATTATCTTATGATCATACTGACCCCACGGTAGGTAGATCCCTTCTGTGTTCTTTGTATGTTTCTGTGATATTTCCCTTGATTTTTCTTCGTTTGGGGGCATCTCGATGTGGAAACATAATTAGTGGAGTTCTTTATGTTTTCGTTAAATCCATTGCTACTGTTAAAGTGTTAGCAATGACTTTAATGTGGGGGCATACGCTCTACTCACCTGTTGCACACATGCACTTTTTGATATGCATGTATTATTTTTCAGGATACCTTTTCTCCCTTTTTGGATTAGTAACTAATCCTTAAAGCATGGATTGATATTTTAAGATCTCTTGATCCCTCCAGTTTCAAATAAATATATATATATTTTTGATCCCTTAAGGTCAAAGGTGTCCTTAAGACTGGATCTCTTTTTTTTTTGGTTTTATTCTTATGGAATAGAATATTCCTAAGGGTGAATCCTTGATGGGTTGACTAGTGAGTAGCCACATTCACTAGGTGGTTCAATTCCATCTTTCTAGTTGTGTTATTTCCTTGTGCGGTTCACAATGGGACATAAGTTCTCATTGGCCGAGATAATCACACCCTTTCTCTCTCTCTCTAGAGATGCATCTCTTATTATGATCTTGGAGTCAACAAAGACTTGAGTCCCTAGGGGCTGAGGTTTCTCTTTGTTCCTTGGATTATGATAAGATTATCTTTTCATTTTGATCTCCTTTACCAAGAGTTTGCATTGAGTCCATACTCTTGCTCAAGTGGGGGCTTAATGTATCATCTTAAAATGGAAGCACTTCCATGATAAGAATGTTTAGCCCTTTGAGTAAGTGGTCTGGGGTCATGTTAAGCACCTTGATTGATTTTTTGCATGTATCTTTCTTTCTTCCCCTATTCTGCTTCTCTTTGCACCTATTTTCCACTTTATTTCTGCATTTCCTAGCATTTTGGGGTGAGGTCCTGAGGTTTCTGACCTCAAGGTCAAAATCAACATTGAGGGTCAAAGTTGACCTCGACCCTGACCTAGGTCAAGGATGACCTCAACCCTGACCTAGGGCAGGGTCTACCTCGTCCTTGACCCAGATTTCAAGTTTCAAGATTTTTTGATTTTCGGGTATAGAGTTTTGAAAAGATTCTTTTTCTCACCTCGAGGTCGGCCATTTCAGGTTGGTAAATCTTTAATTGCATTTAATCTAGGTATATTTCTAAAGGTGAGGACCTAATTAGAATTTAATTCTCCAAGGTGGCCCCTCTAGAAGATTGTGCCCTAGTTCACTATAAAAGGAGGCCTTCCTCTCTCATTTTCTCCATCCATGATCAATAGCAAGATCTCTCAATCAAGTTTTCATATCTCATCTCAAGCAATTTCATGAGCAAGATCTCAAGTGCAAGAAATTTAATTGAAGCATTCAAGAAAGCCTTCAAGCATTCATTCATTAAGGAGATCCATTGTTAGCCATTGAAGGATTCAATCTCTTTCGAGCCCCCTTGAAGATCCATCCTTCCACATTCATCCAAGTCAATTCCTATGCAAAGATCCATTCAAGATTGGTGTTGAAGATCAAATGCCATTAATTTGAGACATCCTACATTCATTCTACATCCATTGGAGCATCCCTACTTGTGGATTTGAGGATTTGAATCCTCTACAAGGACTTCAACATAAGCAAGGTGAATTGTTTCATTTACTTTGTTTATGCACGATACAATTTCAATTCAATTTCAAGGTTAATTCCTAAATTGGGGTTTGACCAAGGCAAACCCCCCATACAAATTAAAAAAACCCTCTTTTTCTTGCAAGTACAGATGTGAAACTCTAGATCTGAACTTAGATTTGGATACCCTTTTCAGCGAACTTCTAAGATCTGCGAACAAAGTCAAGGTTGACCTTCAAAATATTAATGTAGCCTTTGACCTTTTATCAGAGTCAAAGACTACCTGCTATCATAAAGATAAAAAATTTCTAGGTTTTCTTCATCTTGACATTTCCAGTCTGAAATAGGTTGTAGAATTGCCCGAAATTGCACACAGGCATCAGAAATCAACATTTTCCAGATCTTCCCTATTTTGAGGTTAGTACTTACCTTTCAATTATTTCAGATTTCAAGTAAATCTTATCCATAGGGAAATATAAGGTTTTCTCCTTTATTCATATTCTCCATAGATTGATTCAGTTGTGCATTAACCCTTTGGTTGCTCAATTTGGATCTCTCCTTTTGGGAATTTGGATTTAGAAGTAGATCTCATATTTCCCCCATACATTTTAGGGTGGATACCATTTCCATCCTATTCACTTAGCTTAGTGGCATTTGTTTATTCTACAACATTATTTCATTATACTGACTTATGTTTTGGCTATGTATATCCTTTTATGTAAGAGGTGGTTGTTCTAAGTCATCACCTCTTATTTCTTTTGCAAATTATGTTGTTTATAAACTCTTTCCCTTGCTTTGGGGTTAGAGTTTGTTTCTTTTGTTTCAAGATTCCTCTTCCTCTTTATCATAGACGGCTTGATGATTGAATCTTTGATCCCTCTTTGCTTTTCTTTGAAAGATGATATTTTATCTTAAGCACTCCTCTATGGTGGAGGTCTTGTTGATAAGATCTCTTTCTCTTTGAGGATCATTTTTTCATAAGTGACATATCCTTTTTCACATTTATCTATGCTCTTTGATGTAAGGGTCAATACCCTTCACTAAGAATATAGCGTACATTTTTGTTAACATGATATCTCCTTACTTTGTGAAGTAGGTATCCTCCTTTCTCCTTCTTATCATGTCTAGTAGGTAGCCATGATAAGGAGGGGGGCATATATAGGGTCTTCCTTATGCTACAATTTACATTTTGCAATATGCTAAATCCTCCGAAGGTAATGCACATAAGTTACTAAATCCTGAAGAGAAACACAGTTTCAATTTCAAAGATGCTAAATCCTCGGAAGGTAACGCACATAAGTTGCTAAATCCTAAAGAGACACACATTTTATATTTCATAGTGGGGTAAAAGTACAAAGCCATGTCACACTTTTATAAAGGAAAATGTCAACAACACACAAACTTTTTAACTTTAACGACATAAAAATGGCATTTTTGTTTAGAATTTGGAGATGATGTAAACTAATGAAATGTGTAAAAGTGGATGAAATTTATGCCTATAATTTTTTTTAAAAAAATTGATTAAGAATTCACATAGTTTTTAATTTTTTGAAGTCCATTTTCTACCTGCTAAAAAATGCTAAAAAATGAGGGCCATGTTCCCACCAAAAACGTATATGCAAATAATTTTTTTTTCCTTTGATTTCAAAATATGTTATAGATGAAATATATATCTAGTGCAAAAAAGAAGAAAAAATAGTTTTCAATGTATATTTTCTCCATTATAACTACTCAAAGTCGAACATAACTGAAATTGACAAATTTCATCTCCCACCAAATTTCCCCTATCAAAACTACACCATTCAGAAAACAAATTACACATTCTTGAGGAGAACTCTCTCCTCTAGTGTTAAATATAAAAAATTTAATTTTTTTGATAAGCTTTACTATTTTTATTTATTTTTGAAGCAGCTTGTTCTCAAATGTTAAAATACCTACTTGCAGTATTTTGAAATTATAATATATTAGATCTAATTAAAGTACTATAAAAATTATGTGATGACAATCTTGAGTTTGTGATCTAAAAGAGGGTATTTTTATATTTGTAAAAAAATGTCATTAAAAAGAGTAGGAGTTATTGAAACATCATTTTTTATGATATAATTTTATTTCTTTAGTAATTGATATAAAACATGCATTTAATAGATATTTCCAATTGGAAAAGTTGAAGCACTTATCTAACTTAGCTAGAATGAATCTAGCTAGACCATATATTTGACAAAAAATAATTTTAGTTAGAAATACTCAAATTCAGTTGTGCTGATAAGTTAGCCTGAAACGTGACATAGCTTTGTGTTTTTACCACTTGATACAATAATGTGGATCTATGGGTATTTTAAAAGCCGTTAGAAGACGCATTACAACTACAAAGCATAGTTTATGGGTGAACTATTAGATTTAGCTACCTATTGGGCTCTCCCTCCTTGGTGATTCATGGTAAGGTGGGCATCTTACTGGGTGAGATAATCGTTCTCTCTTCTCTCTCTTTTCGCTTTCATGCTAGTAGGATTAGATCATGAAGCTATGTTATTTATAGTGTTGCTCTTATCTTTCTTATGTAATCATTTATGCATTTATGATAGCTTTCCAAATATGATATTAGTATAGGAAGCATTTCTTAGCAAGGTTTCCTTTGCTAGTTGATGTGGGTTTGTTTTTGTACTAACCCCTCTTTTTTGTGTCTTTTAGCTTTGTCTTTGTTTTTCTCATTGTTTTTATACCCTTGTGCATTTATCTTGAGTTAGAATCCTTGGCTTGGGGGCTTATGTCCTTAGCTAAGTGATGTTCTATCTCATTGCGATCCACTGGAATCTTTCTTCTAACTTTACCGCGAGTATGCTCGATTTCCATACTCTGGCTAAAGTGGGGCCTTAATGTATCATCTTAAAATAGAAGGAATTCCATGTTAAGAATATTTATCCCTCCTTAGGGGGTGTTTTGGGCCATTATCATGTTGTCCTCTATTTTTATGCCCCTTTTCCATCTTCTGTGCCTGTTTAGGACTCTGATTGGGCCTCTCCAGGCACTTTTTTTGATGTAGGAGCATCTCGGGTCCTTAGCAATCCTGTGTTACCAAAAAGATGTTTGAATTTTTTTGTTTCTTAGTTCCTTCTTTAACCCAGTTAGTTCAGTGTTGCTTGGTTTCCTTTGTTAACTAGGATTGGTCGGTTATCTCTCTAGTGCTTAGTTAATTCCCTGGCACTCGGTGAGGATTGTCTAGCGCTTGATTATCCTTGCTTAGCGAGTTGTTTATTTTGGATTTTTTTTGAGGCTGACTCTTGCAATTAATTTGGTCATAGATTTAATGCTGGTATCTATCATTGGGAAGCATGTGGACCTAGATCCGGTCATTCCTTCCATTGATGGTGGATCTGAAGGATGACTTGTTTGGTAGCCTCTTGTATATAATGTAATCTTTGGTTGTAGTTTTAGGGGTTAGTTTTAGGAGTTAGAAGATAGAACCTAGAAGTTGGAAGATTATTGTAGATCCTCACATGTTGGAGCACTTCTGTACTTGATTGTAATATCTAGCCTAAACTAGGAATGTCTTATAGCCCAACATGTATCAATCAATTGGAATAAATATATGAAGTTTTCTGCATTATCTCTCTCACTTGTATGTTTGTTTCTTCTACGTGTGATCTCTGCAAGGTGGATTTGGTTAGGGTGTGCCTTTGGCCCCTCTCCCATCCTCCTTTGTGTCAGTTTTCCCCACTTGGCATATTTTCCAGGGGTCTTAAATCCCCTGGATCAAGGTCGACCTCGACCTTGACCTAGGTCCCCCTTTTCATTGGAAAGTTTTCTGGATGCGGGGGGAAGTTCAAAATTTTATTTTTCTTCTTCTAGGTTGACTATTTTAGGGTTCGAAGTGGTGACTCTTAAAATAAATTTAATATTGGTCCACCTCTAAGGGTATAGGCCTAATGGGAATTTATTTCTCATATATCAGCCTCTCTAGAAGTTTGTACCCTAGACTAGTATATAAGGAAGCCTTCTCCTCTCATTTCACATCATCAATGACAAAAATCAATCACAAGCAATCTCATCAATCATCAAGAAGCAAGAAGCAAGAAGCAAGAGAGATCAATAAATATAAGGAGGATCATTAACATCCCTTATTCTTCTTCCAAGAATTCAAGTTCTCCCTTGAAGATCAGGAATTCAAGCATTCAAGTCTTTGAAGGGATTTGGTTCAAGCATTCAAGATTCATCATTCAAACCCTATATCTATCCATCATGGTGGTGTGATCTTCCTTCAAGATCCTTTGTGCATCCTCAAGATTCATTCATTCTTCCTTCAAGGTGGATTCCAAGCATACAATCATGGAGGTTTTGATTTACATTTATGGGTTTTAATTTTGATTCTAAGCTTTGATATTAACATACTTTTTTACATTTCAAATACAATTGCATATCTATTGAATATCATACCTTCATTGTTAGGTCTACTTCTACTACTTGGTAGCACTCTCCATTTTAATTTCAAGGTTAATTCCAAAATCAAGGTTTGACCAAGGCAAACCCCTTATCCAAACAATAAAACCATTTTTCTTGTAGGAACAGGTGTGGAACAATGAATTACAAAGCATATTTTGATACCCTTTTTGGAAAACTTTCGAGATCTATGAACAAAATTTTCATTAGAGCATCGTAGGTCAAGGTTGCCTTGCATTTGGGTCAAGGTTGACCTGGTTCAAAAAAGCAAAATATTTTTGGGTTTTCTCCATCTCTGTGTTTTATTTCCAGATCTAGTTGTAGAATTTCTAGAAACCTAGTACAGACACCAAAAAATGACAATTTCTAGATTTGCTACATTTCAAGATAAGTGTTTCATTTTATCCTAATCTTTATGGTCTATTGTTTCACTTTATTAGGTCCCCTTTCCCTCTTTATCCATAACTAGTTGACTCCTTTTTGCATTGATCATCTCCTTTCGGTTAATCAATTGGAATCTCCTTGTCTTGGATTAGGAGGTAATATATGTCCACAACATTTTCAACAAGCCACACATCATCATAGATATTAAAATATACACATCTTTATATGTTTTTTAATATCTTACATGACCATTTGATGAAGGTCGTTAAACCATCCCTATTAAATCCAACCCCCATTGATAAAAGGGCCAAGGTGTAGTCATCAGATGTAGTTCTTGGGGTGGCACATGAATTAGGTTTTCATGGTATTGACATTTCTGACAAGTCTTCAAAAAGTGGCATGCATCTTTCTCCATAGAAGGCCAATAATATCCTATCCTAAGAAGTTTTTTCGCTAAGGTTAACCCACTCAAATGTGACCCAAAAATTCCTTCGTGGATTTCTTTTAAGGCTAAAATTGATTCCTCCTTCTCTAAACACCTTAAAAGTATTTTGTCTAGACTTTTATGATACAATGTGTTAGATACAAGGGTGTAATGAGAGGCTTGTCTTATGAAGTTTATCTTTTTGTTTTGGGTTTGGTTCATGGATAAAGTTTGGTCTTTTAGGTATGTATAAATGGATCCATACCAAGGTGAGTCATGTCCCACTAATAAGCAAATGGTGTGGGGATGAGAAGGATCAAATGCGGGTTGTCCCACTTCTTCTATCAAGAATTCATATCTTGTGCTTTGGTTTGACATTTGGAGAAGTGAAGATAATGTAGCCATGGCATCTACTGCTATGTTCTTGTCTCTTGGCACTTTCTCAAATGTGATCAATGTGAAATATTTATGATGATCTTCTATCATGTTTTTGTAAGGTATCAACTTATCATATTTGGTTTGATACTCATCATTTATCTGATTAATAACCAATTGAGAATCTTCATATATCTACAATTCTTTCAGCTTCCATTCCAAGGCCAATTTGATGCCAATGACTAATGCCTCATACTCATCTATATTATTTGTACATGGAAATAGTAGCTAGTATGATTTAGGGATTGTTGATCCTTGAGGATTAATTAATAATATTCCTGCTCCTAATCCATGTTGGGTATAAGAGCCATCAAAATATAACTTCCATGTTTTTGCTTCAACATTGATTAAATCTGAATCTAGAAATTCTACCTGAAATGGTATTCTATCACCTGGCCTTTTATTGCATTTCTATCCATATACTCTATATCAAACTTGCTCAACACCATGACCCATTTGGCTAATCTTCCCATCAAGGTTGTTTTGCTTAAGAGGTACTTCAATGGATCAATTTTTGCTATGAGTCAGATCTTATGCAATAACATATAATGTCATAGTTTTTTTGAAGCAAAAAATATTGCCAAACATGTTCTTTCTATAAAGGTTTAATTCAACTCATATTTTACCAAGGTTCTACTTATGTAATAAATGGCTTTTTCTTTTCCATTTTTCATCCTCTTGAGACAAGAGTACCCCTAAAGCATGTTTTTGATGAGACAATTTATCGTCTCTATTTTATGATAATCTTTATGCTTTCTTAAAACATTTCCAAGACATTCATGGACCTATAACTATTTGAACTTGTGATAAGTACAGTTAGAACCACCAAGATTATGGGTAGTTAGATATGAAATGTTTTTCTGAACATTATATATATATATATATATATATATATATATATATATATATATATATATATATATATATATATATATATATATATGTATGTATGTATGTATGTAGTACTTCATATAGCTACTTGAATTTGTGTTCTAATATTTGGGTAAGAATTGATTAGTTGAATTTTATACATATCTACATACTACTAACCTGCTAGGAAAAAGAAACAGCTGGAGAGTGGATCGACTGCATTAAAGAAGAAACGTTGAAGTTCCAACTATGATGGAGAGAGCCATAATAGCACCGAGTATCATGGCACTACTGTGGAGGAGCCATCATCCCAAAAAATATAGGAAATAAATTTGCTATATTTCCTCAGTGCTCATTATTCTATTGAATCAGTTATCTAGACTTTATTGTACTTTATTGTGGGTTGTTATATTTCCTTCTTCTATGGCGAGAACTTAGTTAGAACTTACTTTCATGCTTTCAATAAGCATTAATCCTTTATATAAAGGGATTTGATTGATTAGTTGTGTAATGTGAAAATATATACAATTATTGTGTTTAGCATAGCAAATCTGCTCTTTCTATTTTTCATGTATTGTTCCATTACTATGTAATCAGTTTATGAGAAAATAATGAAAGAGTAATTTGGAGTATACTTTGTGTTAGTAGTTAGCAGAAGCCAACCAAGGGGGCCCACTTGGGAGGTGGAGTACATCAGAATAGATTAGAATTTCTTTCTGTATTTCCTATGCTTTCAAGTAGAATTTATTATTTTACTCCTGCAGCATCATTACTGTGAATGTTCTTGTAACACTTGTAGAGATAGATAGTAAATGCTTTGAGTTGCTAAAATAGGCTTAGGTCAAGTTTACAAGCTTTCAACAGTAATTTCATTAAGTAGTTAAGTGTGCTTACTTTCCTATAGCAATAGCATAGGTTTCTTTTATGCACTTTATCTTCCTATCGCATAGGTAGTATGAGTCTTTGAGGGGCTTAGTGCACAAACTGTGTTATCCCATTTCAAGTATACGTCCTTGGGTTGACAATCTAAATGCATTTCATGATGGGAAAAATAATCCTTAGTATGAAAACACTATTCCTAAGAGAGACATTGGCATGATTATCATTACCTATTTTGATACTATTCATTTTTGGCACCATTATCGGGGATGGTATCAAATTGAGAACCTTAATGAGTCATTCATTTGTTTTTTAAAAGATAGTTTTTCTATTCTTAGTCAATAGTTAGTAGTTGTGAGCTTGATTCACAAGTTCATCAACTCAATTGCATGCATCAAAGAAGGTGAGATGTTCATGGCATATTTCTTCCAAAAGAACCTATTAACCTAAAAGAAGAATTTGAAGAAATTGAGTTACCATTTGTTGATGCAAGTCCCAAGTTTTCTGAATCACCTTCAACAGAAGGAGATCATTTTGATCCATTTGACCTTTGCCCTTTTATAAAAATATTAGCCAGTTTCCTTGATAGCTCTACTCTAGGACCGACTTTTGGTCAAAGCCTTTTGGTTAATAATACTTACCAACCACAGTTTCATTACCCAACACCTCTAGTAATGGAAGCTCTTACCTTTCCATTTCCTATTCCAAGCCTTATCAACAATGTTGACCTCAAGAACATATCTTCTTCGGCTCTTCCAAAGTTATATGGCCTTCTGACATATTTTTATTTGAATTTGACATTTTTTGTCAATTTTTTTACTACAATAGTGATAGTCGTAAGCTCAAGTTGTTCCCAACAACATTGAAGAAGTCGGCTCTTAGATGGTTCATGGCATTAGGAGTGAATGCAATAGCTAATTGAGATGAGATGCGTACGTTGTTCTTGGCTAAATATAAGGAATATTGCAAAGGTGGTGACTCAAGAGAAAATGACATCTTTCAAATGCCACAGAAAGAGGATGAAACTCTAGAGGATTATATTTTGCGCTTCTTGTACAACTTGTAGAAGAATCCACAACATGTGCTGGAGGAAGATTATCAGAAACTCCTTTTCTTGAAAGGAGTAAATGGCAACTATTTGGAAGCATTAGACCTTATGGCTAGGGGAGACATATCTCAGTCCACATGGGATGAGCTCAAGAAAATCTATCTTAATTATTCAAGGTCAGCTATAAAGAAAGGGAGAGGATTCTGACACACAGTTGCTCAAGGAAGTGACTCTAGCATTTCCAGGATAGAAATCTCAAACCTGTTGTCAGACTTCAAGTAGGACATCATTAATGATGTCTCTACACACCTAGACATGATGAATACCAAAAGGAAGCATGCAGACATGGAATCACAGCTTGTTGAATACTGTCCAAATTGCTACAAGCAAAAGAATGATTTTCAATGCAAGATGGTCACAAACCTGGAGAATCAACACCTTCCAACTGAGTATTTAAAGATAGAAGGAGAGGACAAGCAAGTGTTCTTTGTTGCTCAACATCAGCCATGGGCCACAAGATAAGGTATGCCTCAAGATCCTTTGCAAATTTCAAATCGTTATAATAATCAGTGGCAAAATGGAATGTCCAAAACCCTCCTCAGTATACTCAATCTACTTGGAATAATGTCTAGCACAATAATCAACAAAACTAATGGTTTAATCCACAACAACTCCAATGGCCACAACCTCCAAATAAATAGTAGTCACCACAAGAGAATTGGAAACCCACTAACCAATGGAGAGGACCTCAACAATAGCCTAATCAAAATCCTAGGTATCCACCTTTGCCACCTCTAGTGAATCCACCTGCAATTATGCCACCTCCTACAAATACAAATCCTCCAAAGCAGACACAGTTAGCTACTCAGCCACAACCGAATCCAAATAGTCAACCACAATAGTAGTAAATGTATGTTACTGATGTGCAATAGTACCCTTCTTATGCACTCAACATAGCCAAAATACACCTAAGATCAGGAACTACTCTGCCTACACCTGAACCCCCTCTCATCACAAAAGTGCCAGACCTTCCTTCAACATCAGTCCCACTTCTAGAGAATGCTTTGCCAAATAAAATTCCCCTAGCTAATGTCTCCAATCTACCTGATGTTTAGACCTGAGAAAAACCTCATTTTCCTTAGAGGCTTAGTGTGGACAAACCTATACCCAAAGAAGACCGACTGTTTGATATCCTTGAACAGCTAAAAAGTATGCATATCCAGATTCCACTATTTCAAGCCATTAAGTATGTTCCTATCTATGGAAAATAAATTAAGGAAGCTTGTCTCAAAAAGCCTGGATGAAAGAGAAAGGATCCCAAAATACTTCATGTTATAGGACAGCTAGTTGATATTATGTTGGGAAAGCTTGTAATTCCAAAGTATTCTGATCCTAGGAGCCCGATTGTCACTATCATCATTAATGGTCAGTTTGTGAAAAATTGTTTAATAGACTTAGGTACTACCATTAATGTCATGACTAAGGATACCATGCATAAACTAAGCATAGAAGGATTGTGAACTACTCCAACAATCTTTCAACTTGTAGATAGTTCTACTGTCACCCTAGATGGCATGATAGAGGACATAATAGTTACCTTAAACTCCTGGGAATATCCTGTTGTTTTCATGATTTTATCACCCAAGGTAAATCTTGTTGGTTAACCTGTTAATTTAGGATGACCATGGTTAGCAATAGTTGATGCCAACATTAGTTGTAGATTAGGGAACATGACAATTTCAGATGGCCAAGCAACTAAGAAACTAGCATTATACCCTCTAGCTCAACCTTAGCCAGATTTAAGCACCCCTATATGGCCAGAGTTGGGAGATGGCGAAGAAGAATTGAACTCTATGGCTCAGCTCATGATGTTACATAGGCAGTCTTTTTTGAAGTTGCAAGAGGAAGATGCAGTGATTAGGAGCATCCTTACTAATGACTGTGTTGCTATAAAAGATATTTCTGAGAGATGTATGTTACAATTGTCTACCTATGAAGACCGTGTTGAGGATTGTGTTTTTCCATCATAACCTAATATTATCCATGAGTTACTACCCTATGAAGTATTTACTAGTCCTATCTTTGAAGTATCCATGCTTAACCTTACCACTACTATTGAGCTTTCCTAGGGTCATACCCTTCATGTTAATAACAAGCTTCCCTCATAGCAGTAGGAACAATTAACCAAACTCTTACAAAGACATGAAAAATCCTTTGCATGGGACTATGGGGATATGAAGGGACTGAGCTCCACACTTTATACTCACAAGATTTATATTAATGAGGGAAGTCAACCACTCCGCTAGCCTTAGAGAAGGATTAACCCAACGTTAAGAGAAATAGTCAAAATAGAGTTACAAAAGCTACTAGATGTTGGTTTTATATATCCAATCTCTGATAGAAAATGGGTATCACCTTTGGTCATAGTGCCTAAAAAGGGGGGTAAATGGAGAATTTGTGTAGATTATAGGAAATTAAATAGAGCCACAAAGAAAGATCATTTTCCCTTACCTTTCATTGATCAAGTACTTGATACTTTAGTTGGTAAAAAGTATTTTTCTTTTGTTGATGGATATAGTGGATACAACCAAATTAGTATCACTCCAGAGGATCAAGAAAAGATGACATTTGCATGTCCCTGGGGAGCTTATGACTATTTTTTCCTACCATTTGGGTTGTGTAATGCTCCAGCAACATTCCAAAGGGCTGTAATTAGTATTTTTGCTAACATTTCACATGATTGCATGGAAATATACATGGATGATTTTACTGCATTTGAGGTCACTTTTGAAGAAGCTCTCCAAAATTTGGAAAAGGTGTCGATCAAATGCAAGGAACAAAATCTCTCTCAACAGTGAGAAATGTTTTATGTTGATGCAAGAAGGCATTATACTTGGACATTTTATTTCAGTAGCAGGTATCCAAGTAGACCAAGCATAAATTAGGTAATCCTCACATTGCCTACACCTACGAAGAAAAAAGAGGTAAGATCCTTCTTAGGACACACTGGCTATTATAGGCATTTTATTTAGAATTTAAGTCAAATAGCTAGTCCTCTATACATCCTACTTACCAAATAGGTTGAGTTTATATGGACATCAGCTTGTGATGAATCCTTCATACAACTCAAGTCACTTCTAACAACTGCACCACTCCTTAAAGGACCTGATTGGCCTCTACCATTTCAAATACATGTAGATGCCTCAGACTATGGAATAGGTGTTTTCTTAGGACAAAATCCTAGTAACCTTGAAAGCAACATTTACTATATCAGCAAGAGCCTACATGGACCAGAGTTAAATTACACAATAACTGAAAAAGAATTACTGGCAGTAGTTTATGCCTTAACAAATTCCTCCATTATATAATGGGTTACCCCATATTTGTTCATACTGACCATGCAATAATCAAGTATCTAATGAACAAACCTCCCATCATAGTCAAGTTAGCAAGATGGCTTCTTCTTTTGTAGGAATTTGATATAACTATTATTAACAAGCCAAGGAAGGCAAATGTAGTGGCTAACTATTTATCCAAAATTTAGAATACTGACTCAGATGCTACTATGGTTGATGATACATTTCATGATGAACACCTATTCCATATTGCTGTCAAAATCCATGGTATGCTGATATAGTTAATTACCTTGCAACTGACAAAATCCCCCACATTTCTCTCCAAAGGATAGATGAATGCTTGTTGAGAAAAGTTTCTAATTCTCCTAGATTAACAACACCTTATTTTATACTAGTCCAGACCAAATCATCAGAAGGTGTGTGTGAGAGGATGAGATATATGATATTCTCCACACTTGTCATGATGAGACATGTGGAGGCCACTTTGCATCCAAGAGGACAACTCTGAAGATCTTGACAATAGGTTACTACTAGTCAACACTTCACAAAGATGTAGCTAGCTACACAATAAAATGTGACAAATGCCAGAGAATGGGTCATCCCACCCACTAGTACAAAAACAGCAATATATGACCAAATAAACTACCAAAAATTGTAGATAAATGACCAAATTTGGTCACGTGACCAGTGGTAGTTTATTGCCGGTCATTTATCTCGTGACCAAATTTATGACTAAACTATTTGAGTCATTTATTTGGTCACTGATTTGGTCATATATTTAGTCATTTGTTTGGTCATTTATTTCATCATTTGGTAGTTTATTTGGTCATTTGGTCATTTATTTGGTCATTTGGTAGTTTATTTGGTCATTTATTTGATCATTTGGTAGTTTATTTGGTCATTTATTTGGTCATTTATTTGGTTGTTTATTTGGTCATTTATTTGGTCATTTATTTAGTCATTTATTTGGTCATTTATTTGGTCATTTATTTGGTCAATTATTTAGTCATTTATTTGGTCGTTTATTTGGTCATATATTTAGTCATTAATTTAATCATATATTTAGTCATTAATTTAATCATATTAGGGCACGATAGAATCGAACCATCATCCTCCTACTTGTAAAGTAGGTGCTCTTCCATTGAGCTAGTACCCTTTAAAGAATAATCATACCATGTATACTAGTACTGTCCAGTAAACATGATTTCAAGTTTTCCCATCTATAGTTCAAGGGTAGCAAAGCTTAAGGGGAAGATGACTAGTGATACTTTAAACTCAATGGTGAAGTTATTCAATGTGCAATATAAGAATGAAGTGAATTATGACATTGGAAAATACATTACATGTGGCTTGTTCCCCTTATGCCCACAACATTTGCCCATTTCCCCTTCTGTTGTTATGATAGGCCTTTAAAAGACCTCTTTTGTGTATGCATTTGTATTATTCATTTGCATAGTTGTTGGCATTGTATCTTGGTTTGTGTTCAAGGTTTGTTTGTTGGGTGAGGAGCTATGAGATGGGCAATATTTTTTATCATTTTGATGAGCAAGGTAAGATGAGCCTATATCTTTTCTCTTTTTAACACCTTCATCATTGTTAGCTAGTGGTCTAAATTCACTCTGAGGAGACTCTTCAACCATTTTTTAAGTCTCAATTATATCACCTAACAAGTGCCTTGCATTATCAGATAACGAGGTTTGTGTGTATGGCTTGATTCTAGACAATGGCACAATGGCATTTTGATTTTGAAATTGATTTTCATTTTTCACTTGCTGTAGTGCCAGATTGTCCATACTTATATCACTCACCCCAGTCCATCGTCTCAAGACCACTTTTTCAGCTGTGTTAGAATTGCCACTCTTAGATAACAAGGTCCTTTGGCTTTCTATCTTTTCATTTTTTTTCATACCCTCATTTTTAGATCCTCTGACCTACTTTTGTTTTCTTTCAAAGAGATGTATGGCATCTTGGACACTCAATCTTTTGATAGACTCGGGCTTTTGAGTAGGCTTTGGTACATTACTACTACCACAATTACTCTGAGCATCATCACAATCACTACTCAATTCCTTCTTTGAACCTATAACTATATCCTGAAAGTAGTTAATGCTCTTAATCACTACAAAATTAGATCAGTGTGATCCTACTCTCCCATTCTGAACTTGTCTCACTAGAGAAGATGACTGTCTTCTTTGAGGAGACCGGGCTGAATGCGTATCTTTATCAGCATAATATTTATTAGCCATGTCTGATCCCTACTGTTCAATTTGAAAGGAAGCTATATTTATGGATTCAAAACTTGCATCAGTAATGAGATTGTCAAATCTAGAATACACGTCAGGCTTTACAAGGGAATTGTAAGTAACTGATGAGTTTTCTGAAGCACTGCTATTGTTGGAATTCAAGTTAGAAACCCCAATTTGGGAATAGGAATTACTTCCTTCCTGATTAAAACCAAAGAATTGGAAGTTAGAGAGATTTAATGTAGATTGATCCTTCAGTGAATTCAGAGGGGTGATAGAAACTTGATTCTCTTTCAATATTTTGCCAATTTGCTTTGTGTTTGAAACTGAAACAACAGAGTCCAATGACCTGTAATATGCTTCTTCTGGAAAATATGTTAGAGTCAAATTTGAAGACTTTTGAGATGTAATACCACTCTATACAGAATCCAAATCCTCATCTCTTCCTACCATGTCTCTAAATTCCCCTTGAGCATCAGGTTCTTTGTTGTTTTTTGGGGAGAGAAATGGTATGAAGTTGCCACATAATCTATTTCTCAATACATCCAAACTTGGAAAGATGTCATTTGACTCATTGACTATGGAGTAAATTTCTCGCCATTTCTGACATAATGCCATAAACTTGGCACAAACATCCTTGTGAATCATCTTGGTCAGAATCTATGATAATTGACCCAAATATACAAAATTAATGGTACATATGGTAAGGGATAAATTGTACTTTTCATTGCAGAAGACAATCTCAGCACCCAATGGGTGCTGCAACAGACTGTGACCATTATTTTAGGTCCAGTTTTATCAATTAGCTTTTGATCGTGCAACTTGGTATCTGGAAAAAATAGAAAAAATCATTGGACTACATGCATGTAGTGCTTGATCTCAAAAAATTGTGAAGATGAAGTACAACCAAGAATATTGAGAGCATTAGAATATCCCTGTTACAGTTTTGAATAATAACTATGTGAATTGAAAGCGAAGAATTACCTCATACAAGTTGCACCAAATCTCTCTGCAAATATCATGAGATTGCCCATTTGTTCAATCTCAAAACTAGCAGCAGCATGAGCAAAAGCCATCCTTAATTCTTGCTCTAATGCCATGAGTCTCACACCTATTGCTCGTAAAAGTTCCTTCTTGATTAAACGTGAACTTTTAGGGCTGAATAAGCTTAAATATTAGAAAAAAAAGGATAAGCCCTAACTGAGAGCGCCTTTCAAGATTTCATTTGCTTCCTCAGATTTTAATACTTACTTTGAAACGTCAGTTTCTTCTCTTCCACTCGACTGTACACTAACCAAACAAGATATTTCAAACAACTTGATTTTTAGCATACAATAGAAAATGTGTTCAACATCTAAAAGCAAATACTGATCAAAGATATTATAGAACCACATAATACAAGTAACAATAAATCGTAAAAGATAAAATTACCTTTAAGATTTCTCCTTTCCTATTGACATCTACCCCAAAAGTACACAAAAATGTGAATATTTCAGTATTCAAAAGATTGTAATTGAAAGTTACATTGCAATTGAAAGTAACAAGTATGCTAAAATATCTCAGAGAACTCTAGAAATAGATAATGAGTTTGGAGTGTTTTAGGGTTTATTCAATTTGGAATGATCTGAAATTATCAGTGAGATTAGATATCTTAGGCTTCTCATCAAAAGTTGAAGGGACCATTGAAAGAGAGAGACCCATTTTAATGGAAATTGGAGCCAGGAGTCCAACAAGTTTTATTGCAATACAACTGGCTTGCAAAAGTTCAAATCATTTATTTCCCAAATCTCGCTTACTACCAGCCATCTGTCATGTTCACCCTAAGCATTCAAATTGAAGTACAATGTCTTTAAAACTGCAATAAATTGGATCTATTATATAATCAAACTGTGACATTGAAATTCTAAAAGAAATTGCTAACTGTCATGTAGGAAAAATTTGAAGAGAAGATGAGATAAACTACCTATGATTATCTTAGGGAATTATAAGAGCAAATATTATGCACTAAACTTTACAAGCTAGCAGTTAAGCTGAGAGGTTTCCAATCTTGTTAGTTTTCCACACATGAGCATTTTCAGTTTCCCCTGGCCCCAAAATAATCAGACATACTATTGCTTTCAGTACCTAGTAGAAGGTGCAATGCCCACCTCCAGATTCTATTTAATTGACCCCCTCCTCAAGCTCTAAACTCACCCAATCTCCTCTTCTCTTCTAATCTGTTCTGTCACATATAATTGAGACATTTTTCTAGGGCCTATTCACTAGTCATTTCTGAAGGGCTGGCAAGTATTTGTTATCAGAGGTTTCATTAGATATTCTCGACTTTCCTTGATGATTGAAATTCTCTACATGGGAGGTTTGGTAAGAATGTGTAATTGGTTTTGTATATTGTTAAGCATGTCTGCCATTGGGTTTCAGTGGGTAAGGTAGGTATTATTCTTAAGGTATTGCTAATTTTGGGCTTCACTTTGGTATTTGGTGGTCATTGCTCTGCCCTATTTTCATGTTGCTTGCTCCTTCAGGTGAAGCTCTGCATGATTTCTATCCGAGCTCCAGATCTGTGTACAGTTTGTCAGGGTGAAAGCTAATAACATGTTCAATTCATAATGGGATTTTATTAAATTGGATTAATGTTTCCTGATGTCACTCAGTGTTCTCTTTAATAAATGTGGTTGTACATATTGTAATTCTCTGAGTTCTTAGGCAACAAGTTGGTCTTCTCCTGCACAATTGATCCATTTGGATTTGCTATCAAGCACAAATCCAATGGAGAGGTCATGTTTAATTTCTCATATAGTAGCTTGGTTTTCAAGGATTGGTATCTGGAAATCAGCACAATTCTTCCCACATCAGCTTCATTGTATGGGCTTGGAGAGAACACACAGCCCAATGGGGTTAAGATTGTCAAACATCACATTTCCAACTATAATATCTGACAAAAACCTCCCTAAATCCTCTGACCATTGCATTCCATGAGAGGGCATCTCTTCGAGGCTTTTATACTACCACATTTTGCTAAGGATAAATCAAACAGATCTGTCAAGTTAATAGATAGGATATGAAAGAAAAATCCTAGTTAACCTTAACAAAGAAAGCAGGCGTAGAACAGAAGAAACCAAACCAAGAGGAAGAAACAAGGAAATAAATGGAAAAAGGGAGATTAACAGGAGAAAGACCTATTTGACTGTAGTGTTTGGATACACAGAAACAGAATAAAAACTACGAACACACCATCACAGGATCTCATTAGAACAGGGGGAGATTAGTTGGGGCAGTGATTTAAAACATATTGACATTAATAAAAATCCAAATTTCTTATGAACCAATTTTACAATTGTTACTATATTATCAGATTCCACTTCCGAGTAGGTTTAGAGATGCACCTGATTCACCAGTCTGGATGCAGGCATGGACTTCTCTAAATCATCGGATAGCTTTGGAGCAACAGATTCAAAGGTTTTATAATAGTCGGAGGTGGTGCCAATCTGGAACAGTCCTTCGATGGCGGTTGGAAAGTGACACATATTCTCTGCATGACACATTGCGGGAAGTAAAAAAAATTTGAAGTAGTGTAATATAGTTACATTTCAGAAGTCTATCATCTGAACATATTTTCTAGCAACAATTTTATGATACTGAAAGTGATTAAGAATATTGTGAAATCTTGAATAAAAAATTATATTCTAAAATTTGAATTCTGAATCAATTTTGTGTGCAAATTCATACCTCAAATCTGAAATAACACATAATTAATGATGTTTTCATATATTCACTGTGACTTGAAACAAAATTCTAATCATTCAGGCCTAAAAAATGATGATTCCAAATCTACAATAGACTGCTTAGGGAAATTTATGGTTTTAGAAACAAATGTTGAATAAAAATTCATAACAACTACTTCAGTCTAAACATCATTTAGAGTTTCATATAAAAGTAAAATCATTTCAGCTGGATTGGAAGAAAAGTCTCCTAAATTTATTTTATTTTTAATATAATATTATATACATCCTAAAGTTTAAAATATTTCCTAAATTGTGATAGTTCTATCAGGATCACTGTGTAGTTTTTGAGTCAAACTCATTGACCCATGTTTCATGAGTAGTGTCTCACAAGAACTCATCTCTCATGAGAATGAATGGAACACTAAGCACTCATTTCATCTAGGTGATGCTCACAAAGGTGAAGCACTGGAACTTCCTGGGAGGTCACCCAGCCGAGTACTAGTCCAGCTCAAGCATGCTTAACCACGGAGTTTCCTCCAAGGTTAAGCCAACTTTTCTTGCAACCCCATTTGTAAAACCTTCAGCAAGTGGTGTGCCTTATGAACCACTCATTATAAAACCCCTTAAGCTCATCAATTGATAAGTAGGAGATATTTTCCACAGCAAGTCAAATTGTGATATTGCTATCAAGATTCAACTGTGCATTTTTTGAGTCAAACTCATTGACCCATGTTTCATGAATAGTGGTTCACAAGAACCCATATCTCATGAGAATGAATGGAACACTAAGCACTCATTGCATCTAGGTGATGCTCATAGAGGTGCAGCACTGAGACTTCTCGGGAGGTCACCCAATCTTCTAAATGTTGGATAATTTTTATATTGGAATTGTACGGTCATATACCTCTTCTGGTTTGTAGATCTTATCTAGAACCACTAGAAATTCTTAGCAACTTCATTTTTACTGGAATAGAACATCTATATGCCCGTGTGGGTTCAAACACTCCACTTTTTCTGATGGATGTAAAGGCATTGATTGGAAGAAATGCTTCATGGGATGAGGCTACCACATCTACTACTTGAGATACAAGAATATGTTGAAATGACACTACATCATTTACATCAAGCAGTGAACTCTTATATCACAATCGCTATGAGTGGGTAAGAGGAAGATATTTTTGTTTAGTTTTTATAATGTAAAAAAATCTCTCCCCCCAAGTGCTTACAAAATAAAGTTTGTAGAATTTGCAGCGAAGTTCACTTTCATGCAGATCTTTGAACATTTTCATGCAGAAGTATATGCAGAACTTTGAACTTTCATGTAGAAGTATATGCTGATAAACAGTTACAAGGAGAAAAAGTTCATAATGAAGGAAATTCTAATAGAAGTCAACACCAAACATACTGATATTTGAAGTATGATGCTATTAGAATAAGACCACAGTGTTAAACTTGTAATAATCATGGTTAAAACAATAAGATGGAAATATAAGGATAGTAGTTTCAGATTTACAAAAGATCAAAGATCAACATGATAGTGGAGGCATCAAGATACCATGGAACAGTGATTTGAAAAGAGAATGTTAAAAAATAGTAAAGACATAGTCAAAATAGTCAAAGGGGTCATCAAAGTGTCAAAACAGTGCTATTAGCAAAGATGAGGAGATTCTATAAGAAGTTGCCTTCAAACCATAACAGAGCACCCATGAAAATTAAGGAAAAACTGTTACAATGTTGAAAAGAATAGAGCTAAGACAAAGATATACATCTAAATCTCTCTTCAAACTAGTTCAAGGTAGTGATAAACTAATTAGACTAGTGTTATTCATTGATTTAAGACAGTGGTCTGGGAAAGATGTCTAAATACAGTGAAAAAGTAGAGACGTAAAGAGATAAATAACATGTACAGGGAGATACAAGCTAGGTTAACTACTATGTCAAAGAGATCAGGTTTCATTGTTAAGAATAAGAGAGACTCATTATTGGAATAGTGAAAGGAATCACTGTAGTTCCAAGGAATAAAGGTGTTTCTACTATGATGATAGTATTTCCATGAAGAAACATAGATGTTACAATCACAAATAGAGACAGTTCCTAAACAAAATGAAACCTTATAAAAAATAATTCAACAATTAAACAAATGAGATTGGCCTAATTTCTATAAGCAACATGAAACTTAGTGCCAAACTCTTTTGGGAAAAGGTAAATGACATTGTCCAAGCATCCACAAAGGTAAGGATTACAATCAGATCTAGAGAAAAGAGTTCACTGCTAAAAATGTAGCATCAGTTGTAATGATAGTGAAAAATGTCATGAACAATATGTTTAGGACAGTGGCTTTGAGGCATGAGATAGTAGAAAACTAGGCACTGTTATCACATGATATGAGATAAATGTATGATGAACAAAGTGAACAATACTAGGACAAAAGTAAAAATTTAGAACAAAGTATGTCCTTGTTTCAGAGCTTGCAGAGATGAGTAGAACAATTATAGAAATGGCCCAATATTTTATACATGATAGTCATATTGAAGCATTAATTTCAGAAACAAAGGAAATTTATCCAATAGATTCCTTGGAATGTAGGAAATATGAAAATATTATGGAAATAAAGGAAGATTCCAGCCAAAGGAGAAAAATGATTCCCTTGAGTACTGAGCCATTTTTTAAACAACCTAAAATATTTAACTAAACTTCAAAAGCATAAGGCCATGGAAGTAAACTTAAAAAAGTGTCATAGGCATATATTTCAAAAGGATCAGAATAGTGAAATGGCAGTCAAAAGGAATTAATGCTGCAAAACAATGGCATCAAGGACATCTCACTGTTTTTAGAGACCACTCATTAATTTCAACGCAACCCACTGCCCCATGAAACAGATTCATTGTTCTACATTGTCAGTGAGAGATATAATGTACAAGAAGATACCAAAAAAGTGGCCACAATATGTAAAAAGCAGTGGTATCAACATGTTTTAGAATAGAAAAGATACAATAGCCAAAATAATACATAATGAAGCATTCAACATAGAGGTTATAATCACATTGAAACCAATGTTTTAATTAACTTAGGAAGTCACTGTTCTAAAAGTTTCATTGCTCTAAGTTGGCAATGTTCCAAGGGTCCCTTTCACTGTCTATGTATCTCATGAATGTTCTCACATAAGTTTCTATGGTTATGAGAGGAGAATTTTTCACTTTTGGAGTCTTATAATTTCTCCACCTGTCCACCATATAGAGTATCATTTTCTTGAGATCATGGATCATTTTATAGGTCATCAAGATTTCCAACATGAGGACGCATTGATCAAGACATTGTCAACACAAATTACCAAGATGTAGAGCACTGTTGTAAAGAATCGTTAAGTAAACCAAAAGCGCCCTTGAGAAGAATGCATTCAAGTAAAAGGTAACAAGTCTAAAAAGTGACAAAGAATGCAATATTGGATGAAAGAGAGAAATCTGTGCAAATAATTCATGACATCAGTTCAAGCCTAAAAGGTGAAGGTTTAGAGGAAAATGCAATAGTTACACATAAAAATGCTGTGACCTTTAAAGAGAATGGGAACATATAAAAGCAGTGAAGATAGAAGTATAGAACATAGTCGAAGGAGTTGTTAAAAGGCTAGCAATTACACCTAAAGTAGGTGCAAGGTTTAAGCTTATAGGTTTAAGATATTTTTTGTCATGATCAACATCTTTCATTCCTCTACAACAATAACAAGTTCATACTCTACTACTGACAAATTATTATCCTCTTTGACCTCGAAATTAGTTGTATCTGTCACCTCAACTCTCCCTCATTTTTCCACTGCCAAGCTCATAGAACCCCTGTATATATCAATTTTTGCATTCCAGAGGATTACAGTTGTACCAGGCTTCATCAACGTCCACTGCACACATTATAGCTATAATGTCACATTCCAAGTCAACATATTGACTATTAATCTTAAAGGTAAAGGAATAAGAGGTCTAGTCCATATCCCAAATCCATCAATTGTAAAATTTTCAATGAATAGAGCAGTATGCATCTGATAAGGAAGAAGGTTATCTTTTATTATAAATGGAAGATCAGAAACCAGAACATTACAAAATAATGTCAACAGGGGATGAGATCAGGAAATTTTTGATATGTTACAAAAGGCTAACAATTCTAATCAAGTTATTTATAACTTTCTGCTGAAATGCCAATTGTGTTGCAATGTTTGATGTTGATTAAAAAAAAGATTGGTTTTCTACTCCACCCTAATTTCTTGTATCAGATACCTTAATAAAAGATTAATGAGAAATATTTTTGTTGATTGAAAATAGCTAGTGGGTTTTCTAAATTCAATCATTTCTAAGATAAGATAAATATTGATGCAAAAGCAAACGTTATCATTGTAAGTTACTTGCTTTCAATCCTTCTTACCATAAGGAAAAAGCATATGCTATCCAATAGAATGTAGTGTTGTCACAGCCTTGTTCAAGAAAAAGAAAGAATGACAATTCCTAGAATGTTGAGCTAGAAGTGATCAAATTATAATAATTACATTTTGAAGCAGTGGCTAAATATTAAGATTCAAAATAGGCTCATCCTGCAATACATGCAAATAATTCTAGGTAAGGATATTTGTTCAATCAAATCCCCATTCTTACTAAAAAATATGCCAAGACACACCATTACGAGAGAAACTAGCTCAAAGATGCAAACATGAAAAGGAAAATAACCTTAAAATCATTCGTGATTACATTTCTTAAAAAAATTATTCTCAATGGTGGTTATGTGAACCTGGCATCCATAAAATGTAAGAACTAATTCACCAAGTGAGCAGAATAAATGTAAAACATGTATACAAACATCATCATACACATATTTACAATAAGTTGCACATTACTAGTTAAAGATAGGATTTCAAATAAAAAATCCATTGACATGAAAGATACCTTGCTCATTCCTAACGGTTAAAACAATCACTCCAGTTTCATCCTCAACCAAGCACTGAACAATACACATTTGACAAACCTGAGGGCCATCAGGTCGTCCCTTTTACAAGTGAGTATGTGAACTGAACACCTTGAGAGTTAATGTATGACCCCTAGTACCTGGCTTTAGCTGGTTAACTTTGACAAATGTAGGTTTCCTCATCCATGGCTTTGAGTCTGTCATTTTGATGAATCTGAAAAATCAATACAAACACATAATCAGAATTCTAAGTATTAATTATTCAAACAATTGTCCATTGGTGATTCTAGGGCTTAAATTATAAAATAAAACTATTTAATTTCAATAACTATTTCAATGCATGAGGTTCACAAGCATTCCATTGAAAGGAAATCTGATGTTGTCATGATTACTATTTCTGATATGGGTTTTGTGGAGGTTATCAGTACATGTAAAGGAGATGACAGGATGGATGCCAAGGAACGAGAAGTACAAGATTTTCAATCTACAAATTCCACTGTAGTAGATGATTGCCAAGTTAGCTCCAGTCAATAATAGTTGATAACCCTTCACAAGACATGTCTATAGTTCTGCCTTCTGACTCTGATGAAGTATTAAAAAGAAATAATAAAAAGGCAGACAAAAATAGTTCAAGTCATTCTGAGGGAGCTCTTCCAGAGAAGGGAGCAAGATATCTATTTATTCACATAGGTTGTCAAGCTTCAGAACCGGGCAATAAAAATATCCAGAGAAGATCATAGATAGCAATTGGATTGGAATAGTTTTGGAAGGATAGGTATGCTCAAGCAGATGTTGATGAGGATAGTTTAAAATCATTTTCTTGTTCATTGAATTCATCGATTAATAATGGAGACTTCAAATCATAAAATCAAGAACATTCTCAAGAATTAAATAAGCACCATACAAGTAAAGCACTGGCGAAAGAAAAAGAAAATAAGATGCAAAAAGTTGCACTGTCAAAGCAAAATAGTGAGCTTAAGGCTTCTAGAGTCATGTATGCTCACAAAAAGCTGCCAAACTCTCCATTGTTGAAAAATGGTTGTATTTTGTAAGGTGAAAGCAAAGGAAAATTGTTATTGAGTTGCATTTGGGTGGATCAATGAGTGAAGGCACAAGCAATCCCAAGCTTGTTCCATTCATAAAGACAGCAATGCTGGTGACCCCAGTTGTACAAAGTTATGGGCTTCAGCACCGACTGCACTGTTGAATCATAATAATACAGAAAAGGTGGCTGGCAAAGTTGAAAAGCCCAGTGATGTGCCCAAGGTTGATTTAATAAATAATTTCCCCGAGATGGAGAGACTGGCTTCCATGACTTCAACTTTTTGGAATTAGGAAGGAATTCAGAAATTAGATGAACTAACTGACAATAATGTTTCAGGAAGATTTGTTATTTTTTTTAACGAGAAGGTACAGCTTTCTCAGACACAGCTCTCACACAAAAAGAGTTGACACTTCGAGAATTCAATTAGGAATACTCTGAATTGTTGAAATAAAACTGAAACTTGTCCAAGAATATCTGATTGATTGGCAAGCTAGAAAAACGCTTGATATCAACTGTTGCTTGAGGATTCGTCAAAATCTCTAAGAAAAGTTGCAATTCTGAAAGTGTGTCATCTTGTTTTTGTTTTCTCAACATTAGTAATATTGAATATTGAGTGGGTAACCGAGCCTTGGTACTAAGCTTTGTTTTGAGGGGCCCGATCCAAATGATTGCTAACCCTGGTATTTTCTAGATTGATCAATATTGCAAATTCCTAAGGGTTACACAGATTTAATAATCAGAATTTTCCTCGGTGGAAGAATTGTCCTTGATGCAGATGGCAAAATCAAATAGGGTTCATGATCACTAAATTTATTCCAAGAGATTAACAATAGTCTTTCCCAAATGTTGCAGAATCATTTACTTGAGTGAATAAATAAGAGCCAGGTAGAGGACGGAGAGAAAAATGAATACTGTTATCACAATAGGCGCAAAGTAATTCCTTCCATACATTTTATCGAACATTTAAATAACAAAATGAATAAAATCTTCAGAGCATTTACAAAGTTATCAAAATCAAAATCAAAGTACCTCGGGCCTCAAGGTCCAATATGTCAACACAAACCCTCAATAAGAAAATATATATATATATAAACAAAATCAGAGCATTTAAAAAGTTTTCATACCAAAACAAAGCATAGAATCCTAGTGAATATTAGGGCCACCTGAAATATCAAGCCCCCAGCTCCAGTATGTCGACAAAAACTATCATTAAGAAAATGCAGATCTTTCTCAAAATTGGGAAGATGAAATTTAAAAAACCACAAGCAAAGCCATCCACCCTCAATTGATTTTTGCAGAGCAAAGATTTCTATTGTAGAACAGTGCGTGCATAGAAGAGAGATTAACTTTTGCACGGCCCATCCTACCTCTGTTCTTTCCCTCTCAATCCACCGCTCTCCAATATTCCTAAAACCTGCGAACCCAAATAAAAATGATCAAAAACATGTCAAATATTCACTTCCCCCCATCCCTCTACCTTTGCCGCCAATTGAAAAATTAGCATTTCTTTTGTCTTAATTTTTAATTTAAGACAATTCAAATATTTTTTATTTTTTATATAAAATAATTAAAATAGTAATTTAAGTGTTAAAGACAAATTATTAATTTTGTCTCAAAGAAATGTCTTAAATTACCCTCTTGTGTAGTAGTGATTGAGCGCATTTGATAAATGTATCTGAATAATATAACAGATAATTAAATTCAAACTTTTAGCAATAATGCATGAATAGCCACGCTTGGCACATTCTGACCATGAATAATCTTTTGGCTGGCTCGAGCTTGCCTGAAAATTAAACATATGTATCAGCAATATTTGAATAATGGCATAACTACTAAAGTTCACCTTGGGATACAAACAAAATAATGAAACATCTAAAAATTATAAAGCACATAAAATAGTTAATGTGAAATGCAACAATAAGTCTATTGGTGAATAGAATATTAGAGCACAGAGAATAATGTTTGCATAATAAGTCTATTGGCGAACACACATTATTGCTCAAATGCAACTTCTAAGAATATAAGTATATGATATTATCAAAAGTTAATGTGTAAAGGAGTATTAATCATTCATTTAGTCATTTTTATTATTAGGGTGATTAATTATTTAGTCATTTATTTGGTTATTTTACCCGATGACCAAATTGGTCATTTATTTAGTCATTTATATTTGTGAATTGAAAAAAATGGGTGGAACATGATCAGTTTTAGTCACGTGACTAAAAATTTTAGTCACCTGGTCATTTATTGCCCAAATTCTACTAGTGACCAAATTAGATGAAATGCCCCTAAACCCACAAGTGGTGGTAACACCATTTGAAAAATGGGGTATGGATTTCATTGGTCCAATAGATTCTTCTTCAAATAGGAAATCCTACATCCTAGTATGCATAGATTATCTAACCAAATGGGTGGAAGTAAAAGCCATCCAACATGCACAAGATCAAAAGGTAGCAAAGTTTTTATATGAGGGTATCTTCACCCACTATGTAGTGCCAAGAGAACTTGTAACTGACCAGGGAGCATAGTTTATGTCTAATCTAATAACCGAACTCATGAAGGAATACAAAATTAGGCACCAAATGTCCAGTCCTTACCATCCTCAAGCCAATGGTCAGGCATGTTGGAGATTTGCCAGTAGGCTAGTACTGACTGTATGTTTGTCATTTATGACAACATATGGTAAGTAGCATGCATGGAATACTTATGTAGTAACCTTTAAGTATATGTTTCATGCACATGTTATCAACATGATATCATGGATGTAGAGGTTAACTGTTAGTATAGACAATTATATAGCAGCTTATGTCAACAGTGTTCCTGAAAGAGTAACAGGAAGTGTTCTATGCATGGTTGTCCCTACAGTTGTCATGACGCCTTGTACCCTTGGATATATGATGAAGACACATTAGAAATAATAAGTTCATGGATGCAAAGTCTAATGATGAGCACAAAAAAAGTTATGCAGTCGTTATTCGCCAGTAGCAGTTTCTTGTGTTTGTTCAAAGGAGCCGACATAGATTATATTGGATCTAGAGTTGTACCTATCATTTTGGTATACGCCCTTGGATTATAGCTTAGAGAAGAGTTAGTGATGTTTAGTTAAGAGTGCATAAAGTAATTTAGCTTGAGGAGAAAGATCCAATTATTTTGGTAGAGCCGACAGTATGAAGTGTGCGTCTACAATTATCTTATTGGACAGGTCCCAGAATGTGTTGCGTGCTTAGTAGAGCCAACTGAATTATTATTTAATTTTTTTATGGCTTCTCTAATATGATTTCAAGGTGGTTCTAATAGGTCGACTTGATTATATCATTTAGAGGAAAGATATTTATAGACAATCATTTGTGATTGTTTCAGTGTGGTTCATAATTAATTATTAAGAGCAGAGTAGAGTGTGCAAAGTATTGAACCATCAAAAGAAGCTCTATGTGACCAAGTGAAGTATGTGTGCTATACATTGGAACTAATCTAGATAGCAGGTCAAAGCATAGTTCACCAAGATCCAGATATAGTGTGTATCTGTTAAACAGAAGGTGGTAGCCTTCACCCCTTTGAGCAGTGAGCTCTTGGACAGTGCATCCTCTCCCCTTATAGGGACTATTGTAAAAGACTCCTAACAGGGTCTGAATCTTAACAAGGTATACTGTACTTAATGCATTGTAAAGAAACTCCGAATAGGGTTAAGGATTTTCTAGCAAGGATCATAATACACTAGTATAGAGTATTAGTGGGTGTTAATACCCACTGGGGTTTTTACCTATTTGGGTTTCCCCATAACCAAAATATTGGTGTTGTGTTCATGTGTTCTTTCATTGTGTTTATGGTTAATGTTTAAGTATACTTAATAGGATAAAGAATTGAAACTTGTAGATAACTGATTCACCCCCCCCCCCCTCTCTCAATTATCTCTTGGGACTATTCCTAACAATTGGTATCAGAGCCAAGCGCCTCGGAGAGAAAGCCTAATAGCTTAAGGTTGATCAGATGGCATTCTTCAAAAAAGAAAGTCCTAAGTTTGATGGAGAAAATTATCTTTATTGGAAGAACAAGATGGTGACTCATTTGCAATGCATTGGATTTGAAGTTTTTGATGTGACTATCAATGCAGTCAAGATCCCCACTTTAGAAGACCTTGAAAAGGATGATGCTACTAAAAATTGAAAGGAATTATTTCATCATAATTCTATAGCCAAAGAAGCCCTTATCAGCACCCTATCTGATAGTGAGTTTTCAGAAATAAAGAAAGAAGAGATAGCCCACAAGATATGGAAGTACCTAGAAGACATATTTGAAGGAGACAAACAAGAAAAGAATGCGCATAGAAAGACATGGAAGAAAAGATACAATGCATTAGAGATGTTACCTAAAGAAAACATCAGAGCTTACAATCAAAGGATCAATGAAGCAATTGCTAGAATCAGGAACAATGGTGGAGAAATCTCAGAGGAAGATATCATGGACAAATTGATGACTACTCTCACCCTAGAATATTAAAATGAGATCAACATCCTTGATGAGAACATGCAGATTACATCAAATTTCAAGAGAGAGACCTTGATTAGCAAAATCTCAGCTTTTGAGATTTCAAGATTGAAGATAGAACTTAAAAGTGAGACTTCCTTCAAAGCAACAGTTCATGGTAAGAAATATGCAAACACTTCTCGTAATTTTGATGATAATGATGAAGAGAAAACACTAGATGATTTCATTTCTATGATTTCCAAGAAAGAAAAGAAAGGAAAAGGAAAATATGAAGGTCAATTTCCATTTAAGTGCTTCGCATGCAATAAGATTGGTCACTTTGCATCTAATTGTCCTTCAAGAGTTAGAAAATTCAAAAATGACTACAAGCCTAAGTACTCTAAGGAATGCAAGTACTCTAAGGAATGTTACTTTGTTGGAGATGGAGTGTCAGATGATGAATCAGCTAAAGAAGAAATTGGATTTATTTCTATCATAGAGAAAATGAAAATTAAGACAATTCATGAACATGAGAAAGAGAAACAAGAGCTAGCATTGATTTCCCAAGCTGATATAAGGACAGTTTGGATTATAGATAGTGGTTGTTCACATCATATGACAGGTGATAAAACCAAATTTGTTCATCTAGACAAGTACAATGGAGGCATGGTTAGATTTGGAGATAACACTCCTAAACCCATCGTTGGTAGAGGAGTCATCACCTTGGATGGAAAGAACAGTACTGTCGATGTTCTTTATGTTGATGGTCTGAAACATAACCTACTAAGTGTTGGGCAGTTGCTTGACAAAGGATACAAATTAGAATTCAATGGTGACAAGTGCATCATCAACAACAAGGATGGTGTTATGATTGCATCAAGTTCAAAGACTAAAGGTAATGTTTTCCAACTCAATTAAGAAGCAAGTTGTTTTGTTTCTAAAGTTGATGATAGTTGGTTATGGCATAAAAGACTATGTCATATCAATTTTGATAACATACTAAGGATAAGCAATGTAAAGGCAGTAAGAGATCTACCTAGAATAGAAAAATCAGTTGCTATTATTTGTAGGGAATGTGTATTGGGAAAGCATGTGAGAAATTCATTCAGGAGCAAGCACAATTCAGTAGAGAACAAGTTGGATCTGATTCATACATACCTATGTGGTCCAACTCAAACAAGATCATAATATGGTGAAAAGTATTTCATTTTATTTATTGATGACTATACCAGAATGATGTGGGTTGCGTTCTTAAAAGATAAGTTAGAAGCATTTGACAAGTTCAAAATATTCAAAGCTAAGGTTGAAAATGAATCTGGACTAAAGATAAAATGTTTGAGATCAAATAGAGGAGGAGAATTCACCTTTGACAAATTCTATGAGTACTGCAAAGAACATGGCATCAAGAGATAGTTAAGTGCACCTAGAACCCCTTAGTAGAATGGAATTGTAGAGAGAAGGAATAAGATCATTCTTGATACAGTGTGCACCATCATGATTGAAGGAAAAGTTGCACACACCTATTGGAGAGATGCAGTCAACACAACAATCTATACCATCAATAGAACTTAGTTAAGGCATGGTACTGATAAGACACCTTATGAGATATGGTTTGGTAATGTTCCCACAATAAAATACTTTAGAATATTTGGAAGCAAGTGCTACATCAAGAGGGATGAAGCCATTGGCAAGTTTGATGCAAGAAGTGATGAAGGTATTTTCCTTGGTTACTCTACTAAAAGTAAAGCCACTAGTAGAATTTGGGAAATAAATGACCAAGTGACTAAAACTTTTAGTCACGTGACTAAAATTTTTAGTCACATGACTAAAACTGATCATGTTCTACCATTTTTTAGTCACATGACTAAACTGATCATGTTCTAAAAATATAAATGACTAAATAAATGACCAATTTGGTCATCGGGTAAAATCACAACTAAAATGACTAAATAAATGACTAAATAATTAGTTACCCTAATAAAAATGACTAAATGAACGATTAATACTCCTTTACACATTAACATTTGATAATATCATATACTTATATCTTAGAAGTTGCATTTCACCAATAATGCATTTTTGCCAATAGACTTATTGTGCAAACATTATTCCAGCCACTATTTGCCAATATCTCTAAATGGTAACTATATTTAAAACTGATCATCTAAGCATTTTGCAATTAGAATTTATATAGATCAGGTGCATATAATTCATAGACATTATCAAGTTTTTTAAAGTGTTATTTGTAGTAGTAGATTTGTTACTATACTGTGGTATCTACCAAGAGGGGAAGCATTTAAATCTCTCCAGGGTACTTCAATTAACAAAGTCTATATAAGAGATTGTATAATTGTCTAGATCAATCATAGACAACAAATACAATGTCCATACAAGGCATTTAAAAGATATCTTTGCAACCTTGGAAGTGATCAAGTTATACTCAATGACTGTGACTCATTCCCCAATGCATAATTCTAATCTATAGAGACACTCATATTCTTAAAAAGATACATTAAAAGGTCTCCTTTATCAAATAATAAAAGAAAGTTACAAAATAGAATCAGAATTCAAGCTTAAATCATTAGAAAACTTGGCTTGATTGAGATACATTATAAAGAACAGTAGACTTAGAATAGTTGCCTCTTGAGCCTATATAAACTCATGGGCCAAAACTCCAAAGCCCCTCTTTTCTATTTTCTTTTTGCATTTTAAAAAAATTAACACTTATTATGTGATTTATAATACATCATATGATAAGTGATAATTACATTCATTTTTAATTGAGAAAAATAGAAAATTATGACATATTTTATATTTATATCTACTAAGCAATAGACTTAATATATATTAATATAATACAATAAATATCATTATTACTATAATAAGGCTTAAAAGCCTTTCATATTATTACCACACCTGCAACATTATAATTTTTATACAAAATTAAAACAAAATCAAAATAAACTATATTTCTTCGCGGGAACTATGGCATCAAACTCCATTTCATTTTCCATTTCACTTGATTTTTTCCTCTTTGCCCGCCATGGATGAGGGCTCTCAAATTTTTCAAAGGTTTCTAATCGATTTTTTTGAAGATCTCACCAAAGACTTTGCAGATTCTATAGGTATTGATCTTCTTCAGTGTTGTTTGAGCATATGTTTTGAAAAAATATCCTTTTTTGTGGATATAATTTTTTTGAAATACATTGCTGGTTGTAGTAGATAAGGGCATATATCTATATTTGTATCTTTTTTGCAATTCTAGAAATTCTAGAGGTTTTTCATTTGTACTTGAGCTTTTGTATGATAACACCCTTTCCATCTGAAAGTTGTCAACGAAGAGATTAGTAAAGAAAAGAGTGCCATAGGAGGATGGTCATAATTTCATTTTTTTTTTCCATGGTCGACGATGAGCAAGGCATTGATTCCTGGAGGTTGTTCCCAAATTTTGATCATAATCTATTCATGCATGCACTCTATAACAATAGAAGCCTTGGCGTTATTGGTCTACCACGCTAGTTCTTGTGCTACTTTTAAGTTTGGGGTTTGATGTGTTACTATCACAGCCTAGCCTACCATGCCAATGCTTGTGGTACTATCACTGCATTGGACTTGATCCTTAGATATTTTTTGTGTTCCTCTTGCAATGTGCATTGCTCTCCTCTTATTTTCTTTTATTTTTTCTTTAATGTGTAAAAGTCCAATGAGAGCCTACTGAATCTGAAGAGACGCAACCATTAACAAGGACGACATCATCACTATCATAATGATTTAGTGAGATTTTATGAGCTAAAAATGGAAAAGTGGGGAATGTCAAAGGTGAGATCTATAGTCTTTTCCCCAAGCATGACATACCCTAACCCTAAAAAATCTAACCCTTAAAGGAGGGATGCCAATAATATAACGACAAACCCTAAAAGAGAACCTGAAAATCTGCAAGGAGTGTTGCTCGTCAATTTCAAAAATCATTGTTGGCTTCCATGCTCAAGAAGAATCAGGTAAAGGGGAATGTGGTTCACCATCTATTGGTGGCCATAAATGTATTGGGAAGTGCAACCTCTTGAGGTTTAAGGTGAGTTGTGATGATCTAGTTTAGAAATTAATAGAAACTACCCTCAAATTCTATCCTTGAGAAGGTTGTTTGCCTATTTTTTAGCATAACATTAAGTAGATAGAGCTACATTGTGTTAAGAATGACTATGGCCAATCTTTGGAACCATACCAAATGATTGGAGCTTTGGGAACAATGAATTTTCTGCTATGCAAGAAAGAGCAGTCTACAATTTAGCAAGAAGAGGAAAAAGTTACTAGCAGATCTCATCATCATCAAAGAACCAACTTGTGGAAGAATGTGTTGAGCACCATGAGATTGGGCTTTGTAATTTCTTCTCATTGATCTGCCATATCTTTGGTCTTAAGGACCATGACATTGGTTGTCTTAAGCTATTCATAGATTTGGTTGTTATCATTTCTATTATTAGACTGCCCCTCAAACACTGAGATCTTGTGGGCTTATGATATTGTTGAATATGTTATGCTCAGATTTGAGCTTCTATTGCATTGCCCAATTGAAGGTCACTAACATAAGTTGGTTGATTTCCCTGTAGGTATTCTCTTAGGAGAAAGCTATCTATGAAGCTGTTGAGGGTGCCTTCATGACAATATACATAGAGAAGAACTCAATGGAAACTACATCAAATCTGATAAATATTACGATAGATGCCAGTGTTGGAGATCTTGCAACACTTGAATATATAATTGGCATACTGGTTTTGAAAGGGGACATTCCTTCTGGATCAGTATGTATAAATTAACTCTAAACATTTGACTGGTCTAGCTTATAGATGTTTCAATTTAAGATTGAAAAAGATCATTGAAAGTTCTCATGTTAAGATTGATGAAAATTTTATGACTCAAGAAAAATATCATGATTACTCACCCATGATTGAAGAAGAGACTAGATCTTCCACTAGTGAAATGGTTATTGAAGAAATGTTTGATAGTATTGATGTAATATTTAATGACCCTAAGACAAGTGAAGAAGAAACTCATAAGGCAGATAAGGCAGTATCACCCAAAGCTCCAAAGTATACTTCTAAATATCACTCTAAGGATGACATCATTGGAGATCAAAGCAGAAAAGTCACAACAAGATCAAAAGCTAAGAGTTCTGCAACCAGTGAGGAAGTATGTTTACTATCTCAGATTGAACCCTTAAGTGTTGAAGATGCATACAATGATTCAGATTGGCATGATGCTATGAAAGAAGAACTAGATCAGATCATCAAGAATGATACTTGGGAATTAGTTCCAAGACCTAGAGATGAAAATTGATTGGAACAAAGTGGATATTTAGAAACAAGATGAATGAAGATGGCATAGTAGTAAGGAACAAAGCAAGACTGGTATGTAAGGGATATGCGCAAAGAGAAGGTATTGACTATTCAGACACTTTTGCACCAGTAAGAAGGTTAGAAGCTATAAAGTTGTTTCTAGCTTTTGCAACATTCAAAAACTTCAAAGTTTATCAGATGGATGTTAAGTCAGCATTCTTAAATGGAGAGCTAAAAGAATAAGTGTACATTGAGAAGCTAGAAGGATTCACCTTATCAGATAGACCTGATATGGTATATAGATTGAAGAAAACCCTCTATGGACTTAAGCAAGCCCCTAGAGCTTGGTATGAAAGACTTGATGGATATCTACCAAAAATTGGATTCAAGAAAGGAGCAGCAGATTGCAACTTATTCATAAGAGAGACATCAAAAGGATTACTACTTGTGGCTATATTTGCTGATGACATCATCTTTGGGGGTAATGACAAATTGAGTGGAGATTTTGCTAAAGAAATGCAAAGTGAGTTTGAGATGAGTATAATTGGTCCTATCAAATACTTTTTGGGACTAAATGTGCAGCAGACAGAAAAAGGTATTTTCATAAATCAGTACAAGTATGTGAAAGAGATACTAAATAAATTCAAGATGGATGATTGCAAGCTAGTAGGAACACCTATGATCACTGGATGCAAGCTTACAAAAGAAGATTATTCTCCAACATTAGATACAACATTGTACAAGTCTATGATTGGTAAACTCATATATCTTACTCAAACTAGACCTGATATCTCGAATGTAGTTGTCATAGTTGGAAGATTTGCAGTAGAGCCTAAACAAAGTCACCTCATGGCAGTAAAAAGAATATTCAGATAATTGTAGAGCACTATAGAGTATGTTCTATGGTATCCTAATTCAGAAGATGTTGAACTTCATGTGTATATTGATGCAGATAGGGTAGGATGCGTTGATGACAGAAAGAGTACATCAGGTGGAGTAGTGTTTCTTGGTAATAGACTTGTCACTTGGACAAGCAAGAAACAGAATTGTATTTCTCAGTCAATAGTAGAAGTGGAGTATGTTGCAGCAGCCTTGAATTATTCTACAATTGTTTGGATCAAGAAGATGATAAAGGATTTTGGAATTCAAATTGATTATCCTATTGTTATTCACTGTGATAACACTAGCACTATCAATATGTCAAAGAACCTTATGATACATGCAAAGACAAAGCACATTGAGATCAAGTATCACTTCCTAAGAGAAAAAGTAGCAGAGAAAGAAGTCAAGTTGGATTATGTGAGTACTAAAGATTAGTTAGTAGACATATTCACAAAGCCCTAGCCAAAGGATACTTTTAAGTATCTCAGGGAGAAGCTAGGAGTAATTCCCTTCCTTGATTCTGCTTGGAGAAAGAAGAAAGAGCATCAATCCTCAGGGACTGATGGATGGTGGACTACTCTACTTCAAGAGTAGTACTGGTGCTTAAATAGTTTTGGCACCCTTTTCCATTGATGTCAAAGGGGGAGTAATATATGGTCATGAAAAATAGAAATAAAAGGAGCAATATACTAAGGGGGAGCAGTTCAATCGAGGAAATGGAGAATATTGAAAAATATTGCAGCAAATGGAGGACTCATTCTTAGGGGATTTTTGAAGAGGAAATTGAGAATTTTATAAAAGAAATGTTCATTTGGATTGGTGGAGTTTTTCATTCCATATGTTGCCATCAATGCCAAAGGGGTAGATTGTTGGAGATTTGCCAACAGGCCAGTATTGACTGTATGTTTGTCATTGATGACAACATATGGTAAGTAGCATGCATAGAAGACTTATGCAGTAAGATTTAAGTATATGTTTCATGGACATGTTATCAACATGATATCATGGACGCAGAGGTTAACTGTTAGTACAGATAGTTATATAGCAGCTTGTGTTAGCAGTGTTCCTGACAGAGTAACAGGCGGTGTTCTGTGCATGGTTGTCCATACATTTGTCATGAACCCTTGCACCCTTGGATATATGATGAAGACACATTAGCAATGATAAGTTCATGGATGTAGAGTTTGATGAAGAGTGCAAGAAAAGTTATGCAGTCACTATTCGCCAATAGCAATTTCCTGTGTTTGTTCAGAGGAGCCAATAGAATTATATTGGTTCTATAGTTGTGCCTATCATTTTGGTATGAACCCTTAGATTAAAGCTTAGAGAAGAGTTAGTGATGTTTATTTAAGAGTGCATAAAGTAATTCAGCTTGAGGAGAAAGATCTAATTATTTTGGTAGAGCCGATAGTATGAAGTGTGCGTCTACAATTATCTTATTAGAAAGGTCCCAAAATGTGTTGCGTGCTTAGTAGAGCCAATTGAATTATTATTTAAGTTTTTTATGGCTTCTCTAATATGATTTCAAGGTGGTTCTAATAGGTTGACTTGATTATATCATTTAGAGGAAAGATATTTATAGACAATCATTTGTGATTGTTTGAGTGTGGTTCATAATTGATTATTAAGAGTTGAGCAGAGTGTGGGAAGTATTGAACCATCAGAAGAAGGTCAATGTGACCAAGTGAAGTATGTGTGCTATACATTGGAATTGATCCAGATAGCAGGTCAAAGCACACTTCACCAAGATCTAGATATAGTGTGTATCTGTTAAACAGAAGGTGGTAGCCTTCAGCCCTTTGAGTAGTGAGCTCTTAGACAGTGCGTCCTCTCCCCTAACAGGGACTATTGTAAAAGAATCCTAATAGGTTTTGACCCTTAACAAGGTCTATTGTACTTAATGCATTGCAAATCAACTCCTAACAGGGTTAAGGATCTTCTAGTAAGGATCATAATACACTAGTACAAAATATTAGTGGGTGTCAATTCCCACTGGGGTTTTTACCTATTTGGGTTTCCCCATAACCAAAATATTGGTGTTGTGTTCATGTTGTCTTTCATTGTGTTTATGGTTAATATTTAAGTATACTTAATAGGATAAAGAATTGAAACTTGTAGATAACTGATTCACCCCCCCCCCCCCCCCACTCTCAGTTATCTCTTGGGACTATTCCTAACAAGTCAGAGGTCACAAATAGAGAGATTGAAGCCATCTTAACAAAAATAGTTCATCTACACCAACGAGATTGGAGCAGCCAACTCATAGAAGTAGTCTGGGCCTATCAAACAACCTGGAAGACAACCACATGATTCACTTTGTTTGAATTAGTATATGGGAAGGCGAAAATGTTACCAACTGAATTTGAGCACAAGACATTGCGTACAGTGTTGGAATTAAATATTTATCTTCCTCCAGCACAAAAAGAATGCCTTCTACACCTTAATTCCTTGGATGAAATGAGTAAATCTGCATTGGAGTGCATAGACCTAGTATAGAAACAATAGAAGAGGTTGCATGATTCCCATATTAAGAGAAAGTAGTTTTACATGGGTGATTTGACATTATTGTATGATTCCAAATTGAAAGAAATTTAAAGCAAGCTATAGACAAGATGGATGGGACCTTATGCAATTGAATATGTCTTCGAAAATGGAGTAGTCTAGTTGACAACAATAGATCTAGTGCATTTCAAATTACTCATCAATAGACATCAGCTATACCTGTATCATCAACCCTAAACAAAGGAGGACTTCCTACAACAATTCCAAAATAACACTTTAGCAGTGCAATAGGTAACACTTCCTGCAGGAGAAGGTGAAAATCTTCTTCCTGCAGCTTCAATATAGCATTCCTTCAAAGTATGACCATAATAAAACTGTTGCCCAAAATTTCATATCTATTCAATTTTGGTTATAAGCTGAATTCCATCCCTGGTCTATATTTTAACCCTACCGAGCACCTCTAAAATTTTCATGGCTTCCATCTCCCCTTCTGGTCTCTGCAAATCTTTTAGCTCTCTTGTTTGCAAGACTTTCATTTTGAAAATCTAGCCGTTATAGCCAAAAACCCTAAGAACCCTTGGCCAGGTTATAATTCCTCGTTACCTTTTCGGGCCACTCAAGTCCCTTTAAACACATGTGCCTTTTGAAAAGTGACCCCTTTATGTGTTATACCATTAGGTCATCGGGTGGGGCCCCTTTTTAATCATTTTCTCCTCAGGCCTAAGTTTTTCCGATAATATTTCCAAAAACTTACCTTGTAAAACTTGTGGTTGTCGATAAATCTCAAGACTCCGGGTTGTCAAACTTTTTGACATGTGATCTAGCGATAGGGTGTCACCTATTTGGGTGGGCCTATTCTTCATTCTCAGCTGGTAGTTAAGATCTGAGAAAGCTCTACGGTTGTCATCATACCATTGGGTAAAGGTGATGCCTTTTTAAGTGTTACGGTATAATGATGACCATCGATCCTCTTCTTTAGCTTAGCACTCCTATCAGGTGGGTCCTGTGCCAGTGGATCCGAGGGGGCAGTCAATGATGAATGAAAATGTGACACATGGCAGGTCTGGGCCCAGTTTATTAAAGATCCTAAATGGCCTTGATTAACAAGGTTAATCTCTTGATCTGATGGTTGTCGCATGTTCGTAAGACTTAATCTTCCCCCTTGCGGTTTTGTGATGACTGTCGATCTTCATTCCAACGTAGCACTTCATCTTAGTGGGTCCACTGCTACAGGCGCTGACATGCTCAATTCTTATTGCCTGCTAGACATAATAGCTAGCATTTGTTAAGTGGGGCCTATCTTTCATGATGGTTAAGTTGTGGTATGATCTTGTAGTTGTCGTTATACTGCTCGGATAAGATACGTGATGTTTAGTATCACGGTATAGCGACAACCATTCGATGAAGATCTTAATGGGCCGTGGGTCTGATGTGCTACGTTTTGCTGAGGTCTTCATTTTTTATTGGCTTCTGACTGGTGATGTGGCATTTGACTTTTCAGAGGGAGCTTGTGACTGTTACAAAGATAATTTGGGCTGTTCATTTGTTGGGAAAGATTGATATTGACGACCACGTTTTAAATTGGATCAGCTAGCCGTTGTTTTCAAAATTTAAATATTTTTCTTGCTAGTTTCTTGGTGTTGGTCAAATACAGCTGTGGGTAGCTCAGAATTTATGTCTTCGGGACAGTTGTAGTTGGGAGGATGATGAAGAATATCTGATGGCCACCGCTTGCTGATTTCTTAGGGTACCATGTTAGTGTTCTTGCACCGAAGAGGCATTAAAGGTTGGTGCCACCTGTGGTCTTCTGTACTTCAAAATACAAATATCTGTAAGGATCATATTTGAGCATTCATGATAGACTCAATTCAGCAGAGATAGGGTCATGGTTTTGGCATGAAGTTTTCAACTCGTAGAGGCAGACACGCAAGATATCTGATCAATTGGGATATTTTCATAGACATTTATGATTAGAATTGACAGGGTTAGGGTTTGATTATTATATGATAATTCATGTAAACCCTAATTAGGTTTTGGCTCCTACCTATCTACTAAAGGAGATGTATATATTATTTTTTGGAGCTTTTAGAGCTCAGAGTTTACATTTTGAAAAGAGAGATTTTCTTTTTGAGGAGTTATTCGAGGCATTCTTTCTACCCTCTAGCTTCTGCTTCTTGTAACCTTTCATTGATGTTTAGATATTGCAAAGGTATATTGTGACATTCTTTCTATCCCTGTGCCTTCTTGTTTGAATTTTCTCTTATTGAGTTCGGTATATGTATGCTTTCAGTGATATCTTAAGGTTCTTGATCCCTCTTTCTTTTTGCAATTCATGTGTACTCCTATGGATGATTTGATTTGAATGATCTTGTGGGTATACTTCAACCCCCTGACAATTTGTCTCATTCCTATACCTAGTTGCAGAGGTGAATGTTTGTTTACAGGTTACAGATTGTGTCTAAATTCTTAGGAATGCTATTGCTTTTGAAATTCTCCCTTTCCTTGAATAGCCTCTTTCTATTACAGACCCTTCTATGAAATATTGATGCAAGCCTATTTAGTGAGTTGTGATCTCCTAGACCTGAGTTTGTGCACTGATTTCATTCTTTATATGGTAATTCATACCATCATTTCGGTGTATCACCTAGTAGGATAGTTTGCTTTTAGTTATTTCCCTTTCATGCAATCCTTCTATCCCTTTTCCCCTCAAGAATTTACTTTCCTGTTAAGAGAAAATTAAGATGATTATCCAAGAGGAACTAGCCTAGAACCTGGAGGTCTCATCTCAGTTAGCATAGGTCCCACAACTTGGAGATGATTCCCATGTTATACTAGGTTATCAAGACCAAGAGAGCTTGAAACAAGGGTGAAAACTTAGTGTATAACAATTTTGGCACACCTAGTGGAACCACAAAAGAAGTTCATCTTTGAAAAGATTATGTTATCTCTGATATACTGATTGCATAATACATACTTTGTAGAAATCTTTTATCAAGTATATCTGGCGACTCCATTGATTTCACAGATCCAAGCTAAACTTGTCCAAAGTTTATGAGAAATATTGAGACTAGACGCTCAAAGCCTACTGAATTTTTAGAGTTGCCCTTAAAAAGAGGCTACAAAGGTAGATCAACTCAGAGAACATCTCCTACAAGGAGAGTATAGTCTACACCTCCTGATACTTCAGAAAGGATACCTTTTCCCTTTCATCTCAGAAGAAGAGGGAGATCTCTAAGAAAAGATCTAGAAGAAGATTCAAATCTAGCATCAAATACAACTCACACAGTTGCTACGCATCAAATTTCAGTTCCTACAATGGCTAGATAGTTTGCTTTTGCACCTTTCAACCAGGGGAGTCCATTGAACTTTTCTCAACATCATGATGTGCCCTTGGTGGCACTAAAGAGTCTACCTAATTTCACAGGTGAAGGAAAAACCACTACTTTTGAGCATATAAGAGATGTGACCACTATCTGCAGCATACACAATATAACTCAAGAAGATGTGGTGACCAAATTATTAGCAACCTCTCTTAAAGGTAAAACTCTTGAATGGTTTAGAACTTTAACTGTTGGCTCCATTACTTCATGGGATGAATTAGGAGATGCATTAAGTAAAAATTTTGAAGATAAATCAGACAACTTGTCATTGGTTGAGTAGTTGACAACCATTAAAAGAGACCCTCAAGAACAAATGACAGATTATAATAATAGATTTCTCAAGACATGGAATAGAATTCTAGTCTCGGTAAGACCATCAGCTGACCATTCTTTGTTATACTTCTTGCAAAGTATGAATGGTCAAATCTCTATCATGATCCAATCTATGGGTGGTACCTCTTTACCCCAAGCTTTTGATACAGCTGTCAAAGCTGAAAATTGTTTAATCCAAGTAGGTATGATAGCTAGAAGGCTACCCATGCCCATCTTTCCTAGCCTTCAGCCCATTGTACCTACAAAAGTACCCCCATTTACCCCTATTCCCACCATATTAGCACATCAAGCTAGTACTAGCGGTCAGGAGCTAAAAACAAGTTTCTCTCAAGAGTTGTAAGAGATCAAGAATAGTCAACAAACTAGTTAGCAAGAAATGACAAATTTGCTGCAAACTTTGACTAAAGAGGTCACAAATCTAAAGAGGCAAGGGCAAGGAATCAGACCACCCTTTCAACCACAAGGCCAAAGTCCTAATCAACAATATCAGAATCAAGGATAGCCTTATCAACCAAATAGGCCACCATACCAAGGAGGGTATCAAGAGCAAAGAAAATTTTTTAATCAAAGACCATTCCAACCATATAACCCTGCACCTCTCAATTCTATGAATCTGGTTAGGGACATGGTCCCTAGTCAAAACAATATGGTTATGGACAATGAATGGTGTTTCCCTCATAATCAGGCTCATAATTAGGCTACATGTTCAAATGGATGGATGAACCAAGCACTGATGGTTCAAAATACCTCACAAGCTCAATCAGAGGCTTCTTCCAATGGATCAGTTCCTTAATAAGAACCACAAGATAATGAGACTACTCTTTTCAATTGGGAGTAGCAAGACTTTAATGGAGTCATTGGTGAACCTTCCATTGCTGCTAACACAAGGTCAAAGAGAAGAGCTCAAGATATGGAGCGAGTAGATTCTAGGACTAAAGCCACTACATCTACAGAGACAATGCAGCCAGCTACTCCCATCATATTTAAGAAGGCTCCTGTCATTACAAGCAAAGAAGGAAAAACTCTCAAAGAGGTGGATCCCATCATAGTAAAAGCACAACAAAGAGTACACACTATGACACCTTTCAACATTGTAGACAACATGAAGAAGGTGAACATCACCATGTCTATGTGGGACTCTTTAGCTATTCCAGGGCAACTTGAGATTTTGAAGAAATCTATGACTGAAATGACAACTCCTCAGCATACAAAAGAGATTGCAAAGCTAATGCTGGTCAACACTGATCAAGAAAAGGAGGCTCCAAGTTGCAACTCCAAAGCCAGTAACATTCAAGGTAGGAACTCAAAACCACCTCTCTTTTATGTATCTTTAATCATTGGAAAATCCTTAGTACATAATTGTATGGTAGATAGTGGAGCTACTAGTATTATAATGCCCAAAAAGGTGGCTGACCAATTAGGACTTAAATATGAACCCCTCCAAAAGAAGGTTACACAACTTGATGGATCCTTAGTTAATACTACAGGTGTGTCTAAGGATACCAGTCTAATCCTTCATGCTAGTCCTAATTTCTCTATCCTACTTGATATATACATCATAGATCTCCCTGCTTTATTTTCCATATGTCTATCAAGGGAGTTCATAGCCAAAATAGGAGGCTGCCTTTCTTTTGATTGGTCTCACATGCTTTTTCACATAAGATATCGTACCAAGGTTACCATTAAATCTAAATCATTGGTAGCACACCATATAGAACCATATGTGTCCAATACCATCAATGCAAGCTACCCTATATTTGATGACAGTGAATTCCCAACTATCAGAGAAGTAAACACTAAGATAGAAAGTATCCCTGATATTTTATTAGATGAACTAGAATTAGAAAAGGTTTTTGAAGCCCAAGAAAATGTTATTTGGGATGCTGGTTTGGGAAGTTATTTGATACAAGAAAGTGGATCCATAGAGCCAAATCTTCTCAAAGAGGACACTGATTCAGAGGATCAAGGCAACCAGGTTTGGGAAATGTTTTTTGATGGTGCTAGAAGCAAACATGGTTCTGGTGGTGGTGCTATGCTAGTGTCCCCAAAAGGGGAAAGATATTATATGGCTTTCAAATTCAATTTCTCCTGCACTAGCAACACTACAGAGTATGAAAGTCTAGTGAATGGACTGGAGTGGCATAGAAAGAGAGGGCTCAAGGCCTTAAAGGTCTATGGTGACAATGAGTTAGTAGTCAGCCAAGTGAGAGGGATAAGTGAAACTAAAAATGACACCTTGAAAGCATACAAACATAGATTTTGGGATGCAATTGAAGACTTTTGTGCTTTCAATATTGTTGCCATCCCTAGGAAGCTAAATCAAAATGCAGATAGATTAGCTACTATTGGGTCTCAATATGACATTCCTAATAGTATTTCAAAGGAGGAGACCCAATAGCATATCAAAGTGATTGTTAGACCTTCTATCCCTGATAATGATACTTATTGGCAAGTGTTTGACAATGATGATAGAATTCTACAATTCTTGTTTGAAGAGGATGTCTTCTCAGAGCATAACCAATATAGGCTATCACAAAATTATGGTGACCAAGTGATACAACTCAAGTCTAATAAGATGCCTAGAGGTCTTTTCACCTTAGAGACTATCTTTATCAAGGATGATCAAGTTAAGAAGAATAAATCTGGCCTGGTAGTTCAACAAGAACATTGTGTTGAATTAGAGTTGGAACCAGGTAAAAGTTTAGAATTTGGAAAGGTAAACATTGGTTTAGAAAAATAGGCTTATACCCAATTATTCAAAGAATTCAGTGATGTTTTTGCAAGGCAATATGAAGACCTCAAAGGTTTTAATCTAGCCCTTGCTTAGCACACTATTGAACTAGAGCCTAATGCCAAACCAGTGAGGCAAAAACAAAGGCCTATTAATCCCAAGCTTAAGCCACTTATGCATAAAGAAGTGCTCAAATTGATAGAAAGTGCTATCATCTACCCCATCAAGCATACTAGTTGGGTTTCAAACCTTGTTCCTGTAAGGAAGAAGAATGGGGAGTTGAGGTTATGTGTTGACTTCAGGGATCTTAACAAGGCCTCTCTAAAAGACCGTCATCCATTACCCTCTATGGAGCAAATTTTACAATGTGTCTCTTGATCCGAGTGATTTTCATTATTGGATGGCTATTCAAGATACAATCAGATCTTAGTTAATGAAGAGGATCAATATAAGACTGCATTTACAACCAAGTGGGGAACCATGGCTTATCAAAAGATGCCCTTTGGTTTATCAAATGTAGGTGCTACTTTTCAAAAGGAAATGGATATGGCCTTTAAAAGCCTCATGTATAAATTTGTATTGGTCTACTTAGATGACATAAGTGTCTATTCTAAACATGCAACAAATCATATCAAATATCTAAAGAAAATCTTTGAAAGATGTAGAGAGTTTGGGATATCTCTTAATCCTAAGAAATGTGTGTTTGCAGTTCATGAAGGAAAGTTGTTAGGATATATAGTATCCAAGAAAGGAATTACAGTAGACCCTGAGAGGATTGCAGCCATCCTAGAGCTACCATTGTCACATCATAAGAAAAGTCTCCAATCTTTCATAGGAAGGATTAATTTTGTTACGTGTTTCTTGCCTAATATTGTATATTTATTGAAGCCTTTGACAACCATGTTGAAGAAGAGTTCAACTTTCAGCTGGACTAAAGAAGGAAAAGCTAATTTCCAAGCCATCAAAGAAGCCTTGACAGAAGCTCCTGCTCTATTAAACCCAAATTTCAGTAAGGATTTTATCCTTTATGCTTATGGAGGTCATGATGCTATATCTGCAATGCTGACTCAAGAAAATTTAGAAGGGTTGGAGTAGCCTATTGCTTTCTTCAGCAAAGGTTTAGAAGAGTATGAACAAAGGTACTCTTTTGTAGAGAAACATGTACTTTCTGTGGTAAAAAGTCTTAAAAAGTTTAGATATTTATTGACCCATAACAAGGTACACTTGAAGGTTACTCATCCAAGTGTCAAAGAATTTTTGCTTTCCAAGGACCTAAATGAGAAAAGAGTTGGTTGGATTACCAAAGTAATGGAGTATGACATTGATATCCAAACCACCAAGCTAGTTAGAGGAAGAGGTCTTTCTGAGCATTTGGCAAAGGATGAAAGTTCAAAGAAATCAGAACAAATAGATGCATCTTTGGTTGTGTATTCTACAGAGGAACATACCAAGGCATCAGGTTGGTTGCCTAACATGATTCATTACTTAAAGACAAGACAATGTCTTGTAGGCCTAGATTTAGCAAAGAGAAGATATTATAGATTACAATCTATTCCCTTTGTGTTGATAGATGAGGTTCTTTTTAGAAAGGATCACAATGGTGTCCTTTTAAGATGTATTGATTTGGAAAAGATAGCTGATGTCCTATTTGAATTTCATGATGGACCTTCTGGAGGTCACTTTTCTCCTAGGACTACTGCTTTTAAAATCATGAGGGCTGGATACTATTGGCCATCTATCTTGAAGGATAGTCATAATTATGTGAAAAAATGCATCAAATGTGCTATGTTTGTAGGAAAAGAAAGGCTTGCAGCTTTATCCCTTCAACCAATCAGAATAGAGAAACCATTCATGAGATGGGGCATAGACTTTATTGGTATGATTAATCCTCCATCTAGTGTAGGACATAAGTGGATAATCATTACAATAGATTATTTCACCAGATGGATAGAGGAAGTTTCCTTAAAAGAATCAAATGAGAGTGTTGTTGTAAGTTTTTATGATGATATAATTCATAGATTCGGCACTCCAGACTCCATAATATCAGATAATTTATTGGCATTCACAGGCCTTAAAGTCTCAGAATGGGCAATCAGAAATGGCATTTATCTGAATACAAGTTCAAATTACTACCCTCAAGGCAATGGTTTGGCAGAATCAACTAATAAGAACTTGATTAGGATAATCAAGAAAACTCTACAGGACAATCAAAGAGATTGGCATACTAAGTTGAAGTTTGCCTTATGGTTAGACAAGATTACCCCAAAGAAGATTATTGGGAATTCTCCTTATGTATTAGTATATGGCAGAGAGGCTAAGTTGTCCATTTCAATTGAATTTCCAGCTTTGGACTTAGCCACTCAATATGCCCTATTTGAAGAAGGAGATCCCTTACAAATCAGGTATACTCAGCTAATAGAGTTAGAGGAACTCAGAGACAAGTCCATGAAAGATATGGAGTTCCATCAGATTCAGATAAAGAAAAGTTTTGACAGAAGAGCCAGGGCTAGAAGCTTCAAAGTTGGAGATTTAGTTCTCAAGTGGGATGAATTCAGATCAAGGCCTGGCAGACATACAAAGTTTGATTCCTTTTGGGGTGGACCATTTGTTGTTATAGATTGCAAGGGGCCTAATTCTTTTCAACTATCAAATATTGAAGGAGATGCCTTACCTATTTTAGTTAATGGATTCTACTTGAAGCCTTGCTTTGAGGTCAATCCCTCCTTGTAAATATGTTTCTTGCTTTCTTTCCTTGCTTCCTAGGTTAAGCTTTCCCTGTTTTCCAACAAGTGTCCATGCACAGTTTTGTCCCTCTAGTTCTAGGTCTTTCTCTCTATCAAGGATGTGCTCAGTGTTCAAAATGATGACTCCATGCCCAATGAATTGCTCAAGGCCCCTATTTTCCATGTCTAGCAGGCTGACATCCAGCAGAAATCACCAAAATGTTGCCCAAAATTTCATATCTATTCAATTTTGGTTATAAGCTGAATTCCATCCCTAGTCTACATTTTAACCCTGTCGAGCACCTCTAAAATTTTCATGGCTTCCATCTCCCCTTCTAGTCTCTGCAAATCTTTTAGCTCTCTGGTCTGCAAGACTTTCATTTTTAAAATCTAGCCGTTATAGCCAAAAACCCTAAGAACCCTTGGCCAAGTTATAATTCCCCATTACCTTTTCAGGCCACTCAAGTCCCTTTAAATGCATGTGCCTTTTGAAAAGTGACCCCTTTATGTTTTATACCATTAGGTCATCAGGTGGGGCCCCCTTTTAATCATTTTCTCCTCGGGCCTAAGTTTTTCTGGTAATATTTCCAAAAACTTACCTTGTAAAACTTGCGGTTGTCGTTAAATCTCAAGACTCCGGGTTGTCAGACTTTCTGACATGCGATCTAGTGATAGGGTGACACCTATTTGGGTGGGCCTGTTCCTCATTCTTAGCTAGTAGTTAAGATCTGAGCAAGATCTATGGTTTTCATTATCTATTGGATAAAGGTGATGCCTTTTTAAGTGTTGCAGTATAATGACGATCATTGATCCTCTTCTTTAGCTTAGCGCTCCTGTCAGGTGGGTCCTATGCCAGATGGATTTGAGGGGGTAGTCAACAGCAACTGAAAATGCAACACATGGCAGGTCTAGGCCTGGTTTATTAAAGATCCTAAATGGCCTTGATTAACAAGGTTAATCTCTTGATTCGATAGTTGTCACATGTTAGTAAGACTTAATCTTCCCCCTTGCAGTTTTGTGATGACCGTCAATCTTCATTCCAATGCAATGCTTCATCTCAATGGGTCCACTGCTACCTAGCGCTCATATGATCAATTCTTATTGGCTGCTAGATAGAACAACTGGCATTTGTTAAGTGGGGCCTGTCTTTCCTGATGGTTAAGTTGTGGTATGATCTCGCAATTATCGTTATACCACTTGGATAAGATGTGTGATGTTTAGTATCATGGTATAGCGACAACCGTTTGATGAAGATCTTAGTGGGTCATGGGTTTGATGTGTTATGTTTTGCTAAGGTGTTCATTTTTTATTGTCTTTTGACTGGTGATGTGGCATTTGACTTTTCAGAGGGAGCTTGCGACTGTTACAAAGATAATTTGGGCCATTCGTCTGCTGGGAAAGATTGATATCAATGACCGCATTTTAAATTGGATCAGCTAGCCGTTGTTTTCAAAATTTAAATATTTTTCTTGCTAGTTTCTTGTTGTTGGTTGAATACGGCTGTGGGTAGCCCAGAATGTATTTCTTTAGGATAGTTGCAATTGGGAGGATGATGAAGAATATCTAATGGCCACCGCTTGCTGATTTCTTAGGGTGCCATGTCAGTGTTCTTGCACTGAAGAGGCATTAAAGGTTGGCACCACCTATGGTCTTCTGTACTTCAAAATACAAATATCTTTAAGGATCATATTTGAGCATTCATGATAGACTCAATTCAGCAGAGAAAGGGTCATGGTTTTGGCATGAGGTTTTCAACTCGCAGAGGTAGACACGAAAGATATCTGATCGATTGGGATATTTTCATTAACATTTATGATCAGAATTGATAGGGTTAGGGTTTGATTATTATATGACAATTCATGTAAACCCTAATTAGGTTTTGGCTCCTGCCTATCTGCTAAAGGAGATGTATATATATTTTTTGGAGCTTTTAGAGCTCAGAGTTTACATTTTGAAAAGAGAGATTTTATTTCTGAGGAGTTATCCAAGGCATTCTTTCTTCCGTCTAGCTTCTGCTTCTTGTAACCTTTCATTGATGTTTAGATATTACAAAGGTATTTTGTGACATTCTTTCTATCCCTATGCCTTCTTGTCTAAATTTTCTCTTATTGAGTTCAGTATATGTATGCTTTCAGTGATATCTTAGGGTTCTTGATCCCTCTTTCTTTCTGTAATTCATGTGTATTCCTATGGATGATTTGATTTGAATGATCTTGTGGGTATAATTCAACCCCCTTATAATCTATCTCATTCCTATACCTAGTTGTAGAGGTGAATGTTTGTTTGCAGGTCACAGATTGTGTCTAAATTCTTAGAAATGCTATTGCTTGTGAAATTCTCCCTTTCCATGAATAGCCTCTTTCTATTGCAGACTCTTCTATGAAATATTGATGCAAGCCTATTTAGTGAGTTGTGATCTCCTAGACCTGAGTTTGTGCACTGATTTCATTCTTTATACAGTAATTCATACCATCATTTCGGTGTATCACCTAGTAGGATAGTTTGCTTTTAGTTATTTCCCTTTCATGCAATCCTTCTATCCCTTTTCCCCTCAAGAATTTACTTTCCTGTTAAGAGAAAATTAAGGTGATTATCCAAGAGGAACCAGCCTAGAACCTGGAGGTCTCATCTTAGTTAGCATAGGTCCCACAACCTAGAGATGATTCCCATGTTATACTAGATTATCAAGACCAAGAGAGCTTGAAACAAGGGTGTAAACTTAGTGTATAACAAAAACATCATGCCACATGAAGTCCACTTCTCCATTCACTTTTCCCTATTCTTCTTTCCAACCCATTTCATTTCTCTCTCTTCCATTCACCCACCCTCCACATCATTATATTTTCTATTTCTATGTTTTCAATAACAACCATGTGAGTTGACACATGTAACCACTAGCATCATTTCACTCTCACCACCTTTTATTTCACACATATGGTAATCAACTGCCAGGTACAAATTTTCTAATCTCTTTACACTTTTAGCTCTTAAATTTTGGTAATTATATTTAATACTGCAATAAATGTATGATTACAATGTTATGCCAGTTCTCCATCCCATGTCGAATGTGCCAAGTGTGGACACATGTTATTGTTTTGTAGGGGGTGGGGGAAGTGTATTAAGTTCTAATGTCATTTCTAAGCTATCCTTGTCACTTTCTTGTCATTTCAAAGCTCTACTTAGACCTTTTTTCATCAAGTCCCCTTTACTCTCACACATTTTCCATACTATAAATCTTGAATAATTCCCTATTTTTTGAAGTTGTTGTGACCTAAAAAGATTGTAAATAAACTATGTGCAAAGTCATAGTTAAAGTTATTATTTCCTCTATTAAAATGCCATTATTATTGATTCATGCTAAAAATGCCAAAGGAATTGAAAGAGAAAGGTTTGTATTTTCAAGAAGAGCATTTGAATTCAAGAAGAGAATAAGGTATTTGCAGAACAAGAGGGATTGAAAGATTAACAAGCTACAATGGGTGGAATTTTGGTGGTAAAATATTTGGAAACAAATGGGCGAACAACTGCAGAGACATGAGCCACTACATCATGGCCTTTTTCTTACAGACATTAAAGCAGTTAGGAGGTTTAATGCATGTGTTAGTTTTTTCTACAAAAATCTAGTGATAATGTATCACATGATGGTCTCCCAAAAATCTACAAAAACCTAGTGATAATGTATCACATGATTATCTGGGTGCACCTGAGGAAATGCCTAATGTAGCACAAGAAAATATTGCAGAAAATGTCCAGATGACTTATCCACAAGTCCCTATTTATTCCCATATGTCTTTTATGCCTTACAAAGAAATATGGTTTACCAAATATTTTGAACAGGCTTGTAAGGAAAGGATAAACTAGAGCACCTAGTTGCAAGAATTTGGCCCTCCAACATTACAATCTATTATCTTCAATATACATAACCAGTTTTTCTTCTATAAAACTTTGTGGAAACAAGAAATAAAAAGAATGTAGAAAGAGATAGATGAGAAACAAGAGGAGATATAATTTCTTAAAGAATAGGTGAAGAAGCCAAAGAAACAAATGGATCATGCTCTCAAACTAGTTGATCAGGTTATAACTTGTAGACCACCTCCCAGAGTTTATGTTGTATGTTTGAAAGAATAGTTCCTCCTATTTTAGGTAATGATGACTTTGAGGGATATAGACTGTGAGTTTAAATTAGCTCAAATTTTTTTTAGATTGTACCATACCCTTCCTTCATGGCAACATAACTTATTCTATGAGCTTTATCTGCATAATTTTGTCATTCCTCATGAAATGAATGGAACCCTTTTCTTTATATAGGAGATATCCATTTGAGAGCCCTAATGTCCTAGATGCACAATGAGGAAAATTATGATAGGTAGCTAAATAACTATAGAGACCTAGAAAAGTCTGAACCATTACCCTTAAGGGCTGAATCAAGAAAACCTGATATCCTCCTAAGAGATTAGCTTAACCTAACCTATGGAAGGAAGAAACCTAAAATTGGAGAAAAGGTCTTTGCTCTCAAAGATCACGTTTACAGGGAGTATCAAGTATTACCCTTTTTTTATTCCAGATATCTCTCACTGGGGTAAGAAGCAGATGAAATAGGCTACCTAAGATCTTTAAGAAATCTGAGCCGCACAACCTAATAAATTTTCAGGTAGCTGTGAATAGAGAAACTAGGTACATGTAGCTAGGATGAAAGATTAGAAGAGAACTATGGTTTCCCCTATCTTTCCAACCCCCAATGCTCTTATGGACATTGTATGATATCAAAGCTACCAGAATAGACCATATGTAGGAGGACCATCGTATGGATTATTGGGTGAGGACAAGGGGATTTTGTTATACTTGTAAGGGTGGGAAGAAGGGAAAGATAAGTTTTGGTGATTTCAGATCTATAGCCAAAAAGTGTAATGCTTGAGGACAAGCATTATACTTGTTAGGGGGTAGATGATGAGATAATTTATTATCTCTATTTTATGATAATCTTTATGATTTGTTAAAACATTTCAAAGACATTCATGGACCTATAACTATTTGAACTTGTGATAAGTATAGTTAGAACCACCAAGATTATGGGTAGTTATATATGACATGTTTTGTTGAGCATTATATATATTTATATATTGCAGTACTTCATATAGCTACTTGAATTTGTATTTTAATATTTGGGTAAGAATTGACTAGTTGACTTTTATACATATCTGCATGCTACTAACTTGCTAGGAAAAAGGAACAATTGAAGAGTGGATCAACTGCATTAAAGAAGAAATGTTGAAGTTCTAGCTACGATGGAAAGAGCCATCATAGCACCGAGTATCATGCCGCTACTATGGAGAATCCATCATCCTAGAAAATATAGGAAATAACTCTACTATATTTCCCTAGTGCTCATTATTCTATTGAATCATTTATCCAGACTTTATTATACTCTATTGTGGGTTGTTATATTTCCTTCTTCTATGGTGAGAACTTAGTCAGAACTTACTTTCATGCTTTCAATAAGCGTGAATCCTTTATATAAAGGGATTTGATTGATTAATTATGTAATGTGAAAATATATATAACTATTGTGTTTAGCATAGCAAAGATGCCCTTTCTATTTTTCATGTATTGTTCCATTACTATGTAATCAATTTATGAGAATATAATAAAAGAGTAATTTGGATTATACTATATGTTAGTATTTAGCAGAAGCCCACCAAGGGGGGCCACTTGGGAGGTGGAGTCGATTAGAATAGAGTAGAATTGCTTTGTGTATTTTCTGTGCTTTCAAGTAGAAGTTACTACTCCTACAACATCATTACTGTGAATGTTCCTACAACACTAGCAAAGATAGACATAGTAAATGCTTTGAGTTGCTAAAATAGGATTAGATCAAGTTTACAAGCTTTCAGAAGTAATTTCATTAAGTAGTTAAGTGTTCTTACTTTCCTGCAGTAATAGCATAGGTTTCTTTTATGCACTTTATCTTCCTACAGCATAGGTAGTATGACTCTTTGAGGAGCTTAGTGCACAAACTGTGTTGTCCCATTTCAAGTATACATCCCTTGTTTGACAATCTAAATGCATTTCATGATGGGAAAACTGATCCTTAGTATGAATACAATATTCCTAAGAGAGACATTGGCATGATTATCATTACCTATTGTGAGATTGTTTAGTTTTGTCGCTGAAATGTACAAAATCAAAGGTTTTCCTCTAATTGGTGGCATCAAAGTAGGTGGATTCATTAGGTACTTTTTAAGTAATTTGAATTCTTCTTCACACTTATCATCCCATCTAAATACTATGTCCTTGTGAAGGAGTTGAGTAAAAGAATGGCATTTGTCCACTAGTTGTGATATGAACAATCTGATTGACCAAATTCTCCCTTAGAGTGATCCCATTTGGCTTATATTTCTAGGTGCCACCATTTCCATTATTGATTTTACTTTTGTGGGGTCTACCTCTAGTCCTTTAGCTGAAACTATGTACCCTAGAAACTTTCCTGATTGTACCCCAAAGGCACATTTCTTTGGATTGAGTCTTACTTTGAACTTCTCCAACCTTGTGAATATCTTTTCTAGAATAGGTAGATGTTCTTCCATTGAATGGGATTTTACAAGTATGTCATCCACATAATCCTTTAGAAATGTATGCATCATATCATGAAATGTGATAGTCATAGCTCGTTGATATGCTTCTCCTACATTTTTAAGACCAGAGGGTATAATATTCTAGCAAAATGTCCCCCATGCACATGTGAAAGTTGTTTTATCTTGATCTTCAGGTGCTATTTTAATCTGGTTGTAGCCACTAAATCCATCAATTAGGGAGAACATTGAGTGACCTTTTGTTAAATCTACTATAGCATCTATGCTTGGTAATGAAAAATCATCCTTTGGACATGCGAGGTTGAGATCTCGAAAGTCCGTATAAATTCTAAGACTTTTCTTCTTTTGAAATAGGCACAATGTCTGATATCCACTCAGCATATTCAATGACTCTTATGAATTTGACTTTTAGTAACTTTTCCAATTCCACTTTGACAAGAAGTGCTATGTGTGGGTTCATTTTCCTCAATTTTTGTTTAACTAGTCTTACTCCTTCTTAGATGTTTAAATGATGTATTATCAATTTTGGATCTAGTTCCAACATATCATCATATGACCATGCAAAATTTACTTGTCTTTCCTTGAAGAATTTTATGAACTCTTTTTCTTGACTTGATAAGGATGTTGCTAGATGTATAACCTTTGGTTTTTATTCTTATCCAATATTGACTTTCTCCATTGGTTTTATCAAAATATGCGACCTTTCCTCATAGTTTTTGGGTAAAGTATCCTTGAACTCTCTTCCTTAGGTGCCTCTATTGGATTTTCACCTTCAGAAACATTCTTTATTTCTTTCTCTTTTTGATCTAATGCTGCCACATTGTGGTTTTCAACATTAGATTCTTTCACTTTTTTTTTTTTTTTGTTTTTTTCTTTTATATCTAAACTGAGAAATTTGATACTTCCCTTCATCACTTCTTCTTTATATTCTTTGGTAGAAGAAGGTTCAACTACATTTAGGTATTGGGATACCAATTTTTCATTCAAGAATGTGGGAAGGATAATAGGTTGTAGGGAATCCCATTCAACGAGTTCTAGATAAACAAGGGATAAGGGATCAATGTTTTGGTTTGGCTCGATATTTTCACAACCACTTAAGGCAGTTATGGTGTTATCATAAGTATGGGAAAAATTTACCTTTTCATTACCCATTTTGTTATTGTGGTTGGCATTTGATGTTTCCCCCTTTTCGTGATTTAAGAAAGGGTTCTTAAAAGCTGTGTGATCTTCATTATTTTGAGGCCCTCCCACCTTTATGGTACCATCATCAATTAAGTCTTGGACTAAATGTTTAAGCTTCGTGCATTCATTATTTTTATGTCCCTTGTTATGATGATATTCACAATGATGTGCATCATTCCACCATGTTAGTTTGACTTGAGGCTTGTATGGCCTTGATTCGGGTAATTCAATGATTTTTTTAGCCATGAGAGTTGTCAAAGCATATTCCAAGGGTTCACCTAGGAATGTGAGTTTTATTCTTGGGAATGGAGGGAAGAAAGGTTTAGGCTTGTTAGCATTTGAATTATTGAAAGGATTATTGTTGTTGATTTTGTTTTTAAAAGGAGCTTTGGTCATTTGATTGACATTATGTACTTGATTTGATCCACTTGATAAATTAAAAGGAGTAGCCTTTAGGTTGTGTGCTTCCATAACTCCATCGTTCACAAGGTTCTTATTGGTGTTTTTCAACCATAACCTTGGTTTTTCATTGTTTTTATTGGCTCCTTTATTGCTATTTTAATTATTTTAATTATTGTTGTTATTAGTGTTGGTATAACCTTTATTTTCTTTGAATAGTTTAATTTCAACTCTTTTTACCAACAATTCTTCAATTTTTATCCCATTTTCAATAATCTTTTCAAATGTAGGGGGACATTGAAATTGGAGTCTATATTTCATCTCCATATTTAAGTTATTCATAAAGATCTCCAACTTTTCTTTTTTGGGTATACTTTGTGGATATCATGTGAAAATCGTTCTCCATCTTTGGAGAAACCCTAGAGAAAACTCACCATCTCTTTGTTTTGTATCACATAGGTTGAGCATGGTGACTTCATGCTCTATGTTATAAGAATAGTGAGTCACAAATTTAGAGGCTAGTTCTTGAAACATTTTGACTGCTTTGGGTAATTTGGAAAACCAATCCAAGGCTTGGCTTCCTAAGCTTCTCAGAAATAGCCTCATTAAATAGGTAGTATCATGTATGAATTATATATTTAAAGAAAAAACTTCTCTTAGATGGTCTTGGGGGTTTGATTTACCCATGTATTTATTATATTTAGGAAAGACCACATTAGGTGGGAAAGGTGCCATAACCAAATTCTGATCAAATGGAAATGGGCATAAAGCCTCAATGGAAAAGGGCTTTGGTTTGACCACTTTCTTCATAGTATCAATTTGTACTTGGAAAATTTTGAGTTGTTTATTCATCACACCTAAAGGATTCTTCTCTTTCTCATCTCTATTTAATGTTACAATATCATAATCATGAGGAAGTTTGACCCCTGATTGTGCTAAGTTCAGGAAGTATCTTTCCTTATTTCTTTCTAAAAGTTTTTCCATGATCTCAAGGAATTTCGAGATCTTGGGCTGCCCTATTGTCTCTTTCTTTAGTTGTCTCTTAATTTGGCCCTTGGTTTTCTTGGTTAGTGGTTCCTTGGTTTATTTCTCCTTGATCTTCATTGTTTCCTCCATGAAGATAGTCATAAAATTCAGCATTTCTCTCCATTGGATTGACTCTATCTTCAAATAGGTTTGGGAGACTATCCTCTTGTTCTCGAGTTTTGATAAAAGGAGTTTGAAATATAAATTCGGGGACCTCTTGTGTTGTGCAAGTGTCATTTTCTTGTAAAGTTATTTTCAATTTATGTGATCATGTGAAAACTAACATCAACAAAGGTTTGAACTAAAATTGATTTTCTCCAAATTTGGTGATTGTTCTTTTAAGAAGATATTAAAAAATTTAAGATGATTTTTCAAATGGATGTTTCTCACTTATACGTATCTTCAAACAAAGCAATCACAAGTACACTTGTCTTTTTAACCCTCTACACACAAAGTGTTTCAAATGTTTCAAATGTTATCATGGGTTTTTGACAATAAGTAACTCCAATCAATCTACCTATTTGTCAAATTGGTTTGTAAACATAGTTCTAAATAGGTAGGCTTTCTATATTAACAAGGTAATATTAATGATTTCGTTCAAAATAAATATCAAGTTTCATCACCCAAAAATAAGGGGCTTCCCACCACCGGTATGTCAGAGTTTTGCACAATCTCAAAGCACTACTAGAGGAAGTTCGATACTTAATATCCTTTTGTCATTCACCCCATTAAGGATGAACATGTTTTATTTTATAGTGGGTTGGAATATTGTGGCAAAGGAAATTGTATCCCACTTTGGGCTATCCCTCTCTTGGGCCTCATTAAGGCAAATTCTTAGGAGGCATATCCTTGTTATTCTTTCACTCCCAATCACAATTAACAATGTTCAATTAACCAAACCCTCTAACTAATGGGAATCAAGTATTTCTACTTTCCTCCACAAACAAGGGGTTTTTAATTTTAGTGCTTGTTTATTTCCTAGCCTTTCTTTTAATCAAGAAACATGGTAGGTTTTGCATTTTGATTCACTTGAAAAGTGAAGAGCATAGGCCTAATACCAAATTTCTCAAACAATAATAGGCTTTCTAATTACTAGATTGAAAGTGAAAATACCACAATTTAAGTAAAAATTTACTAAAGTTTCAAGGCTTACCTTATTTCAAAGCTAGCTAAGGCTAGGGGCATTTTTAATTGATATTTTCATGATTTTAACTCACTTAGTGGCGATTGTTCCATCTCCTTTGCCTCCTCTTTGAAATTGTTAGTCCAACACAACCAAGAAAGGTGAAGAAAAACAAGAAAAAATGAATTCTAAGCCTTTAGTTTTCAATTTTAACTAAAATGATCAAGGCATGAAAATTCAATTCAAGGATATAAATTTTGATTTATAAGCATTAACTACTTGTAAATAATGTTCGTATTCCTTACCTTCTTACTTGGAATCCTCCAAAACATGATTTATGTGGGCTATATTTTATTTATTGATCATTCTTGCTATGGCTTTGTCTTCACTGTTATTCCCGGTCTCTAGATTTTTCACCTTTTTATGCCCTATCATCATAAAAACATAAGAAATACATTTCCGACTATTAGATTTATCAATTTATGTAAATAGTCAAAAGCGTAGTAGAAATGATTGAATGCACTATTTAAAACATAGAATGCACTATAGAAAACCTTAAATGCATAGAAACATAACTTAAACGCACTATTTAATAAGTCAAATGCACATAAAGAAAACTATATCATTGCAGGATTGATAGAATGTGCTTCGTAGTCAGGGTGAAAGCACTGAAAGAATGAAAGACAAAGAATAGAATTTATCAAATGTGTTGTTTCTCCATGTAAAGGCGCAACACTTTATCTCAGACGCTCTATTTCATGCCTTGAATGTGTTGCAAGAATGTTTTGATGCACTGTAGGAAGTCTCAAATGTGCAACTTCATGTGTAAAACAAAGATATAAATAAGAAAATCCTATAAATCTAGCAAATTTCCTAAATTTTAAATGAATGAGGCCAAATGCCCCATGGTGGGTGCCATTTTGTGTACTATTGAAAGTACCTTCATAGGGTTAGCTTAAGAATAAATGATCTAAATAAACTAAATACAACAATTAGTGAGCTATTCAAATGCAAATAAAACTAATGAGCACTCTATGGCTTTCTATTTAAGTATGCCAATAGTAAGCTCTTAGCAAGCCTCCATTAGTGACAACCTTAAAATGTGAAATGATAAATATTAACACAATTAAAGCCTATTTTACTCAAAACTATGCTCAAATTATGCTTTAAAATATCTTTCTAGCTCAAAAACTCAATAGATTTGATGCAATTCTCAGATTTGTGGATCCATTCTCCTAATTTTAGCCTTTCTTTTATAGATTTTAGAAATCATAGGGGGTGGAGTTAATTTGATCATGGTTGATTTAAGGTTAAGTCCATGGTTCCATCTTTAGGGACAATTTAAATGGTTTGTCCTCAAAGCTTGGGACAAGGAGATAAAATGAGTGGTCAAGATGATCTCACCATATGTGTGATTGAGATTTGATTTGATTTTGATCCATGTGAGCTCAATCCTTAATTCCTATTGGTTGAGGTATTTTCCTCCCATGTGGTGGGTGAGGAAAATTAGGAATTAAATAATTGAATTTAATTGATTTGTTTAGACATGTGTACCCCTTAAATGGGTTGATTTGATTTAAATTAAACTATACAATTAATTGGATTAATTGCATAATTAATTGAATTATCTTGAATTATTTGATTTAAATTGATTTATTGGATTTTGATTTTCAATTATTATTGGATTTTGGTTTGATTACAATTATTGCTTCGATTTTACCTTATTTTCTCAGTTGATTTGATCTTGACCATTATTAGGTGATTACAGATGGAAATCCCGGTGGCTTACCTTTGCTGAAAGAATAACACTTCTCAAATTAGTGGTGTCAGTCATCCCACTTTATTCTATGTCTTGTAATCATATTTCGATTAAGGTGATCAAACAAATTGAGAAGATAATGAGAAAGTTTATTTGGAATGACAACAATGAGCATTAGAAAGTCCCTCTCCTTGCATGGGATAATGTGTGTAAACCAAAGTATTGTGGTGGTGATGGTTTGAAAAATTGGAGACTCGTGAATGAAGCCTTAGATGCCAAGATAGTGTGGGACATGTACAATAAGTTGAACTTGAGGTGGGTCTAATTACTCAATAATAAATATTTGGCTAGGGGTTGTAGGGAATCTATTTTAAAGGTTTCCAATTCACCTCGCAGCTCGACCCTTTAGGACTTCATTGTTAGCTGTAGCCATTCATCATGAATCATGTGTCATGGTTGATTGAAAATGGTAGGAAAGAAGATTTTTGGCATGACTCATGGGACGGTTTAGATCCCATGGAGTCTTTCTTGAATAAAAAACAAGTGATGCTCACTACAAAGTTGATGTGGGGGTCTAAAGTGAGGGACTATGTGGATTTGAACTTCAATATTGAGGGGGCTAGGATGTGCTGGAAAGACCCTAATGCCCTTGGTTTGGAACTTGAAGTTTCAAGGAGATTTAAGCAATTTTTAGACCAAAGAGTGGTCGCGCTTAGTGAAGAGGGAGACATGATCATTTAGTGTTGTGCTAGTAGCAGTGACTACGCAATGAGCTTGGGTTATAAAGTATTAACTCATGAAGTTTCAAGGGAGAAGTTGGCCCTTTAGAATTTTTTGGCATCAAGTATGTCTCCCTAAGGCAGGGGCTTTCACGTGGTGAGAAGGGAAGGGATGAATCCTTATAGGTGAAAAGATGCAAACAATGGGTTTTGTAGGACCGTTTAAGTGTTTCTTGTGTAATGAGTATGAAGAGAATGTTGATCATCTACTCCTCAATTGCAAATTCTCTTGACAGTACTGTAAGTTTGTGTTAGGTAAGTTAGGGTGGACTAGCCCACTTCTTAACATATTTCAAGAGCTCTTGGAATCTTGGCGAGATATTAGACAACTATCAAACTTTTTTGCTATTTGGACAATAGTCCTCTCAACAATGGCATGGGAGATTTGGTAAGAATGAAATCACATAATCTTTTAGGACAAGGAGGAAAACCGGTCTCACTTCTCGCAGAGACTAGAAAGTTCCATCTCAGAATTAATGAGTAATGTGGCTACTCAGATCAATGTGTCAAAGATGCATTTCACTAGGAATGATTCAAAGCTATAGTTGAATTGGTCCTCGATTTGTTTTAAGCCCATTCATGGGCTCTTAAGGGTTCAGCCTTCATCTGTAGGGCACGATATTGTTTAGGATGAGAAGAAGCTTGATGAAGGTTGGATGAAAGTGCAGTTTGATGGAGCTTCTAAAGGTAATCCAGGTAAGAGTGGTGTAGGATGTGTTATTCTAGATGCAACAATAATATTATGTCCATTGGTGCATGTTCTCTTTTGGAAGGTACTAAAAACATAGAAAAATGCTCAGCTGCCATTTTTGAGCTCCAAGTGGCCAAAAGAAAGGGTTTAAAAAAAATCCACCTCCAAGAAGACTCACAAATCAAATTAATGGGATGGAGTCTTGGTTCCTAGATCAACATGATCAAATGCATTAGGAGGATGTTAGAAAGTTTTGAAGACTTTGCAATCTCACATAATGTATGTCATGGTAATCAAATTGTAGATAAACTAGAAAACGTGAGACTGAATTTGGATGACAAGTTAGAGTTGGTTGAGTATTTTGATCACTTTCCTTTGTCCACCCACAATTTTCTTTGAGATGATGAGGTACCCTCAAATCTCACCCTTAAGAAAAAATTAGTGGTGGCACATGTGATACTTATGCCCATGTAGGTCGATGGGAAAATGCAATAAATGTACTCATTTTTGGGCAAAGAGCTAGGAACTCTCTCAAGGATCATAGAAATATAATTTTCTAAATTAGTTTGTAAGGCACATTCTATATGCAGAGAAATCTTGTAGAAGGTACCATGGATGCAAATTTCTTCTTGGATACTCCAAAATAAAAGAAAACACCCAGGTTTAGATTAGCTATTACTCTATGCAAGTTGGAGATGGTTTAAATAATTGATGAAGAGGAGTTTGTCCACATCTTGGAAAAACTATTTGGCAAAGAATTCCTCAAAGAGAATTTTCACCCTTGCAGTAATGTGGATATCTCATCCATGTTCCGTGTTTGGGCTTTTTAGCTTGCCAAAGACAAACACAAGGCCCTGCACATGATTAAGCTCTACATTAAGCCTGTATGGTGGGTGGGTGTTGAACAGTGGTTGAATATGGCAGAGATTGGTGTTGGTTTCCTTGTTTCTCAAGATTGCTAGCATCAAGTTAGTGGTGTGAGAGAATATTTCCAACCCTTTATGGTTTTTGGGGTGACAACACGTTTCATCCAACGTGTGGGAAAGCAAGGACTGCTTGGATGGATTTACTGGCTTTTGTAAACCAATGGGAGGATGAACAGTGGAGACTTGCAAATGAAACAAAGTGCAAGAGGAAGCATAATCCACGAGCGCAAGGAAGGGAATATCCCCAAGGTCGTGCCAAAACTTGTTCTTGGAAAGACCAAATCTAAGGTAGATACAACTGGTGGGATCATGTTGAATAAGTCCCATGAAGAGATGTTGGCAAAATGGGGTGTTTCAAGATAGGAACCCAGTAGATGTTTGTATGGCCTGTGTGCCCATTTTGTCTGGTAGGGCTATGTTTTTCAGTTTGGGGGATGTGTCGGGTGGTTGAAGTATTTTGAGATCTCCAAAGGATAGATGTGTCAATTGGTCTTTAGTGAAGCATCCAGGATTCTAGCCTTTTTGAATGTAATCTCTTACTTTTATGCAATAAAATTATCACTTATCAAAAAAAAAAATATTAGGTGATCATCATTAGTATGAAATATAAATGTTTCTATATTGTTTCTATAAATATTTAAATTATTAGGTGATCATCATTAGTATGAAATTTTATTTTAATCCTTTTCAAAAATGTTGCTCTGCTAATCAGCAAAAATGTGAAAATCCCACACACAAAGGAAGTTCTCTTTTCAATGGAGGTAGATAAATCTTGGTCTTATTCATGCTTCTTTGTGATCGGCAAAGGACAATTACCATGATAATCAAAGAGCAGAAAATTGCTAGAAGAACTCAGGGGAAAAAAAGACTCAAAGCAAAAACCCAAATTTTTCAGGATACTGCTTCAAATGTTGGAACTACGGCCACAAAAAGAACAAATGCCAGATGAAGGAACAGTCGCATCCCACTTACAATCACCTAAGAGGATTTATTGCCAAACAGAAAGTAAAAGCCAATATCAAAGGAATGGAACAGCTAGCATGCACTATAGAAGTAGGAGCCAAGCCCTCCCTCCCGGATACTTCACAGATCAATGATGGTAAGGAAATACCCTCACCTTCCAATAAGTTTATGGAAGAATCTAGGTTTGATCCACAAAGGAGTGTGGCTATGGTTTCGAATCGGTGCATTAAGGCTAGCCCAAATAATAGAATCCCTCCTAGGGTTAGGGATTATAGACACAAAATATTCTCAGTCCATCTTTTAGACTGGCAATTAAAAGTTTTTTTCAAAAACCAAGTATGCACAGCAAGCATTGGATCACAGGATCGCAGAGGAAAGGAAGGCTGAACAAACACAACATAATTTTGGTAATCCCTCATATAGGAACAAAGAAGGCCAGGTTGTAACTGCACATATACATCCTGAAAGGCCTTTTGAACGATCGCCTACAAGGCATATGATTAAGGGCAAGGGAGATGAACGCCCTGAAAAACTGACTAAGCACACTTCTGAATGGAAGATGGTTAGAGGTAGAAAAAAGGTATTAAGACAATCCAAGCCTCTTAGCCCTTTCATAATTTCTATGAATAATTCCTTTGAAATGCTCAAGGGGTTTGATAATAAAGGCAAATCTTATACACCCCCCCATAAAAGGGCTAGGGCTTTAGAGGAACAAGGTTGTAGGGATGAATTTTTGAAGAAAAATGAGTCCCAAACATCATCCAGAGATACATACCCCTGTTCCAATAAAACCCTCTCCTTTTATGGGGGTTTGAAGAATCAAAGTATTTGTGACAAGTCTACTGATAGTTTCAATCTGAATAACAAGAATAAATATAGCCCTAACCACCGAAAAAGGTTGGAGAGGCCTGCATTTGGTACTACTGCAAAGAATATCAATACTCAAGACTTGATAGTAGAAAGTCTTCTTCACGGCACCAATAATGCATCTTATACGCCCCCTCATAGGTGATTCAGCAAAGAAATAATAGATCAAGCATGAGGTGAGATAATTTCATTAGATTACAATAAGATTATGTAGTAGCAAAAGCTTCTAGCCGAAACAGGTTTGATTTGCTACTGGAAAGGAACTGGTGTATCAATAAAGGATGTGATTAATGGAATAGTGGCTCAACTCCTAGGAGAGTTAAGTATAATAGTTCTCAGAGATAATTTTTTATTCATTAACTGTCATAATAAATCCTTAAAAGAAAGCATTAGGAATAAGAAAACTTTGAAGTTCAGAAACTTAACCTTTTCTTTATTTGATTGGATGCCTATTTTCAATCCATTATGCTTAAAAGATTTCATTTTAGAAAAAGCTATCATCCTTAAAAATCTTCCTTTGGAACTATCTTGTAGAGAAACACTTCGTTTAATTGGCAATAAAATAGGAAGTTTTAAAAGAATTGTTGAGGAAAAACCTTTACAGGCTGATAAAATAATCATTGTAGAGATGTATCATCATAAAAAATACATACCCCCCTTTAAATTGTGTTTTAACCATAACTCTATAATTATTAACCCATTAATAGTAGAAAACTTTATTGGAGTTAACAAAAATACAACAGGAAAACATATAAACACTATATGGGCTTCCCAACCTAACAAAGGTATTGAGATTTGTCTCTGCAGCAATAGAGGAGGATTTATATGCAGAACCTCAAAAGAACAAGACCTAGCCAACACTCCCTCTCACCCAACGATGGTGAAGCAAAAAATAAAGGATTAAGATAACCCTAACAACCTTCTAGATAATCAACTAATAAAGGAGACCTGGTTGCCTTTAAATAATGCAAAAGACTCAATTAGTCAGAAAATGGATAATACACTTAGTTGGGACAAAAAATTAACTCAAATAGAGTCAGGAAAAAAGGTTAACATAGCCTATCAACTAGAGGGAAGAGACTAGACGGATGCCCAAACAAAATTACTTCTAGAACCTGAATGTGCTAAAGTAGTGGAGCTAGTAGACCAGGTAAACAAAGCAGAAGAAGAGGTAAAGAAAATCATCAATTACCTGGAAGTGTCTCTACCTGAGGACCTAACTAATAGGTTCTTGGACAATATATGTGACTTTGAGGAATTGAAATCCCAAAAGGATATTTTAATTAAACAAATATAGGAATGTATGGTAGAAGAAAGTAGGGATCAGGAAAATAGGCTTAAACAGCCTTTCCTTCATATACCCTTGGATAAGGAAGTTTCAAAAAAAACCCCTACAAAAAATCTAGAAAAACATCCAAACACACGAAATGAAGCTACAGACAAGCTGGATACAGAGGAGGATGATACAACTTATATAGGGGAATGAGGAGTTTCAATCCCTTTGGAAATAGAAGAGTTAAATCTGGATATATCAGGAACATCTGAAGAATTAGTAGAGATATATGGTAAAGAACTCATTGATAGGGCTGCCCCTCAGATCTCCCCATAGATGCTCAAAAATACCTAGAGGACTGGGTCTCTCCAAGGTTAGGGGATGGGAGAGAAGCAATCTTGGTTAAAGACGCTATTGAAGGACTATTTGGAATAACAAATGAGAATAGAGAATTGGGATTAGCCCTGAACAGAGGTAGTCTCAGCACACCTAATATTAATAAACTTAAAAGAAAAGAGGGAGAAAGTCAGCAGTGGAGCTAAGAACTTTGGATGGTAATGCAGGCAACCAAATTAAAATAGTAGATATCCTGAATATAGGGAAGGTGAAGATCCTTCCCAAAGAGAAATGAAAGTCACTACTTGGAATGTTAGGGGTCTAAATGCCCCCAACAAACAACGCTTAATTAAAAGATGCCTAAGAGACTTTGATTCATAAATAATCTTGATACAGGAAACAAAGCTTAATAAGGAGGAAAGCATCAGGTTCAGCAAAAAACTAGGTATTTGGAAATCAAAATGTGTTCCATCAGTAGGTTTCTCAGGTGGATTGGCAGTTCTATGGGATCCCCGTAAAGAAACATCACTACTCACACATACTAACAATAACTGGATGTCATTAACAATTAAAAGCTTAAAATCTGAATTAAAATTCAACTTGACCAATGTATATGGACCTATCTCTGATGAGGAAAAGAGAAGAGTATGGTCAGAAATTCAAAATTTTCTAGCTGATAATCTAGATCAACCATTTATCATTGGAGGGGATTTCAATGCTATCCTAAATCTTGAAGAAAAATTTGGAGGTTCGCAATATATATCACAAGACCATAAGGAATTTAGCAAGTGGGCCTCGGATAATCATCTGATAAGCTTAAATACAAATAATGGAGTGTACACATGGAATAATAGAAGAGAGGGCTTCAGCTACATAGCTGAAAAACTAGATAGATTTTTTACTAAAACAAACACCAAAAATTTTAATCACATAGTCAACACTGAAATATTACCAAAAGCAGGATCAGATCACTTCCCAATCAGACTTTCCATAGTAGAAAATTCTAAACCGACAAGAAGCCCGTTTAAGTTTGAATTTATGTGGTTTCAGAACCCAGAATTCATAAAGCTTTTAGAAGAATGGTGGGGACAAATGTCGGTCAAAGGGTCGAAAATGTTTAGCTTAACAACAAAATTAAAAGCTATCAAACATAAAGCGATAGAATGGAATAAGAATCACTTTTAAAACATATTTAAAGAAAAAGCTCAGGTAGAACAGGAAATAACTGACCTCAACAACAAATTAATAGAACAAGGAATGAATACCCTAAGCTACCACAAGGAAAAGGAGTTAATGGCTAAATACAACGACATTCTCCTCAAGGAGGAGATATTCTGGAAGCAAAAGTCCAGGGAGTCATGGCTTAAAGAGGGGGATAGCAATACTAAATTTTTCCATAACTCAACCAATTTCAAAAGGAACATTAACAGAATAGCCAGAATTAATACGGGAGAGGGATTAACTACAGAGGACCCCAAAAAAATTTTAGAGGTCCTTACAAATTTTTATTATTCCCTTCTTAATTCACTAGAAGCTTCAGATCTTAATACCCAAAAAGAAATGCTTAAAGCCATTCCAAAATTGATTACAGAAGCAGACAATAAATTATTAAATAACAAGTTTTCTTTAGAAGAGGTAAGAGTAGCAATATTTCAACTTCATCCAGATAAAGCCCCAGGCCCAGATGGCTTTCAAGCAGGCTTTTTCCAAAAGTGTTGGCATTTTGTTGGAGAAGAGGTATGGCAAGCAGTGGAAGCCACTAGAAACTCAGGATCGCTTTTAAGTGAAATCAACAACACCTTTTTCACCTTAATACCAAAGAAAAATGAAAGTATGGAACTAGGGGACTTTAGACCTATTTCCCTTTGTAATACCATTTATAAGATCCTTTCAAAGTGTATAGCAAATAGACTCAAAACCCTCCTCCCAAGAATTATCTCAGAAGAACAAACAGGTTTTGTATCTAACAGATCGATTTTGGATGGTATCATTATAGCCCAAGAATTAGTACATACCACTTAGATTACAAAAGAACCAAGCATGCTAATGAAAATAGACATTCAAAAAGCATATGATAAAGTAGATTGGAGATTCTTATGCAAATGTATGGAAGCTTTCAGTTTTTCGAAACATTGGATTAACCTTATTTTTAATTGCATCTCAACTCCTAGAATTTCCATTCTTATCAATGGCTCACCAGAAGGTTTCTTTAGCATATCTAGGGGAATAAGACAAGGAGATCTGATGTCCCCTTTCCTCTACGTCATTATGGTAGAAGCATTAGGAAGAGAAATTACGAAGCAACAAGAAGAAGGAAAAATCATGGGATTAAAGGCTTTAGAAAATGTCCCCAATATTACCCATCAGCAGTTTGCGAATGATACAATTCTACCTGGCTCCACCAATAGACAGGAAGTGAGAGCATTCAAAAGCATTTTGGAAGCTTACGCCAAAGCCTCTGGTCAACATGTTAATCCAACAAAATCTAAAATATTTTTTATTAAACTTGCCCGAATGTTGAAAAGGATATATGCAGTATAATGGGATACAAAACTAGCAAGTTTCCATGTAAATACTTAGGAATTGACTTGGACACTGGCCTCTCATCTTCCAAACTATGGCAACAAGTCTTATCTAAAGTAAAAAATAAGAAAATCTCATGGAAAGGGAAATGGTTAACTAAAGCAGGTAGGACAACCATGATCAAATCTATACTCTCAACCATACCTACGTATCACTTGTCAGTTCTCCCCCTTCCAGCCAGTGTAAAAAAGGAATTAGATAAAATCTTTCAGGAATTCTATTGGCAAGGTCCCTCCGAAGACAAAAAGATTTCCCTTATCAAATGGGATAAACTATGTAGGCCGATATCAAAAGGAGGTCTAGGCATCAAAAACCTACTTTGGCAAAACCAAGCTCTTGGGGCCAAACTCGTATGGAGAATGTATAAAGAATCAAGCAGTAAGTGGGCATCTATATTATTACATAAATACATCTTGGAAGGGGACCCCATTAATATTTTTAGAACACAATCACATGTTAAAGGTTCACTGATATGGAATTATATCAAGGAATGTAGAGGGATAATCGGCAAATACCTATCCTGGAATGTAGGAAGGGGAGATCAAGCTCTATTCTGGGATGATTCATGGGCGGGCCTTACCCCCCTAAACAAACTAGGATTTTCTGAGGAGTTTATGGAAGAGTGCAAAAGAATCTTAGGCGTATATACCAAGGATTACTTACAAAAGGAGGAAGATGATAGTTGGAGTGCCCTCAATAGAATTGATGAAGGATGGCAAGAGAAGCAAAATCTCCTAGCAGTGTTGAATAAAAGAGCAGTAACACTAAAAAATAGATTAGATATTCTGATATGGTCGGGATCAAGTACTGGTAAATACTCAGTTAAGGAAGGTTATAATTCTATTATTAGGGACCAAAACATGGATAACATAGACATACCATTAAACCTTTGTTGGAATAAAGCATGTCTCCCTAAAGCTGGTATGTTTCTATGGGCAGCTCTTCAAAACAAGATCCTTACAGCAAATAGGTTCAATAAATTAGGTTTCGAGGGACCATCTAGATGCCCTTTATGTGAAAATCATTCTGAGGATGTCAATCACATTCTCCTTAACTGTCCCTTCTCCCAAGAATGCTGGAATTGGCTATACCGAAGCTTAGGATGGAAATCTGCTTCTCATTATGATCTAATTAGCAATCTCAAAGCTTGGCCCACCCTCTATAAAGACAATCTCTTCAAGGATATATGGACAATTGCACCCTCCATAGTTGTATGGGAATTATGGAAAGAAAGAAATAGAAGGATTTTTACGGATCAGAAATTAACTTGGATCTCAATCGTAAACAAGATAGAAACTTCTATAATAGAAATTATTAATAGAAAACTCATGGATTCGTAGCATTTGGAAGATTCTTTTAAAAGATGGGATAACAAAATCAAATGCAAATGGCCAAAATTATATATCCCTCCCCTCTATGGTAAAGGGGGATCTAAAGCCAAAACTGACAGATCTTCCTGTATATGGGTACCCCCGAAAATAGGATGGTATAAACTCAACTTCAGTGGAGCTTCGCGAGGTAATCCTAGAACAATAGGTATTAGAGGGATCATTCACAATTGGAAGTCAGAAGTTATCACAAAATTTTCAAAACCCATTAACCCTACAACAAATAATATGGCAGAATGTACAGCGGCTCTAGAGGGGCTTAAATTATGCAGGGATCTCAATATTAATAAATTAATTATTGAAGGAGATTCCCAAATTATCATCAATGCCATCCACACTAGGAAAACTCCTAATTGGACGTTGAATGCAAAAATTGAAGAGATTAATTCAATTACGAAAAGTATCTCAAATTATGAGATTAGACATACATATAGAGAAGGTAACACAGAGGCCGACAAATTAGCCAATCTAGGAGCCAACGGAGTAGTAACTATGGAAAAATACTTGTTAAGGGTTAAAGAAGTGTTTGATGGTAGATCTAGATTGAAGACCTAGAAGGTAGATAGGTTCTTTGATCATCCTACTAAATACAGAAACCTCTTAGAACCGTCAGTCTTGGAGTTTGCCCAGGTTAGGCTTAAAAACTTTTTATAAGAATGTCAGAGCTGAGGTAACCCCCATCAATATAATCTAGTTGTAATTAGTAGACTAAATTAGAATATGTTAGCTTATAAGTAAAGACAACCAGGGGTTCAAAGCATCCTTGTATAGAATCTGAGCATTCCAAGGAAAAATAAGTATCGCGAGAATTTAATCCTTCCTTAGTACGGGGAAATTTCAGATGTAAGTTAAGGAATATACATGCTTGTAAGAGATCTAATTTAGGAGACTTTACGTGCTAATAAAGGAAAGATGGAAAATATCAATCAATAGTCACACTAATAGCAGTAAGGAAGTTTAGCTTGGTCTTTATGTCAATGGTAGGTAGTATTACATTCCAAAGTTTTATCTTAGCATATGAAGCGGTCTTTTCATAGTAAGGACTAGGTTTATATCTAATCATCCAAAAAATAGTACTTCCTGGAGAACCCTTGTTAATGGTCATAAGTAAGGACACTACCTTACTCATGAGTACTTAAGTCTAAAGGCCTAGACTTTATATTTAAAAAGGTAATCAATTACTAATAATCACAGAGTCTAGGCAGATTTTAACCTAAGATTCGTTACTTTTATGGACAGTCTAAATCTTAAGTAATACTATCACCAATAAACCATTATAATTAAATATGATCACCTCAGAATTGGTATTTCAAGATGAACCTCAATACACCTTGGGCTCCTTAATAGCATTAGTCTTTCATAAATTAGTCATGTATATTATGGCTATTTAGTTTCGTTAAATGTTATGGCCCCGATTAGTTTTTAGCTTCAGTAGATTTACTCATCTCCAAGGAGTCTAGGATATCATAGGCATCCCCCCCTGCGATACTAATGTATCTCTTGTTTCATATCTCTCCATCGTAGTCTTTTATCCTAATTGCCAAGCAATAACTTCTTATTCTAGATCACATTCTGCTATAGCTAAACCTAGAGTTCGTAATAAACATGGACTAATTAAACCCTTTTTAGATTTGGATCATAAGGATTCAGCATAGGATATTAAAAACCCCGAAGAGCCTTCTTGAAAAGCTTGCAAAAAGAACTGTGTAATCATTTCTAGTAACAGTGGGAAGTTTTTACATAATATCACATTATCATACCTATTATTAAAAAACAAATAATAACAACCTATTAGTACCTCCAGATGAGGCCTGTATCATTAATCATTGCAAACTCTCCACGACAGCAAAGGAAGGAACTCAATATGATCACAGTTCTAGTAACTTCCTCAGGCCTCCATCTTATCCTTAATAGTTGCAGATAGAGCCTTGATTACATTGAACTCAACCTTATCTCAGTAGTCTTTTAACATGGAGTCCAGACTGCTCACCTTTTACACCAAAGGGAACAGAGCCATGGCTTTCAGAGGACACATCCTCCCCGAAAGATGGAATCAGATCCTAAAACCACTACCAGACTCCATGAGAAGAGCAATTGAGAATGTGATGGGTGATCAAAACTTTGACAATGAATTCACCTACCGAACAAATGGGGAAATCATCGGACAATTTATAGCAATCTCTGTCTTTGTAGGAAAAACAAAGAATGATATAATCCAGGCAGCAAGGTTGATCTTTCATGAAGACCACCTAGGTGGGTTGGAAAAAATGGTTAATTGTATAGACAATGAGCTGACTATACCATACCCTGAGGTAACAATGAACACTGAGATTTCAAAGCTAAATTAGATCCCGCAATCTCAGCGGATCCCCATGATCACCTTCAAAGACGAACCAAGATTTGATAAACACTGGCCAAAGATGAGTAGGAATTTGGAATACATTTACAAAGAGGCTTTGACTGATGAGACAAATATGAAATGGATCCTACACTTTTGGAGGAAGGAGGACTTCAAAATCGCTGAAGATTTGGATCAAGTAGAGCCTGACAACATCCACATAATAGCCCCGGACGTTACAAGATGCACAAGGTGGGCTAAGAAAGGCAATGAGGAGGTGGAAAGTGTGGTTCTGATGTTTAAAGAGGGGAGCTCTTGGAGCTATGGAACCATACAAAAGAATGAAGAGTACTAAGCAAAACAACAAGGGTCTCGTTCCAAACAATACAGGTTTACAGTTTCAGTATAAAGTATAGATTTTGCATAAACAAATCCTGTGTGTTAACTTCTATATGGTTATGTGTACAAACTTATGATACTTTTTTAGACTAGGATGTCTACTTTCTCACCTCAAAGAAGTATTTTATGGACTAATAGTAAAACTGTTACAGACATATGTTAATCTATGCAAGTTTGTATAGAATTTAAATCCTAGCATATATGATTAGATATGTATATTTCTATATGGATTTCCTTGCAAGTTTGTCAAGATTCCTACTTTAACAAATGTTTCTAGATGATTTGTCCTATCCTAATGGCAATCTCAGGGATTCGTGAAGTGTACAGTATAGTCAAGCTTCTCCCTCCTAGAAATGAGGTTTTGATAGATACAGAGAAACACTTAATCATTTTCCTACACATATATGGACCTTAATATCAGATCTTCAGCCATCTATTAACATATTTCAAGTGGATAGTGTCCTCACTTTTTTAGAGCTTTAGAAGGATTACTTCACACTAGACCTTCCTATTCTATTCTGGGCACGTAGAATTATCAGTGCCATCAGTCTCTACCTTTATAACAGGTATGCGACATGGATTTTAGTAGAATAGTTAGTTTGGTCCTAATTAGATCTTTAAGGGAGAGCATCAAGCTATGGAAATTACAGTGCTAACTTAGCCATGATAGGTATTTCTCTTTTTGATACAGGTCTCTATCGGTAGTATATAGATTTGGTATATAGATATATATATATACTAGAAATAGTATATATATATATCTATATAATGTTGCCTCTTCATATTGCTAGATCCGTTTCAAGTTTTCTTCTAAGAGTGCTCCCCTCCTTTTCTTTATTCTTTTAATATTGATACATAAGGTTCATGATCTCCTAAATTTATATTCACTTGATATTTTTTGGTTCGTTTCTTTCTTTCAAGTATAGTGGAGGCTAAACCCTCAGCACTGATGGAAGAGCATTCTTATGGTTCTATGATGGCCTCTGATCAACCTATTCATAGAGGGATATTTTCAATACTTTTATGTATTAGTATATTCTATAGATTTCTGCATTACACTTTACATTGGTATATATAAACGTATATAGATAATAGTATGTATACGTTTATATATAAGGCACATGCTTATTATTCCAGTAGGATTATCTTCTATTTCTGAATTTCTATCTTTCTTAGGTTCCCCCTATTTGTCTTTTATCTGGCCTTTATTTAATGAGCATCAGCGATGAAAAGTTTGATTGGTTTGAGAATCTGGATGTTATCTTCACTCCTGATTCTTGTATATGTTTTGAGCTCTGCATATGCATATATAATCATGTGTATATCTATAAATATGTATATACATATTTATATATAATCATTTATATATATATATATATGTAAATATAGATAATCACTGTATTTACATATATGTATATAAAGAAGATTAAGGTATATACATATTTGTAGATATGCATGTATTCATCTCTTTAGATAAGCTTGTATATATCTTTTTAGCATATGTCAATTATTACAATGTTGAATGATAGATGATCTCTTTAGTATTCGACAAGTTGTAACTCTTCTGTAAGATCTCCTTGCTAAGATAGATGGCTGCCTCTCTCAACAAGTTAGAGAAGCTTGGTTGACTTAGAAAATTTCTTTCCAGGATTCTATCTAGTTTGGCTATCAGAACTAGTAGAAGCACCTTAAATGAGCACAGATAAGGGCATATCCTCATAATAGCAGCAACACTTCTATATGCAGAAAATAATAAAGAAATAAAAATGGATATGATGTTACTTATGTCCACTTTAGATAGAATCTTTATCTAAACCTTTGCCCTTGTCAGCATCATATATATATATATATATATATATATATATATATATATATATATATATATATATATATATATATATATATATATATATATATATATATATATATATATATATATATATATATATATATATATATATATATATATATATATATATATATATATATATATATATATATATATATATATAATGTGTAAAAAATATGCTCAAATAGTATATAGCACAGGCCTTACTTGAATAGCTGAATAACATTTGAGCATATATCCTAAGATGGGAGAATCAAATTATATTAGTTCAAGAAGCTGATGTTAATCCAACTAAAAGCAGGTTCATAATCTTTAAATACTAAGTGAACTTCATAGGATATGTTAAATATAATTGGAGGTTCTCCTTTTTACTTATATGATACATTGGAATGTCAGGTTTAAGTTATGAAGAGTCTAGCTTATTTATGCATTAATTCTTATAGTACAATAGATATCTCAGAGACAAAATAAAAGAAGGTTATAGTGTTGTCTTTGCATAATCGCTTTTTTAATATTAACCCTTGATTAGTTGGAATGGTAGAGTTTTGCTGTATTTTTCAGGAGGACACATTCAAGAAGCTACCTTTAGCACCAGATCATATATCTCCAGCATGGATGTATACAAATTCACATACTTAATGATGTAACGATAAAATGTATCACTTAAAAGTAGCAATGGAAGAGTTGTATTTGTATTTACTCGATATTAACGAGTAGTGGGTATGACCACTGAAAGGAGGTAATTTGAACAGATATAAGACTCATCTTGTATAAAAAGTGGGGATGCCCACGAGGAATATGTAATATTAAAATCTTGACTAAGGTTGAGTCATGGGTATGCCCACGTAAAACTGTATAAGTACAGGACCTCGGGTCCCAGGCTAGGCTGGAGGTTTTCTCCACCCCGCTCTTTCCTACCAATGCCCGCAACGAGCGGGGTCACATGTATTAAATTTTTTTTAATATAATAAAAAAAATTTACAGGGCTTCGGCCTTTTACCAATCAAAAAAAAATATATTCATATTAATTTAGAATATTTTTTAAATAAAAAATATAAATTTTAGAAATTTATTTAGTATAATTAGATTTTTACATATATTACTAATTTATGATATATTTTTTTGTTGGATTACTAATTTACGATATTAGTATGTAATATAATGTTTTTATATTATTTATTATATATTTATTATATTAATTTAGAATTCTTTTAAAATAAAGTATATAAATTTTAAAATTTATTTAGTTAATTTGAGATTTTTAAATATATTACTAATTTATAATTATTTTTTTATTTTATTTTCTTTTTAGAACAAATAAAATTTTTATATAGTTTATTATATATTATTAATTTAAAAAAAATAATTTAAAATAATTTAATATAAATTATTTGCATATAAAAAAATTGACAAAAAATATTTTTCATAAAATGTAAAATGAAAGACATTAAAATGACCAAACAGTCATAAAATAACCATATGACAAGTAGGGGTGTCTGTCAAATTCAGGCTAGTCATGAACCATCAATTTACAAATTCATATTGGTCATAGTTCAAATACAAAAACAAGTGCCACGTAGTGGCTACCTAGTACTTGTCGTTTAGTTAAGTAATAAGTGTAATTATAATGTGAAATATATAATTAGAATTTTAATATACTTATTATATTTTATAAAGTATAATTCTATTAATAATCATCATAATCAAGAATTTTTATTTTGAAATTGAGCTACCAAAAATGATATTAAGAAATTATAATTAATTATTTTGATAATTTTACTTGTCATTTTAGTTTACCTTAAATAAAGTGAAACACTAGGAAACATATATAGAACTATTAAATTACTATATATTGTGATCACTATTTCAAATAAAAAATTGACACTTAACATATATTCAAAATATTTTAACATAAATGTTATATTTGGCATAGTTAAAAAAATTAATATTTTAATTTGCACTATTAATATTATAATAATTTTTAAAATAAATATATGATAATAAAAATAATATTAATTTAATATATTTTGATTTAAATAAAAATCAATATATATTTTAATATCATAAATTTTTATTTAAATTGTAATATTTTGTAAAAAATAAATAGTATAAAGTAAAATAAATTTATAAAATATAATTTTTAATTTAAATTTATTAATATATAATAAATATAAAATAAATAAATCTTATAAGAACCTAACAAAATAATTTTTAAAAGACAAACAATCCAAATAAACATTGAGAGGTTCAAACATTCAAATAAACTTTGATCATATGATAATTCATGATAATGTTTTAAAAGTGTTGATTTGTTAACAATTTGCATTTAATGTCCCCTATGTGTTCATTAATTACTCTGCATGTTTTCACCATGTATTTGGTATTATTGTCCATTGTTTTCATTATTATTGTCCACCATTTTTCATGTATTTTTCTACTACTTCACAGAAACACACACACAATATTAGTGGAGCAATTTATTTTCCGAGAAATTTGTGCAATAAGACTCAAACTAAATGGACCAATCACATGTTCAAAATATAATTTTGAAAATTTATAAAGTTAAAAATATTGCATTTGTACTATGAAAAACATAAAATTTATAATAGAATATAAAATATGTTAAATTGTTATTAGTTCATGCAATTAGTTTTAATCACTAATTAAGCTTAACAATCTATAAAATGATGCAATATTACTTGCTTAGCCTACCGCCAAGTACTAAAAAGACTATGAGAAGCATCATAATTACAAAGAACGAAGTAACAACTATGTCTAATGTTGAAGATGGATTTAGTATTGGATGAGAGTAGATACAACTGCACAAAATATACATAAGATTTGATCATGAAATCCTAGCATCATTTTATGACCCCATTAGGGTCTCTGTCATCATTTATCTTTATTACCCAAGCGACCTAGCTAGCTACCTGTTCCATCCATTTTAGTTCCTTGCCATCATTGATTTGTTGGGCATATGGGTGGTTGATTGACTCTCTCCAGCTTGTGGAGAATCAACATCTTCATAATCAATATCTTTAGTGTCATCACCTTTAGGATTATCAATGTTAGCACCCACTACCTCTTCATTCTTGGGATCAGCCTTAGAAGGAAGGATTGTAATTGGTATAACAACATTAGGGATCTCTTAAATTGGTTTATTCTCTCTATATTGTATGAGATCTTCCATAAAGTTTTGCAATGCAATTTCAAATTGTATATGATCTCTGGCAGCTCTTCCCCGTGTGAAGCCATGGGAGATGTCTTCTTTAATTACCCGATTCATGCCATCCTTAAGTGGATCTTTAAAATTTTTCTTGTTAATTCTCAGTGTAACTAAAATCTGAAAGGAAATATCATGATATATGAGTCTCAGTAAGAACTCTAGGCCACAAGGTATCACAACAACAATGTATAGGTAGAGAGAGTTCTTTACAAGCCTCCCTAATAACCAAGTATGTTCTCTAATGGGTTTGAGGGATACTCAACTTCTTTTTGAGATATTCTCTTTCCACAGGGTGTCCATCCTTCCATAAATCATTTAGAGATCCAATACCTAGGGCAGCCCATACTTTGGCTAAACAACCTTGCAGCAAGGCCAATGGCTTACCATTGTTCTTCAACTTCCACCATAAGTATCTTTCCCCACTTATTATATTATCCACATTAATAATATCATTTCTAACAATGAAGTGTTTCACCTATTCCCATCCCTTCCAAATAGACTTGAAGACATCTGAGCCAGAGACTTTGATTAGAATTAGGCCTGAGATGAGGTCACACATGTGTAAATTTTTCTAAGAAGAAATTTTGGTTGGATTTTCTCTAACAATGTTATTTACGAAAAGTATTTTCCAAGGTTCATTACCTTGTAGGGATTTAAAAATCCACTCAACAACTAGAGTGATCCCTTGGATTCTCATATCTTTAACTCTTAAACCACCCTTTGACTTGGACATGGTGCACCAATTCCATTTGATAGCATGCCTCTTCTTGTTTCCACTACCATTAGACCATAAGTAGTTTTTGATCACTCTCTATAGCTAGTTGAATTGATAGTGGTTGAACAACCATGTCAAGAAGTAGTAGAGGTTGTATGAGGATAGTATTTTCTGATAGACTTGGATCCTTCTAGCAAGAGATATGTATTGGTTATCCTATTTATTCATCTTTTTGTCAATTTTATTTCTAATACGTGTCCACACATCTCTCAAATCAGGCTAAACAACAAAGGGGATTCCCAAATACCTTACCTAGTGTTTAGGACCACCCCAATTAATACCATATTTGAACAACCAATTGGGGGGATGTTCATACCACCCAAGAATACAAGACTTTGGGAGAGATATTTTACTACTTGATGCCTATCAAAACAATTCAAGTTTTCTCATAAGGACTTGCAAGTTATCTTCTTCTAGTTCAAAAAGAACTAGTTTGTCATCAACAAATTGCATGTTTGTCAAGTTGTCTCCATTAGGAAAGATAACCCATTTTACTAGTGGAGAGAGGGAATAGTCTCTCATAATTAAAAAATGCATTAGTTGTTATGATAAACAAAGTTAGAGCAAGGGGCACCCTTGCATAATGTACCTGGAGAGGTCAAAAATTTCAAACCTATTACCATTTACTTCTACCTATGCATTTGCATCTGCCATTAGTACTTTGATGATTTATTGAAATGCTCTTGGAAATCTCGAGTAGTCCATCATCATTATTATAAACTTCTATTCAATCATATCATAGGATTTTTCATAGTCTATTAATAGTATACAAGATTTATGACCAGATGGCTTAGCCCATTCCAAAGAACCCCAACAAGTGATGAGATTCTATAAGATAAACCTTCCCTTGACAAAGCCTATCTATGTTGGACTAATGATCTTAGGGAGGATTCCTTCTAACTTCTTCACAAGAACTTTGGCTAAGATTTGTATGATACATTCAAAAGAGTGATAGGTCTCAAATTATTAATCAAGGTCTAATTTCCCTCCTTAGGAAATAGCTTGACAATCCTTTCATTGATTTCCTACCCAAACATCCTTTGGCAATGGCTTCTCCATAAAATAGACAAATTTCTTTACCAACCCAACCAATATTGCTTTTTTAGAACTCAACTGGTAACCCATCTAGCCCAAGAGATTTGTTATTAGCCAAGGAGGCTATGGAAAGCTCAATCTATTTCACAGTGATATCTTGACGCAAAAATGATGCATCCTACTCACTCACCTTCTTCAAGATGATCCCTTTAATCTCTTCTCTCACATTTACCATTGCAGACCCTTTATCTTTAGAGGTGAACAATGTCCCATAGTAATACTTGAAATCATTGATGATATCTTCCTAATTTGAAATGAAATGCCCACCCCGCCCCCCCCAAATATTTTAAATCCTCTCTCTATATTCCTTGAATTTAAGAAGCTGAAAGAAGTATTTTGACCCCTCATCTCCATGTTGCAACTAGTTCATTTTTGCCCTAACTTTAGCCCCTTGGATCTTGTTATTGTGAACCCTCCTTAAGAACTCTCTTACAAGAGAGATATTCTCTCTAGAAGCCACATTTCATGGATATTTTTCTGTCACTTCCTTGGCCAAGATAAGCCTTTTGTGCATATCAACCTCATGTTGCATAAATCATTTTTTTCCAACAACCTGAAATAAGATCTTCCAAATTTTGGTGTTCTAGACCCATTTGTCAATTGAATTATCATGAACAATAATGAAAGAGTTAGAATGGTTAATATGGAAATGTCATTTAAAACATCTTCATCCTCCAATAATTTAGTGTTCAAGGAAAAGGATGGACAATTACCTCATGGAATATCAGAGACTTCATTGATAAAGAATTGTCCCATCATAGGGTGATTGCTAGAAAGGGAATAAGGAATGAAAGTATAGCATAGTTTATCTCCTTACTTCTTCAGCCCAAATGAATCCTTATTGAAGTAGAATCTATCCAATCTTTTGTAGATCCTCTTACCTCCATTCTAAAAGTTATACTAGGTGAACCAAATCCTTGGAAAGTCATTCTTTAACCTATCTAAGGATCAACAAGATCCATCTTACTGCACATTTAGTACCAAAAGAATTTCTAATCAGCCTTCTAATCAAATCTTGAACTTCCACTTTTGTCCTGAGCTCTTTCTATCATATTGAAATCACCACCTACAATCCAAGGGACTCCTTCCAAATTGAGCAATTCCATAATTGAGTCCTCTCTCTATAGTCAATAGGAGTATATACATAACAAATATCAAACTAACTACTCCTTAACATATATGATCACCCATACTACTCAGTTACTGGGAGAAATACCCCATCTAACTAGAAAATATTTCCATTTGGGACCAAGCAGGATGGTAGTTCCCCCTTTTCCCTTACCATGGTTAGAAGAGAAAAAGATAGAACCTATCCAGATACATCTCAAACTGATTTCTAGATTGAAATCCACTACCTTAGTTTCTTGTAGTAGCAAGGCATCTAATGAGTCCAATTTTTGGCATGTTTTGGTGTATATTTTTAATATCTTTCTATCTTTTATTATGTTGAAACATACATTAAGTAGTGATTATGGAAGATATATATATATATACTTTTATGCTTAATATAACAAACTTATTATGATAAGTCTTTGATAATATTTCCATGGTTATTGTTTGATGTTTTATCAATTTGATGAAAGATGTGTGCCTTATGACTCTATGAGATAAAATGCCTTTCCTGCAACCACTACTGTTCACCTTACTGCAACCATATGAGAAATATTGTTTGTTCAAAGTTAATACCTAATGAATGTATGAATAGATAAATAGATCAATTAATGATTTAGATGTGTTTAGTTGATCATTTGTTGCAAATATAGCTATTAGTTATTGTAGGTACCAAGTCTCAAGGAGAAGATTTAGCCTCCACTAGATAGTTGCAAGACTAATTCAAAGAAGAATGATTCAACAACAAGAAATGAGGGGACAAATGAAGGGTTATCCTCCATGCAAGGAGAGCATTCCAAGAATCCAACAAAAGATGCCTTGATGACATGCAAATCTAGGATAGTGGTGCATTAATTCTTTCAAATTGATTTGATTCAGTTCTCTTTCTTGTGTCCACTTCTTCAATGTAAAGGTCAAGTTGTAATAAAGGTTTCCATTTTTTTGGGGAAAGGTTAGTTACTTGTTAGGGTTGAGTTCTGAATAAGTAGCTTCATTGTCCTTTAGAGAGGAGAGAGAATATCACTATTGTATTAGCTTTAGTTACAAATAATATAGTTGCACGTTGCAAGTTGTGAGCAATGTACTTTTCAGTTTCAATTCAATAAAAAGTATTTCATAGAGTTTACAGTTTAATCTATTGTGTATTCGATACACTACCTAAGGGAGGCCACTTAGGGAAGCTTTATATCCTTTCTAGCACTTCAATTAGAATAGTTGTACTTCATTTTCCTAGAACTTTAGTGTGATGATTCCTACAGCTGACATAATTATAGAGCTATCAATTGTTCCTGCAACTACTAGAGACAATAGTTCTTCTCTTAAAGAGTGAGTTTAGGTATCATTTTGATAAGTACTTGTTAGCTGAAGTTTATTTCTATAAATCTGAATTCCAACATGGTATTTCCAAGTAGGAACACATGTCTGAAATAGGTGGTTAGTGCATATACTTTATAGACCCATTTAAATTCTAACGTCCCTGGGTTGACAATCAAATGATGTCCTTAAGTATATTATGACTGCCAGTTCTGATGTTTGATCCCTGAGTAGAGAAAAATATGTTCCTAGTTATAAACCTAATTAAGGACACTATAAATCTATGCCTTTGTGCATGTTGGGGAATCTCTTTATTATGTATTTCCTATCTAGGGATTCCAAGCACTTCACATTCCAAGATGCATATTTCAAATTTATGATAAATAGTTAAGAGGTGTCCATAGAGGTCTTAAAGCTTTCATAGCATTTAGGGATCACAATTTTTGAGATTTTCTTATTCTTTCTAGAAATAGCGGAGCCTAGGAGTCTACCCTTCTACCTCTTGACCTTAAAGTTAGAGGTCAGATCAGCACCCATGGTGGGATTATTAACCATTCCCTTGTAAGGCATGGAAGTTTTAAGAGGGTTTGAAATTAATTTCCAGTAATATGTTGATGTGAAAGTACATTTATCAAACTCCATTCCCTAAGATATTAGTACTAGTCATATTCTAGAGTTAAATTTGAAACATTAAAATAACTCAAATCTTTTATGCACAAATATTGTTCAATGAATGTTTAAATCTATGTTAGGAAGACACTAATCCACTATAAGATTTACTCTAGGGTGGTAAATAAAAAAGGTACACCTACCTGAGTCTATGGAGCTCAAAGTGAAGGAGGATTCTCATCCTCATTAAGTTAGATCTTTTCCTGACAAATTTGGAGATGGGCATTAGAGAGTCATAGGCATGTTTTGTTAATATATTTGATCTGTAGGAAATATCTCCAACAACTTTCATGGGTTAGTGATTAAGGATCCAAACACCTTCCTATTTGAGTTTGATGTATTATGATGAAGTATGACTACACTAAAAATTCTCACTACCTAAAGATTTTTTCCTACCACTCTTAAGGACTTTTGCTTGCGATGGTTTATGGGATTGGGTAGAAATGTAGTGACAAATTGGGAAACAATGAAGGAGATATTCCTTAAGAAATATAAATATTACAATAGGGCAGTATACTTACATGGAGATGATATTTGTTTAGAATGACATGGAAAGAGTACTATAAACCATGAGAGGATATTTGGAGATTTTTTGTTTTTCACTCTTACAAAATCCAAACATAATAGACTAGGACATGAATCTATTAAACTTATCTTCCTAAGAATAATTCATGAAGATTTCTTGGATGCGTTGGACCTAATAAGTGTATAAGCTAAATATGGGCCTCTAATTTAGCCTCACACTTCAACATAGTCATTGTTCATCAGTTACAAACAAGAATGAATATGAGATCATTCATCTTGCTTGGCTAGATGATTTGACCTATTGCCTCCTATCTAGGTAGGGTTCAGGATTGCTCTCATAATCGAGAGTCTAGCGACCATATAATAGAACTAGAATAGAGGATTTAACTGAAAGCAAGATGCAGTTATTCTAGAATGAGCATGCAAGATTAATCTAGAAATGAAGCATGATTATTGATCTAATAACAATGAAAAATAAACTAGATTAATAAATGGAGTGCATATTTAATCTAAACATGATATATTAATCTAGAATGATTATTACACTAAGGATGAAATCTTTGAATGCAAATGAATTCAGATGATAATGCGACAACACTTTGTTGCTCAAAAATTGGATCCTTTGAATGAGAAATGAGGGTTCTTTTATAGAATCTTGGGTTCAATCGACGATCGAGATTGAATCAGATGAACGGTGAAGATTGAATGAGAGTTCAATTTAGAATAGAAAGTTTCCTGCAGAGAGGCAGTCAACTGTCTGCCTTTTGCTTGTGTAAAGCAGTTAACTAATTTGTTGCACTTTTGGCTTCTTAGTTAACTTGATGTTTCCTTTTCTGAACTGAAGAGAGGATTTTGGAGAGAATATTTAATTTTAATAAATACAATATGACCTCATAAATGAACTTTCACAATTATTTGAATAATTAAATTCAATTATCGAAATGAGGATATCTATTTAAAAACCAAATATTATTTAATTCTTTTTTCATGTGTCTTAGCTAAAGAGGGTGGATTTAATTTAATCAAAGTGCTAGGACTATATAATTAAATTAATTGATCATAGGGTTTATTTAGCTAATATGTAGTCATTGTTTAGGAATTAACTATGATATGTGATTGATGTAGATTTAGGGTTTTCTGCATTTGACACTAAGTCAAGTAAAGTCGATTAGAAGATAGAATTTCCTAGTACAATAGGACTTTAATGATTTACAAATTTGATAGAAATAGACTATATGCAAAAAAATTGGTTAGGATATCAAGATGCCAATTTTGGGGTATTACATTTTTCCCCTCTTTGAATTGATGTTCGAGTAGCGCATTGATTCAAAGAATAGTCTGAATGTGACAATTGATGAGAGTTTCAAGATTATCTCTAGAATGAAGCTTAACCCTCAGATGTTGAGGTTAGATTGCCAAGACATAGATCAGATCAAATTGTAGAACCATCTCCAAAATGAAGCTTGATTCTCCAATGTCTAAGTTAGATTACAAAGACATCGGTTAGACTACCACTTTTAGTAAGAATGTCCCTAGACTAAGGCTCAATCTTTTAGGAGCTAGGGATATATTGCCCTGATACTCGTCGATTAAATGATAACTGATGCATATTTTTAGAATTATCTCTAGAATGAAGCTTAGCCCTCCAAGACCCAAGTTAGATTGCCCAAATATCAGTTAAGAAGAGCTTTCGAGAGCCATCTCTAGAATGAAGCTTGACTTTCAGGAATTAAGGTTAGATTGTCCCAATACCTAATAGAGATTTCAAGAACCATCTCTAGAATAAATCTTGATTCCCAGGGATCTAAGTTAGATTTCTTAGATACCTAATAGTATGATGACAAGATGCAAGGCACAAAGATGCCCCTAGTGATTTGAGATTATAGAACATCAAATTTTGACTTTGAGGTACAAAAAATTAAACATGCCCCAACTTATGAGATGCCCCTAGCAATGAGGACTTTTGATTTTTATCAAATCAGACTAATTCAGGAATTGATTCAATGAGATTCAATGAATAGAGTTGAATTTTGATGAAAAAGATGAAGAAGTCAAGAAAATGATGATGAGATGTGATTCTGTTAAGAATTCAACATTAGAAGGTCAACTGTACAAGCATTTGATCACGTCAGTCCTAGAAATTTTAAAACATAATTTTGAGCTATATAGATGTGTTTGATTTCAATTTCAATCTCAAAAATGGATTCAGAGTGGTTGATTTAGCCAAGGGTGAATTTTTTACGCAAAATGGAGCACTTTTTAAAATTAGGTCAAAACCTATATAAGGCCCAAAAGGGTCATTTTTAATTCATTTGAAACCTTTGACTTTGTGAGAAAAGAGAGCTTTGAGAGAAGATGCAAGGTGTGCCAGTGAAATTGTATAGGTTTGAGTGCTCCTGACAACATAGTCAGTCACCGATGTATGACCCACCTATCAGTAATCGATAACTTAGCTTGCATTTCAATATTTTACATGCATTTGAGTAGATTTAGATAGAATCTAGCTCAGTTCAGGAACTTGCGCGCAAGAAATCGTGTGAGAAAATGGTTTCCTCACATGGGTTAGTGAGGATTCTCATGTGAAAAAGGATGAAAAGAGTCATTTCTCGTGTGGGTCTCTCCATAGGCTTGTGTGAAGAGGACCCAGAAGTTGTAAGGGAAACCCTTCCCTGGGAAGATCCCTCACGTGAGCTGGCATGTAGTCTCACGTGGTAGAGAAATCTCACGTGAGATTACTACTTCCTCGTGTGGGAAACTACAATAGATAACCAAAATTGAGTGCAAATAAGCATAAAATTTAACCAAGTAGATCATCTAGGAGGCAGTCTTAGGATAGGTGCATAGCTTCAATTTCTATTTTGCTTTGAAAATTATCATGATTGAGTATACTAATCATATGTTGTCACTTGCATTACAGGTTGACTTTCTAGACATTGTATTATGATCCCATCATTTTTTGATTGGTGGGGTCATGTGGCAGTTGGATGATGCAGTCCACCCATATAGATGCATTAGGTTTGTCATATCTGCATGATGTACCCAACATTCAAGTGAATCATGGATTATTGGGTGCACTCATCGAGTGTTTCCATTCGAAAATCAACACATTCCACTTACCCCAAGGAGAGATGATAGTGATACTAGAGGACATCTACCAAATCCTTAGAGTACCCTTCCATGACCCGCGCATGGAATATGACATACAACCGAGAGTAGGCACTGTAACGCTCTGAGCTGTCTTTTGGGATGAGCTAGTTATGGGTCGGATGATCCCTTGGGAGGATTTGATCAGATATTATGGTTCTTGGCATCAGTTAGCAGTGGTATTAGCAACATTTTTGGGCTGCTATCTTATGCCAGATAGAGGATAGTATGGGCTAGAGTGCGGATGGGGTTGGATGTTACAAAGGATGTTAGAGTAGTCAATCGTGCGATATGGATGGGGCGAGTTTATACTAGTATAGATGTACCATGAGATGCATGAGATTATTTATCAAGATGCTTGAAGCATGGTGGTAGGTGTGTTCATACTACAAATATGGGCCTGGGAGCATCTTCCCATTTGCAGGCTAGTCTTCCAGGATACCTAGCAGCCAAACATGCTGCCTCCTCCACCTCCTCTGGGAGGTGATGACCAAGGCTAGATTTAGCATTGATTGTTGTATATCATGATGTATCTGATACATAGGCATCCATATTGTAGCTCATTTTTTAGATATAGAGTATCCTTGAATAGCACCATTTTGTATACTGACACCCTGATTTATAAATATGAGCTCATCTTTTGATATCATTATACATGTCATTTATTGCTTTGGATGTTTGAATGTTTTATGCTTTATGAGATGTATCCTAAATGATTAGATGATTAGATGTGAAATGGATGAATATGCAAATGAACATGCACATATTTTTATTATTGTATGTATGCAATGTAAAATGCAATGATAGATGGTAGATGAATAAATGTAGTGGGTATTTCTAATGTCTATGATGGATGCACATATATATGAATATGTAGATGTAGATGTATGCATATGGGTTATGTTAATGCAATGGAAATGCAAGGTATGTGGTACTAACCATCTCATGTAGGATATTGTAATACACAACATGTACTAGCCAAAAGAATTTTCTTGAAGATTGAGAGCAAGGATTAGACACTTGTGTAGTCAAGATGAAGTTGGGATGTGAGATGAGAACCCTCATACAAATCTAGGAGGATACAAAAAAGAGAGCATGAAACATTGTTACAATGCAAGTCTAGAATGAAAATGCAAATCTAAGCTAGATGCAATCCCTAGGACTTGGTTGTTGGACCCATTAGATAGTTATCATCATAGATCGTTTGGTATCGGATGATCATGAGATGTCATACAACTCTCACTGGCATGACAATCATGAGAATATGAATATGACATTAGTCTTAGATTTTTTGGAATGAGGTGTAAGCATTAAGGCACAAGGAGCTAGAATGACCTAAACACCTATTCCTTTTGAGTTATCAAGTTAACATAAGCATCAAAGCATAGTTGTTGGGATGACCTGAATGTTGCTTGCATACTAGAAAAGTAGACACGCAAGAGTTCCTTCTTTTGCTAAGTGATTGATAAGTAGATTAAGTATGCTCGCAGTGACCCTTATGTTCACTTCAGAGGATGAGCATTTGAAATGTCACTTGTATAAAAAAGAAGTCACTCAAACAGACAAGGATAAGAACCAACCTCACCAAAGTGTCCATATAAAAGGATTCAAGGTACACATGGCCATCTAACATGAGATAGAGGCTCTCATAGTGGACATCCATTTTGTATGGATCCCTTGGAGCATTGGAACTAAACCAGAAAACAAAAAGAAAGAAGATCATGCCCCTAGTCTTCACATCTCTCGGTCAAGATAGACATCCTAGAGTTGCTCAAGGAGGAATGACAAATCAAAAAGGCAAGCACACAAAAGAAAAGCTCAGCACACTTCAGAAAGTTTTCAAATCTAGTTTCAATTTTAGTGGATTGATGTCGAATCAAAAGTATACAGCATTCATGAGGAGTCTCATTAGGATGACAATAGTAAATAGATGCAATGAGAACCACTGGTGACTGATGCAAGAGAGAGCCTCAAGGAGAGATCGTAGTGCTAACTATGTATTAGCAGGTAGACACAGTGAGAACCACTGGTGACTAATACAAGGAAGATCCCCCAAGGAGAGAGATCTTAGTGATAGCTAAGCACTAGTAGGCAGATGCAGTGAGAACCACGAGAGACTAATGTGATGAAGATCCCCCAAGGAGAGAGATCTTAGTGATAGCTAAACATTAATAGGCAGATGCAGTGAGAACCACTAGTGACTAATGCAGAGAGATACTTCGAAAAGATAGGACGGTACCCCCTAGACCAGGAAGGTTTCCCCTAGAGTATGACCAGTTTCAATGCATGTAGAGTTGAGAAAAATCTTTAGGGTAACTAAGAGCAAGTGCATGAGCTAGAAAACTAAAGCAAGAAAAGTAGGAAATAAACTATACAGGGCCAAGCGATACTGCAATAGGTATAGCATTATAGAACAAGAGGCACCTAGTTACTAGGTTTTCACCATCTTGGCAGGATTTTATTGCTTTTTCTACCATGACGCCTATTTACCAATTTTTCATCAATGGCACTTTTTTTTGTTTTTCAATTTTTTTGTATTTTTCTCTTTTTGATTTATTTGTTATTATCAAGGCATCTATTTGTTTACTAGGTTTTCACTAGGATAATAGATTTTTGTAAGACATTTTGCAATTTTTAGGATTTGTTTAGAATTGAGTATGTACATAGAGCATTTGGAAGATGTCTCAGTTGTAGAGTCATTTTAGATGCAAAGCGTTGATCAGCTCTTTGAGTTGTTCTTCTTCAGTAGTAGAGAGTTGATAGGCACCAAACCCAAATGTTGCAATAACAACAAACAGACCAAGCCAATTTGGTTCAAACTTTCCCTTCTGTATCCATTGTTTCTGATTCTTAGGGTTCTCTCTCAGGATGAGATCACCCACTTGGAAGTCTCTTGATCTAACTTTCTTGTTGCAACTCTTGGACATCTATTTCTGATATGCTCACAGATGATTAAACACCACTTGTTGACCTTCATCCAGTAGTTCTAGCTCTTGTAGCTGAGATATTCTAATGTCTTCATCAGTGATGAGGCCCTTTAGAGAGACTCACAAAGTAAGAATCTCGACCTCAATTGGTAGCAGTAGTAATCAACTAAGAGATTGCAAAAATATAATAAGACATTATAGTAGTGATCAAGAGATCCGGCTAGTAGTGTCCAACTATCAAGAGATCCATAGTCAAGGAAAGACCACTTAGGTGAGACCCACAAATATCCTTGTGGACGTATCTTAACTCTTTGTCAGATTTCCCACACTCTAAACATTTAGGGAGAGAACATTGCAGATTTCTCTTAGTCATGTCATTAGAAATAAGGAGAAATCGATATGCACTTTGGGACAAGAAAGACAGAGTGAGGAGGACAAAGTATGAGAGGCAAGGATGGTGAAATGGAGGAGGTGTGAGAATTTGGAAGCTTGAATAGAAACTTATATCTTCTTTTGATATCCAAGTCTTCTAGCTTGGGAATCCACATAGCTTTTGACTCTTTTTCTTTTGAGAGGCTTTTGATTGGAATTTTTGTAAGATGGATTCAAGATATATTTCTCTTGCTCTAATTTTCTCTTTTGAACATTGCCTTCTTTGCTTTGTAGTCACATGTCAATTAGATAGGACATGGTGGCCTTGAGATATAAGTGGATTGAAAAAAAATTGTGTATGTTACAAACTCAAGTTACTTCCAAAGACTTGGTAATTGTGGATGAAAGAGGCTTATATGACTAGTTTAGATGGGGAGATGGAGTGGAAAGTGGGTGAGCCACTTATCATAGAGAGGTGAGTGGAAGAGAATTCAATGGGATGGGCTCCAGTGTGAAGGTATCAACATCATCCTCATTGTTCATGAATGAATTAGATAGATCAAGAAAGTTATCTTCCATAAAACATTATCGATTATGAGTCATCCTAGAAGAGTTAGATAAGTTTAGAGGAACATTGTATGAACCTAACTGACATGGTCTATTCTAAGAGCTAGGTCCCTCTTCAAGTGGAAATAGTACATTAATAGGAACCATTTCAATTCTAGATCTGCCAATATTCCACAAAGCTATAATAGGATGGGGTCTTATATACCCATGATTTTCTAGAGTAGTTGAAGTGCAGCTTGAAGTAGATGGCCTAGGAGCTATATGAATGATTTCCATAGAAAGGTGGAAAGAATCATCATCAGTTTCTTGATCTTGAGAGTTGGAAATTTCTCCTTTTTCAAAGCTAGTAGGAAGAGCATATTGATGTATAACATCAACTTGTATTATTGTAGTAGCATCATATAAGGAATCATATTCATTTTCCTTTGAGTCTATCTTGGTGGTGCAATATTGTCTGCTGTAGTTAGATAGAGATATTGTAGGAGGTAGATCTTCTTCATTATTGTCATCTATAGTAGGAATATTCTTAGCAGCAAGAGCTTGTTTAGTATCAGCAATAGTGGGATAGTTCAAGATAGGCATACCCCAAGGCATATTCAGGATGTGGGACATATTAGCTAATGGCCCCCAATCAAGATCAGTAGTATGTTTAGCATTTTGGATAGGAGCTACCTGGGTAGGACTAGAATCTACCATTTGGCTAGTGGACAAGTGTGTAAAGTGTATAGTCATGATCAAAGGGTTTCTGGAACACACGCCTAACACAACATCAAAAGATAGGAGATGTAACTTGAAGATCCTCTACGGTACTCAGATTGCATGATGGGTTTGGAATGACCTCTGCCTCGATTGTGAGGTCTACCTCTACCTTTTCTAGCAACGTGAAAGGGGAATATAGTGCTACTTTGAGTTTCAACAGTCATAGACAAGGATGAAAAAGCAAGAAAGAACTAGAACTTACACTTGGAACTGTCTCTAAGAAGAAGCAAAAAAAAAAAAAAAGGTGAAATATACCCAACATGAATCATCGAGAGTAAGGCTAGAACAACTGAGAGGTGACTATCGCTTTGCAAGGTATGATAACATAGTAGATCAAGTAGACAGTAGAGAGAAAAAGTGAATCCAAGTGACCATCATATGATTCTTAGGCAAAGGCATCTAGTTTCAGACTATATATGACAATAATACATGTAGATAGACCCTAAACAAGAACAAGATTAGGCAGAAACTTAACCAGCAGATGGGAAATAACTCACTATTTTGACAAACTAGAGATAGTTTTGCATGAGAAAGTGCAGTTTCATGAGAGGAAATACTAGGATACGTGCAAAGATATGTTGTCTCATGCAAGAAAGTAGAGGAGCAGACTGAAAATTGATGACAGGGTTTTTGGCAAAACTATGGCAAAACTTTGCGCGGAGATGAGAAATCTCACATGCAAAAGTGCACAAAGAGCTAAAATCTCATGTGAAAATGTGCAGGGAACCCAACAAAAAAGTATAGAATCTAATAGTTTGGATTGATTTTCAAGATAGAATCATTTTTTGAGACATGGCGTGGGTTGTTCTCTAATAGAAAGTTCAATTTACAAACTAGTTTTGGACAGTTTAAATCAGCAAACTCATTTTTGAGCTTTCAATCATCCATTAACTGTAATAACCCAAAAATGGGCTATAAGTTTATTAATCTTCTATATCAACAATTCAAACAAAATCGACATCAAAGTCCTAACCTAAGGCACATCTAAACATCATCGAATCCTAATTGATTATCTTAAATTCTGCATCGGAGAATATTCCTAGCAATATTCCTAATTATCTTAATTATCTTTAATTTATTGATTATTTGGCAATAAATCACATTTATCCTAAGTTTGATTAATTGAATGTTTTCATATTCAATTAATTAGATTTAATATCTTGCCACTTAATTATGTAATTAAATTTAATTCTACCTATTATTAATTGTATTATTTAATTTTGACAATAAATCCAATATCCTATGAATAATTGATTAAATTCTTATTTAATTGATTAAAGCAGGTTGTCATTATTTAATAATATAGTTTTTAATAAAAGTTTGATAAAATAGTTAATTAACCCATAAATTAATTATTTTATTTCAAAAATTAGTTAAGTTGAGCATAAATCACTTTATTTATTTATTAAATCATAATTATCCATGTGCATATTCAAGGACCAGTTAAACTCAAATTGGAAAATCAATGCAAGTTGTTAGCTTTTTGAAACTCAACATCTTTTTGAGTTTTAAAGTTGATCTAAACTTCTAATTCGAGTTGAACTGTGCTTTTGCATGATTTTTGTGACTTAAATTATCTTTATTATCAGATAACTCAAAAGTCAAGTTGAGTTAATTTGAGTGATTTATGGCTTTTTCGTATGCACCTCCAAAGCCCTGGATTTCTATAAAACCAAGGCTCAGCTCTTCATAATTCATCTCTGATATCTCTCAAATTTGCATCCAAAGCATCTCATATTTTTGCATCCTCATGCTATCGGATTGGAGGAAAAGGAATCAAAGCTTATTGCAAATCAAGGCTATTGTGAGATCAATCTTGTTTTTGCATTCATATTTCATATCATTGTTAGATAGATCAATTCATAGAATATCAGTTTTTACATATTATAGATTCATATCAAGTTTATCATTCATATTGCATAGAAAATACCAAAAAAATAGATTAATTGCATTCAATTCATATCTAGATCAATTGCATTCAAATCCTTCATTTAGGTGTCATCTAGGTCACTGATCTCAATAGCAATCTGAGAACATTAATCTCGCACCTACTAGAAGGCACTAAATCGCTTGGTTAAATTAGATTTCAATTTTGCACGATTTTGATTATAGCTAACCTCTAATGTTTTACTAAAGTGTTGTGTCTACAGTTTAGGTACAATTTTCACACACACATTTCTGGTGCCCACCATAGGGCAACCCACATTTACATGCTAGTTTTGATTTTTTGGGGGAGCTAAAACCCTAAAGTTTCAAAGATTTAATTTTATCTCTCAAACAGCTTGGAGTTTTTCTCTAAATTTTTTTTTTTTAGGTTGGACACATATCAAAGAAGCTACAGTAAAAAATTTAGAATTTTCTAAGATGTTTTGTATTTTTAATAATTTTTTCTTGAAATTCTGGAAAAAATTAATATCTGACGCAAATCAACATATTTTTTAGAAATTTTTATATTTTTGGAAATATATTTAAATTATACAAGGGGTCCATTCTTTTTATTTTAAATTTGGATGCAATATAATAGCTCAAATAGTCAATTTACAAAAACTAGTCTGTTTTGATAAAATGGGTCTCTAGGGCACAAATGAAGAGATTTTTCTAAAATTTTTACATTTTTGGAAAGCTCTCTATTTTTTAGCAGGGGTTTCTATTTTTAATTTCTATTTTTGTGGCCAAAATCATAAATAAAAAAAAAATCAGATCTTGTTGACTAGGTCAAATGCAGCAAAAAAAATAAAGTTTTGTGATGGGTATGCACTTATTTTTTTACATGGTTCAATGAATGATATGAGTTGTCATTTGGGTTAATTTTTGGTTATTATTTCTGATAATAATTGATTTTTAGAGCTAACCCTATGGTTTTCATAAGTTGAATATATGTTGCATATCTTGTTTGCTTGTTTGCTTGTTGGAGAGTTCGTCACTTGCTTGCATGGAAAAGCTCAACAAGAATTGCTAAAAATTAGGTAAAATATACTAAGCACATTGTGAGGACCCAGGTATTCTCCTTCATCTAATAACATTTCAATTTGGGCTTAAAATAAATCTCTCGTGTGTCTAGCTTGGGTGATTCTTTTCATGCTTTTGTTTTACACACTTGCATAATTGATACTAGGTTGTGACACCTTAAGTATTTATTAGCAGTCTTAGATTACTTGTGATTGATCTTGATTGCTATCTTGGGTTATTGGACTCGCTAATCCTCTGGCCCCTCATTCGGCCCCGTGGTTGCAATCTCAACGCCATAAAGGGGAGGGGTCAACAGGACAGAAGCGTTAAGTGTTCTACTTGGCAACCCTTTTGTGCTTTTAGGAACTCACTTGTTTTCTAAGTTGGGGACTCATTTTCAGCTTGTGTGAGGTGTTAAGTGTTCCACCTTGTGGACTCATCTCATATTTTCTTTAAGTGTTAAGTGTTCCTCTTTCTGCTTTTTGGATACTTTTGGTAGATTTGCTTTTGGAAACATACATTTGTGCTCACATAGTAATTAGGCCTTATGAACACTATTCATGATTCTTGAGAGATTAGATTCCCAGCAAAATCCTTCTTGACGATAGAATGCTTGTAGGTAGGGAGGATACTTAGTGTGTTTCACATTCAACTTGGTTAGTGCGTCTTCTCTTATTGATCGATACATTCTCTCCCAGGAGAGGTTGATATATCACGTGGGGTTGACATCATGAGCTTTGGTGAATCAAAATTGGTTAGTGCATCTTCTCTTATTGATCGATACATTCTCTCCTCGGAGAGGTTGATAGATCACGTCGAGTTGATATCATAGACCTTGGTGAGACAAACTTTGTCTTAGCATTTCGGATTAATCTGCTTGCTTTGTTTGGGTTAAAAGTGAAGAGGTATCGAAACCTTGGATCTGAAGCCAAGTCCCCTTGTGGTATCATATTGTGAGTCACCTTTAGAGAGGTTTAACCAGAGTGGACAATCCCTTCACAGGGCAAACTGCGTTGATGGAACCTCAAGCGATAATAGCCATTTTCACCGTGGTAGTGACAGCCACTATATAAATGTCCTTGTGGAAGAAATCTCCATAGATATGGTTCATTGTTGGGTTGTCAGATCTCCCTAGCAACTCCTAAAGATTAAGTTCTCAGACTGTGTCAAAACCCTGGTGTGCCAGGATTGGAGTTCACCCCTTTGGATCATAAAAGTTGCAAAGTCAAACCATTACTAAAAACCCTAGCGAGGCCAAAGTTTTATTTTATAGGGTATATGTGTGTTATTGTAAAACATTTTTGGAATATACACAATTAGCACTTCTGAGGATTAGAATGAATAAGTCACTTGATTGTTCATGCGCAAGGTTGCTTTTCCCCTTGTTCATTGTTTTCAGACATGCTTGAAATCACATGCTTGCTATTTTGCATGCTTGTTTATCTATCTAGTTATTGAAAATGAACAAATCTGTTACAATCCTCAAATCTGGACATTGAAATTTGCAAACAATCCGAATCTGAAAACTCAAAATTTGTAAAATCTAAAGTAAAATTCTTTTCTGGAGTCAAAAGTTGTTTCAGGAAGTCAAAAGTCATATGAGTTTCTATCAAGTGTCGTTTCATTACAACCCATCTGTCGTATGGTTGAGTACCCAGTGTCGTATGAGTTTTCATGCCAACAAATTCAAAAATTCAAATCCTGCTAGCAACTGTCGTGCGAGTTTTTCAACTATCATATGAGCTTTTCAACTGTCATTTCATTGCCTACCCACTATCGTAGAAGTCTACAGAGTGTCGTTTGGAAAATTTTTAAAAAGTTGTCAAAAAATTGTTAGAATTGCCAGATACTTTAGCTTTTTCAACCTATTTCCAGAATCTGTCAAACAAATCACTATGTCAGGAACAAAGTAGTAGCCATTGAGAATCAATACACATGTCTCAAAGAATCAGTACACAAGAGGAAGAAGCTCTAATCACCGCTATGATGAAGTAGCTACAAGCTATGCAAGTCCAGCTTGACAAACTTGAGAAAGAAAAGGAACCTAAAGAGTTCTCCATGGAAACTCTATGCTCTTTTCCATTTGATAAAGACTTGTACATGTCACCATGCCCTCGGACAAAATGTGAGCAATGTGACAACCCTTATGATACCTCTTCCATAGAGAGTGACACATCAAGCTTTGGAGACTATGATGACTATGATGATAGACAATGTAATGATACCTATGACACCTCTGTTCTTAAGATTCCTCCTCGTCGTGTGTTCCTACTTACTACAAATGGGCCGTCACATTGGATAGATTGTGAGGGTGATCCATATGATTCTAATTTTGAAAGAGATTTTGATGGCTTTTGTGGACAATACCTTGATTATGATCCATCTACTACTGCTGAGGACTATAAAATGCATCGTGCTAGCTTGAAGCATCAATATTATAAGAATCCTTCTCCTAAAGACTCTCCTGCTAAAAATAAAGATTGCACTCTCAAGCAAGATCATGTTAATGTTGAACCTTTGTCTTGTGATGGTTCCCTTCCATCCTCTACTTCCTCTAATACCTGTACATTTTTTAAAGCTTATGAGTCTTTCAAATCTTTCACAGAACCTTCATCCGACACAAGCCTTGATACTTTTCATGCGGTTCCCTATAGTTATCCTCTAGGGCTACCTCTTAAAGAAACTCAAGCTAACCTTCACTTGGCTACAAATACTTTCAATAATGATAAACCTAAAGAGCCTAAGCCTTCATATGCTATAATCCCTACTTTAGCTAGTCCTCCACCATCTCTTCCAAAGTCATCCATACAATCCCAACATGCTTCCTTGTCCTTAGAAGTGGCTCCATGTCAAGAGGACTCCAAAAATGATGAAGAAAAGAACATAAAGAAAGATCAAGATCAAGATCAAGAACCCTTCATGTCATCCAATCCCTTTCATGATGTCTCTTATCCGCTTCATGGTTCTTTTGATCTTGCACACCCTTTTTCATGCATTCCACCATGTCTTAAGTCTTCTCCTAAGAAAGATCAAGCTACTACTTACACTATTGAGCTTATTTTCAATCAAAATAACCTTACCCCACTTCCACTTTCCAAAGATGATACTTCCATTAAAGTTGGTAAAGATGGTGTTGTTACTTCCAATGTTAAGCCTATTGAAAATCAAGAGAAAAATTATGCGCTTGTGCTATCCAAAGATCCTTGTCAAGATCAAAGTCTTCCATCTTCTTGTTCTACCACCCCATGTTCATTTCCACTTTCTACTCTTCCTAAGTCTTTGCAAGCTTTGAACAATCCAATCAAAGAAGGTGCTCATATTCAAGATGTCCACGATTCTATTGAAAATCCTAATGCTCACTCTAAAGATGCTGATATCCTTGGTTGTCATATAAATGCTGATGAACTTGTTGATTATCCTTTTGTGTCTTCCACTTCCATCCTCAGACCTCTTCCACCAATATTACGAGCTTCACATCTTCCTTCCATCTTGGGTCCTTATGTCCCTTCACTTTCCCCTCCTAACTCTCCTAATTCTCCATCCATCTTGGGTCCTTACATCCCTCCATCTCCTATCTTTCCTCAAGATCAACATAGATGCACACCCTTGAATCCTTTTCATCCACCCACCTATTTAAACCAGCCATATCCTCCTTCTTCCACAAGTCCCAAGTCTTTTGGAAGTAACTTGAATGTTCAATACAAGAAAAAGAAGCAATACAAGAATCCATCAAAAAAAGAAGATCACCATGTCTCCTCTAATAGACATGGAAGCATAAAGTCCAAAGAGATATCTAAGAAAAAAACTACAAGACAAGTATGGGTTTCAAATCCATCATTAAAGATATTCTCTCTAGATCATCAAAAGGAAATAAAAAGCCTATGGCTATATGGATTCCAAAATCTCTCTTGAAAGAGTCTGATGTTGAGCAAAAAGTGAAGTTGACATTCAAGCTTCCAAATACTTCCACTTCATCTCCCTCCAAAAATATTCTTCCATTCCATGTGCCTAAACCACAACCTCTGCTATCCATTCGCCATATTCCTTCACGTATTCCTTCATTCACATTTCCTCCACCCTCTCGCCACCCTTTAAGGTATGTGTTGATGTTAAGCTTGCCTTCCTTTCCATCTACCCTTTCACAATCCTTCCATGCATTATCCTTCTACCTTCTATCATTTTTCCTCATTTTCCTATTCCTCCTATCTTCCAACCTCACTCGCTTTACATAAAACCTTATCCTCCATTTTTCTCTTCCATCTCCCTTTCCCTATCAGCATCTTTGAGCATATCATTTCAATTCCTTGGCATATCATGGTTTATCCTTTCAAGGAGCACTATCGAAAAAGCTTGCCTTCTTCCAAAAATTCAAAAAGAAATGAAAAATAAAATAAAATTGAAAATGTGCCTTGGTGAAAACTTGGAAACAGGCATCTTGGTAGCAAAAGTAAAGAGAAATAAATTTGTCCTATGGTGAAAACCACTCCCTTGTGGTGCCTTGGATAAGTACTATGATGAAAACCTGGCAATCAGGCATCATGCGTAGTTCTTCTACATATTTCATCCATTCCATCTTCTCTTTTTGATCTTGACAATGTTGATCTATACACGAACATTTGGCTATTTTATGAGTTATCTTATGATGATCCTGCTTTCATTCCTTCCATGTTTAACCTTCATATCCATCTTCCTCCATTCATTTTCTCCTATCGCTATCCTTTTCCCCTTTGGTCTTGATCTAATAAAAAAAGAAAAAAAAGAGTAAAACACGGTGCTATGAAGCCTCTTGACATGTCTACTCCTTTGGATTGCATCCTTTCCTGTTCTTGCATTATGATTTTGTGACTTATCCTATGCTAACCTTTCATTGCTTGTCCAAATGTGCTTTACATGATAATTTTTCCCTACCTTGGGTATTCTTGAGGAGTTTTCCTTTGAGGATTTCTTTCCTTCATTCTCCTTCATTCTCTTATCTTCTATCTCTTCCACCAGCTTGCCAATCCCTCTTGTTCTCCACCTTGCTAGACATTGGGACTGCACGATATGATCTTGCTTGGGAGTTTGCAATGGAAAAAGATGCTATCAAGTGTACCAAGTATCAGAACCAGTATCAGAACCAGTATCAGAACTAGCATCAAAACAAGTATCAGAACCAGTATTAGAACCAGTATCAAAACATGTATTAGAACAAGTATCAGAACCAATATCAGAACCAGTATCAAAAAAATTATCAGAACAAGTATCAGAACCAGTATCAGAACAAGTATTAGAACTAGTATAAGAACAAGTATCAGAATCAGTATCAGAACAAGTATCAGATCAAGTATCAAAACTCCCACTGGGGCTACACCTTTTACTTTAGTTTATGGGTCTAAAGCGGTACTACCTATTGAGGTTGAAATCCCATCACTAAGAATCAAAATGCATGGTCTAGTAACTGATGATGACTACAGAGTGTCTAGGTTACAAGAACTTGAACTACTAGATGAGCGCAGACAAGCATCATATGATCATCTCAGAGTATATCAGAAGAGAATGTCTAGAGGCTACAACAAGAAAGTCAGACACAGAGAATTTTAGGTTGGCGATCTAGTCTTGAGAGAAAATCCTAAAAATCAATCCCATCAAGAACGCAAGGGGAAGTTTGAACCCAACTGGCTGGGTCCCTTTTTCATCACTGCTACTTTTGGCTCTGGTGCATATCAACTCTCAATGACTGAAGGAGAACAGCTCTAAGAACCAGTCAACATTCTCCATCTGAAGAAATTCTATGCCTAAGGCATTCAGTCTATGGTAAAATGTCCTGAAAAAATTAGAAAAATTAGAAAAAGTCCTGAAAAAATGAACATCTTGGTGAAAACCTAGCAATAGGCACCTTGATGATTCACAAAAAAATCAAAAAATATCAAAAGTACAAAAAAATTGAAAAAATGAAAAATACAAAAAAAAAAAAAGTGCCTTGGTGAAAACCTAGAAACAGGCGCCTTGGTAGCAAAAATAGAATCTCTACCAAGATGGTGAAAACTCGACAAATGGGCACCACTTGTTTCAAAATGCTCCATCTATCAGCACAATCTTGGTCTTTCCCAACTTTCAGTTTTGCTTTAGTTTGTACATATCTCCCAGTTTGTTTTTGCTTTTCTAGTTTTCAATAAGTCGGTTTGTACACCACTCAGCTCAAGCGTTTGTATCCTATCAATGCTTAACACTTAGGGGCAATCAATGTCATATCCTATGGTCTCCCATGTATCTTAGATGTGTCATATCTAGTCAGAGTCCTTTGAAGCTTCATTTGAGTCAGTCAAGTCTGTCTCATCTCCAGAAAGGATTTTGCATCTACAACAACAATCAAACACAAACTGAAAACAATATGTGCTTTTCATGCTTTTATCTCCTTGTATGCTTACTGATTCACATTGAGATTTTTGCACATTGTGTCCCTTTGAGCTCTTCGATGATGTCCTTTATAGGATTTAGAGAGTGATGACTAGGGGCATAATATTTTCTTTGTTTTCTGCTTGTATGTGAAAATCTAACAACTTTGGAAATTCTGGATTGAAATGGTGTTCGACTGTAAGAGCCTCTATCTCGAATTAGATGGCCATGCATACCTTGACCATTGATACCTGGATGATTCAAGGAAGTTTGATCTAACTATTGTCTTTTTGAGTGAGTTCTTTCTCCTACTGTGAAATGCAAACTCACATAAGGATGTGAATGATAAAGGGTCACTACGGGTAATTCACATTGCATTTAGAATAATCTCTTAGCTGTTTGATGTGTTTGTCATGCAAGGTGTATTCAGGCCATCGCGATGTTTATGTTTTGATGCTTATACAAATTGCTATATCAAAATGACAAGATATTCAAGTCATCCTGGTGTTTATGCCTTGGTGCTTATATCTAATCCGACATTCTGAAAACAAAATCAATATTTATATATCCATGGTTGTTGACCAGTGGGTGTTGTATTGATTCTTGCACATACAAATTGATATTCATATGTCTATGGTTTTATAGCTAGTGGGTATTGTATTGATTTATCCAGTTACCTAAAAGTTTAATGATGATAACAAATCGACATATGATCAGTGACTAGGTCCTAGGTCTTAGGTTGCATTTCATTTTGCATGTCTCTTTGCATTTTGCATGTTTGCATGATCTCACAATGATTAAACGAACTTCAATGCTTAAATGATTCTTCAAATTGCATCTTCAAATCTAACAAGAGCTGAATCTCATATGAAGGTTCCTCCAATGAAATAGCAAGTAGAATCCTTTTTTGGGATCAAAATTCAAATTTGAGATCATTCATATTATTAACTACTTGCATATTCAACCTTCAATCATCACAGACATCTAGTATTCAACTTAACTGATTATCTTACATCAAACTATCAAAATTTCAACTTGGTCAACTATGGTGAACTCATGGTTTAACCTAGTCAAACTTGGTCTTTTGGGACCTTCCAACGATGCAAAATGCATTCTTGAACGTGTATAACCACTTCTCAAATCAATTAACATGCTTCTAAACTATAACACTAACTTTTCTTGTCAGATTTCAATTTTAATCCTGAAGGGGGCATGGTATTGCACATCATTCAAAGTCTGTAAATCAAATTCTATCAATCTTTCATCAGTGATCAAGACAACAACCATGTCTAGTTGTTGATTCATCAAAAGTCCTCATCGCTCGGGGCAAATCTATCATCACTTGGGGCATATCAGATTCGTTGATCCATGTCAATCTGGTATCCTCCTAATCTTGTAATTTGTATCAGTTTTTGCAACCATCAGATCATAGTGTTCTTTCCTTGGTTCTTCAGCAACTGAAGGATTCAGATGTGATACCTTCTAGTTCTGCTAAGACAATCGAGTCTAGAACTAGTCACTCACTTCTTTGCAATCCTAAGGTTTGGAATCAGGCGTTTTGACACTTTTTCGCAATCATAGGTTCATTTGCTGTTATAGTGAATGTTATCTTTGGTCATTCAGGACCTATTATCTCCATATCAAATCAATATCAATCAGCTTCTATCTCATATCAATTATCAATTTCAAACATCAGTTTCATATCTTTATCAAGCATAGACTTTCTTTGAACCACTACGCTTCACACAGTAATTCAAAGAGGGGCAAAATGTAATACCCCCAAAATGGGCTATAAGTTCATTAATCTTCTATATCAACAATTCGAATGAAATCGACATCAAAGTCCTAACCTAAGGCACATCTAAACATCATCGAATCCTAATTGATTATCTTAAATTCTGCATCGGGGAATATTCCTAGCAATATTCCTAATTATCTTAATTATCTTTAATTTAATGATTATTTGGCAATAAATCACATTTATCCTAAGTTTGATTAATTGAATATTTTCATATTTAATTAATTAGATTTAATATCTTGCCACTTAATTATGTAATTAAATTTAATTCTATCTATTATTAATTGTATTATTTAATTTTCACAATAAATCCAATATCCTATGAATAATTGATTAAATTCTTATTTAATTGATTAAAGCAGGTTGTCATTATTTAATAATATAGTTTTTAATAAAAGTTTGATAAAATAGTTAATTAACCCATAAATTAATTATTTTATTTCAAAAATCAATTAAGTTGAGCATAAATCACTTTATTTATTTATTAAATCATAATTATCCATGTGCATATTCAAGGACCAATTAAACTCAAATTGGAAAATCAATGCAAGTTGTTAGCTTTTTGAAACTCAACATCTTTTTCAGTTTTAAATTTGATCTAATCTTCTAATTTGAGTTGAACTATGCTTTTGCATGATTTTTGTGACTTGAATTATCTTTATTATCAAATAACTCAAAAATCAAGCTGAGTTAATTTGAGTGATTTATGGTTTTTTCTCATGCACCTCCAAAGCCCTGGATTTCTATAAAACCAAGGCTCAGCTCTTCATAATTCATCTCTGATATCTCTCAAATTTGCATCCAAAGCATCTCATATTTTTGCATCCTCGCGCTGTCGGATTGTTGGACAAGGAATCAAAGCTTATTTGCTGTTATAGTGAACGTTATCTTTGGTCATTCAGGACCTATTATCTCCATATCAAATCAATATCAATCAGCTTCTGTCTCATATCAATTATCAATTTCAAACATCAGTTTCATATCTTTATCAAACACAGACTTTTTTTGAACCACTGCGCTTCGCACGGTAATTCAAAGAGGGGCAAAATGTAATACCCCAAAAATGGGCTATAAGTTCATTAATCTTCTATATCAACAATTCGAATGAAATCGACATCAAAGTCCTAACCTAAGGCACATCTAAACATCATCGAATCCTAATTGATTATCTTAAATTCTGCATCGGGGAATATTCCTAGCAATATTCCTAATTATCTTAATTATCTTTAATTTAATGATTATTTGGCAATAAATCACATTTATCCTAAGTTTGATTAATTGAATATTTTCATATTTAATTAATTAGATTTAATATCTTGCCACTTAATTATGTAATTAAATTTAATTCTATCTATTATTAATTGTATTATTTAATTTTCACAATAAATCCAATATCCTATGAATAATTGATTAAATTCTTATTTAATTGATTAAAGCAGGTTGTCATTATTTAATAATATAGTTTTTAATAAAAGTTTGATAAAATAGTTAATTAACCCATAAATTAATTATTTTATTTCAAAAATTAGTTAAGTTGAGCATAAATCACTTTATTTATTTATTAAATCATAATTATCCATGTGCATATTCAAGGACCAGTTAAACTCAAATTGGAAAATCAATGCAAGTTGTTAGCTTTTTGAAACTCAACATCTTTTTGAGTTTTAAAGTTGATCTAAACTTCTAATTCGAGTTGAACTGTGCTTTTGCATGATTTTTGTGACTTAAATTATCTTTATTATCAAATAACTCAAAAATCAAGCTAAGTTAATTTGAGTGATTTATGGCTTTTTCTCATGCACCTCCAAAGCCCTGGATTTCTATAAAACCAAGGCTCAACTCTTCATAATTCATCTCTGATATCTCTCAAATTTGCATCCAAAGCATCTCATATTTTTGCATCCTCGCGCTGTCGGATTGGAGGACAAGGAATCAAAGCTTATTGCGAATCAAGGCTATTGTGAGATCAATCTTGTTTTTGCATTCATATTTCATATCATTGTTAGATAGATCAATTCATAGCATATCAGTTTTTACATATTATAGATTCATATCAAGTTTATCATTCATATTGCATAGAAAATACCAAAAAAATATCTTAATTGCATTCAATTCATATCTAGATCAATTGCATTCAAATCCTTCATTTAGGTGTCATCTAGGTCACTGATCTTGATAGCAATCTGAGAACATTAATCTCGCACCTACTAGAAGGCAGTAAATCGCTTGGTTAAATTAGATTTCAATTTTGCACAATTTTGATTATAGCTAACCTCTAATGTTTTACTAAAGTGTTGTGTCTACATATCAGGTACAATTTTTACACACACATTAACAAACACAGAGTTTGGGACTAGAAAGTAGTTTGTGAAACAGTCAATAGTAAAAAATAGTTCTACCAAGGACAAAGTAAGTCAGAAGAATCATGGGATTTTTGACAATTTTTAGCATGTTGGACAATTTAAGACTCAAAACAAACACTTAGTTATCCCTACAAAATAAAAATTAAAAATGGTAGAGAAGACAAAATTTGTGCCTCACAACTTATGTGCATGCATTCACCTCACACAGTCGTGTCACCCCCTAGAGGGCACCTATGTTTTTGTGTTTCCAAGGACTCAATAATATATGTTCAAAGGTTACCCTTGAAGCAGGGGCCAGTATCACATACCACATTCAAACATCTAGGTGTATGCCTATGGTGAGAATATACGAGAGAGATTCTTCCCCCTCCCTGTGTAAAGATTATGTCTCCTTCCAGAGGTGAACCGGGTAGGCAACTAACTAAGAGAGTGTTTAGTAGGATTCCATTCACACTAACCTTTGGTGTCCCCGATATAGGGCTAGGTCCTCGTAGCCACACCAACACCTGAAAATGTACACCCCCGCAAGTAGGGCTAGGAGCGCCATCACTTAGTACAACAAATAGAGCTTTCTTAAGATGCTTGACATCATGGATCGAAAGAAATAATTTAACATGGCTTTGGAGTCTTTAGACTCAACAAAGCTACTTTATTATAGTAAGGTGTAATCACCAACAAAAGGTGTGTACTCACTTGGGTCGTTCCTAGAGGTTCAACTTTTGGCAGGCCCTCTAAACGTGACACAGACTTGTCTTAGATTCAAGGGTCTGAGTTTCTAGTTCTCTCAAAGAGAGAAGAGCATAATCCTCTACCTCTACACCTTACCTAAACACACAAGACATGTCTATCATCGAGCTAACTCCTCTTCAACCAATCCAAAAGCTTCTAGGTTTCTGGTTCTCTCAATGAGAGAAGAGCATATTCCCCTAACTAATGAATGTGCTAAAGATTTGTTACCTTTCCTTTCTTCCCCAAGTATCTATCATGCTAGAAAAATCTAGGTCTCGGGTTCATCCATGGGAATCACTTCCTTGTAATGAAGAGCCTATTTCCCTATCTTGCTATCAAGACCCTTAATAAATTTTAACAAGGCCATATTTAAGCTATGTGAAGAAAGCAATAAACAGAAATAATGTTTGAGTGGGTTTGAGATGGCTTTGACAAGTGTCTTTGGCAAGCATCCTACAAGAAAATTATTAGTAAGTATGCATCATTTTGTTTTGAGAATCTTTGACAAACGTCATGCAGCCCACTGTTATGCTGTATCAGAAAATAGAATCATAAAAATCTTAGCAAAATAGTAGATGTCAAAAAGAAGGAACAAAAAGTACATAAACTGTGAAAATTTAAAATTCTAATGTCAAAGTTCGTGTGAGATAATATGCAATCCTGCATGAGAAAATACCTTTTTCGCATGAGGAAGTGCTAAGACAAGAAAAACTTCATGTGGTTCAGTGAGAATCTTCACATGAGAATCCATACCAGAGGTGTACGGACGTACATATAGAATGCAAAATTTTGAGAGAAACTTAAAATACGATGAGGCCAAAAATTGATTTTCTATCCCACGGTGGGTGCTAGAAATGTATAAGTTAAATATGGGCCTCTAATTTAGCCTCACGCTTTAACATAGTCATTGCTCATTAGTTATAGACAAAAATGAATATGAGATCATTCATCTTGCCTGGCTGGATGATTCAACTTGTTGCCTCTTATCTAGGTAGGGTTCATGATTGCTCTCAGAATCGAGAGTCCAATGACCATAGACTAGCACTAGAATGGAGGATTTAACTGAAAGCAAGATGCAGTTATTCTAGAATGAGCATGAAAGATTAATCTAGAAATGAAGCATGAGTATTGATCTAATAACAATGAAAAATAAACTAGATTAAGAAATGGAATGCATATTTAATCTAAACATGATATATTAATCTAGAAATGATTATTACACTAAGGATGAAAGCTTTGAATGCAAATGAATTCAGATGATAATGAGACAACACTTCATTGCTCAAAAATAGGATCCTTTGAATGAGAAATGAGGGTTCTTTTATAGAATCCCAGGTTCAATCGACAGTCAAGATTGAATCAGATCAATGGTGAAGGTTGAATGAGAGTTCAGTTTAGAATAGAAAGTTTCCTACAGAGAGCCAGTCAATTGTCTGCCTTTTTCCTGTGTAAAGCAGTTAATTAATTTGTTGCACTTTTGGATTCTTAGTTAACTTGATGTTTCCTTTTCTGAACTGAAGAGAGAATTTTGGAGAGAATATTTGATTTTAATAAATATAATATGACCTCATAAATGAACTTTCTCAATTATTTGAATAATTAAATTCAATTATCGAAATGAGGATATTTATTTAAAAACAAAATATTATTTAATTCCATTTTTATGTGTCTTAGCTAAAGAGGGTGGATTTAATTTAATCAAAGTGCTAGGACTTTATAATTAAATTAATTGATCATAGGGTTTATTTAGCTAATTTGGAGTCATTATTTAGGAATAAAATATGATATGTGATTAATGTAGATTTAGGGTTTTCTACATTTGACACTAAGTCAAGTAAAGTCAATTAGAAGACAGAATTACCTAGTACAATAGGACTTTAATGATTTACAAATTTGATATAATGAGACTAAATGCAACAAAATTGGTTAGGATACCAAGATGCCAATTTTGGGGTATTACAATAAGAGAAGGAGAAATTATACAAATTCCTTGATACAAATTTTCTACCCTTGCTAGAAATTATTCAAGGGAAATTATGAAAAAGAAACAAAGCATAAGGTTAATTTCTTGTAATGAAGCTACATGAATTTCCAAGATGGAGATAAGTAATCTACTCACTAACATGAAGTAGGATATTATAAACCATATGGATAGTCAACTAGAAAAACTTTGAGATAGAAAAAAAAGAAGGGAAGGGTTCTTTGACAAAATACTAAGCTACCTATTATTACAAGAAGAGAGAATGCAAGTGTAATAAGCTTACTAGCATAGAAAACCCTAGTTTTAAAACATTAGAGGATGATTAGGGCCATGTATTTTACTTAGCTTAAACAAAATGATGGAATAAATGACAAGGTATACCCCCAATACCCATTGTATTTAAACATGCCTTATTCAAATTATACTTCATGGTAAAACCAACCCTCTTAGGGATGGATGAACTATAGATCTCCACCATGGAACACCCAACTAAGGTCATGACCTCCACTTCAACCATATAGAAACCTCCTAATTGCAAGCACCATAAACTACATGTAAGCAACATTAAACAAATTGGGAGAAACTACCGTAGTGGAGGGGTAATCAACCTTGGGGAAACTAGAATATAAGATATCAATAACAATCAAAGTTGTAAGACCCCCCATTCAACTTTTCATCATGCATAATCCTACCAATCCTCCATATGCACTTGTAAAACCTACTAATCTTCTAGTCCAACATGTACCTAACGCCAAATAATTTTCCTACTTAGCAAACATATTCTAGTTGACCTAGAAAGTTGACCTTATACCTAATTTTGTTTTTCTAGAGCAATTGAAGAATGTGAGTATCAAATTTCCTCTATTCTAAGAAATAAAAGATGTTCTTGTTTACAAAAAAACCTTTAAGGATCTATGCATTAAGAAGCTAGACTAGAAGAGGATGGATCATACAATAGTTCATGTAGTAGGAAAGTGAGAAAATATTATGTTAGGTAGAAGAGTCATTTCCAAATATAATGATCATGATAGTCTTGTAGTCAATATTACTATAAATGGTATATTAATCCCTAATACCTTGATTAACCTAGGAGTTGTCATTAATGTGATGACAAGAGAAACTATGAAAATATATTGTGATCTACCTCACTCTATGGTTACTACTCTCAAAGAGTACTTTGATACTTTTTAGTAGTCTACAACTAAAATGTAGAATGCCCAATGTGAATTCTACCTGCATGATTTGGTTTTACCTTATGATGTAGAGTAGAACCCTCTATTGTATGTTGGAGACCTTTAGGTAAGAGCATTCTATTCTTACATGTAGAATGAAGAAAATAGGGGATACAAATTCTGAAATACAAAGAAATGGAGAAATTTGCATTATAAGGTTTAAGGATTGAATTGAAGGATCCCAACTCAATCCTAAATAACTATGTTATAGTAATGAATATACTTGAAGGATAGATGCACGCGTTACAAAATAAGAGAAATAACTATGATATGTTCACAAATTTAGTGAGGGAAATTGGAATAAATGTGCTAGCACATATAGCTTAGAAATAACAAGAACTAAGTGGGGTCACAAGTAGAGTGGGTTTAACCATGGAGGAAACTTCATAGTTAAACATGCTCAAGATGGAGTAGTACTGGGATGGGTGACCTCTTGGTAATTCTCGGTGCTTCACCTCTATGAGCATCACTTAGATGAATGAGTGCTAAGTATTGCATTCATTCTCATTAGAAATGTGCTCATGTGAACCACTACTCATGAAACAAAGGTCAATGAGTTTTACTATTAAAAACTACATATTTGAGTCCCGATAGCAATATCACAAGAACTAAGTGATAAACTAAAACAAACAAAAAAATCAAATTCCCTCGTAAATTATCATGAAACATTACATATAATTAGGACCTAAATGTAGTTGAAAGATTGATAAGAGCTGACATGGCTCCCTCTAATCTTCCATCCACCCCTGTTGATATGGTCACTACCTAGTTTACATGGAGTAGAGTATGACGTAGAGAAATAAAATTCAAGGTGGAGAAGAATTGGCAAGTCCAATGGATTCTACTAGAATCCACTCACTTCTAAGTTAGGAATAACTGCACATTCTAATTTTAGGGCTTTTGCATTCTTTAGGAATAGTATGGTAACTCCAAGTCTGGGACAAGAATGAAAGAAAGTTGGCGGGGAATAGTATGATATTTTCATATCCTTTTTATATAAATTTCATGACTTTGTTTAATAATCTTTTAAATATTTATTTCATGTCTATAATTTTTGAGAACTTGACACTTTATATGCTTTAATACATACATATAACATGACTATATGACCAATCATGGAGTTAAATGTGATGATAATGTGATTAGATGTTGTAGATGTGATTAATTGAGCCTTATCTTCCTAAAATCTTGTCTCAATTTTGGAATCAAATTCATCATCTATCTCATTGAATAATTCCCAATTTTTTCCCTCCCCAAAGATGTAATGAGAGTGGCTATCACCCCCCCTTTCCTTTATAGGGAATTCTATCTCTTGTAGTTTTAGGATTTTAACCAATTCCCCATTGAACCTAGTCAATTCTTCTCCTTACATTGTCTTGTCATATGTAGGACTTTTGGAATTCCTCTCTATTTCTTATTCCTCTTGTTGGAGTGTATTTCCATCCTCTTCCTATAAAGGATCCTGCTCACTATTACCATCAAAGAGTCCAAAATGTAATCAAATTCCTCCCTATTATTCTTTATATTTCCTTCCACCTCTCTACACTTTTCCTTTCCAAGAATAGTAGATTAATCATCCATGCTATCCTCCATTAAATGAGGGGCTTTTTAACTATGCTCAAGGAAGATTCTTTATGCATAGTCCACCACAGGGAGTCAAGATTCTCCCACAATGACCATAATCCCTTATTATATGTGATTATTGATCTTTACGATTAGCTCTAAAAGGTTCTCATTCTTCTTGGAGGAATCCTCAATTGAAATTCATCTTTTTTTCCCTTCCACATTTGGCTCTAATAGTGGTTTATTAAGCACAAAGTTTCTCTCTTCTATTGCTACCTTAAACTCCAATTAATCATGGCCTTTTGATTTGTACTTGGAAAATAGGGTCATCTGATCTTCTCTTTCCATTTTATATTTCCAAATACCTAATGTGTGTGAATTTCAATCTCCTATGGAAAGGGTGGATAGGGAATCACATCCAATCATATCTTGATGTAAGTCCTAAAGCTTCCATCTTCTAGTTTCTTGTCTATCTGGATGAAATGATCAATTTTTCGCTTGATCTCTACAAGGATGTTATCATTCCAATACTCTAAGGGTAGGTTATATAGGCATAGACATAATAACATAACTTTAATCACATATTTACATGGTTCAAAATTTGGGCACCATTCCTTCATATACATCCTAGTTCCATCTATAAGATAAGGTCTATGATTCATTATAATTCATCTATCTCTATTTGATGGAAATTCAAATAGGAATTATTTTTTGGGGAGAGATTTGAGGGTGACATTCTTTCCCCAAATTTTATCACACCAACTATAAGTTTGTTGAAATTCAGCCAACCTCCCCCCATTTGATAAATATCCATACTTCCTTTAATCTGGCTACTGAGCTTTCCATTTTATCTTTATCAAGAAATAGCTGAGACTTTGGGAAGAGCATCAACACCTTGTAATTTTATTTTTGACAGAGGATCATCTTTTGGATAGATGTTACCTTTACCTATCCAATGCTTTCTTGTTTGATATCCCTTTGAATGAATCCAATATGATTGTTCTATTAATTGCCAAATTTTGGATTTGTCTTCCTTGCTTCTATATTCTTTCCAAAATTGTCCACATTCATGCTTGGATGATCTCATATGATTGGTACTATTTTCCTTCTAACAATGAATCACATGACTTGGATTAGAGTTAGAGTAGTTAGGATTCTTCCATTACCCTTGATCCTAAGAGGGGCTCTAGTGAGGGACTTCAAAGTGGACACCATCATTCCTCCTTTTCTTCGATATTAGCACCTAGTATCTCCTTCCTTCTTGTCTTTTCCCTAGTGGAATCTTGTTCAGAAGTGTTAAGAACCTAAGTCCCATCTTTTCTTTCTTGAATTGTTCTATCTCCCTATTTTCTTTGGCCCATATTTTGTCTATTGGAACTTTAGTATCTTCCTCATCCCCCCAATTGATAATTTGGACACCTCCCAATACTAGCCCCTTTAATTTTGATTTCCAACTCAACTCTATTCTCTCCTAGGAATGTATGGAAATCACTCCTCTTATTATCCCCCCAACAATTATGATCCTCACAAAAATTCACCTCACAGATTTGCTCCATCTCTTCCTCCTCCAAGATAGAAATAATTTTATATTTTATTACTGTTAACACTTGTAAATATATTTTTTATTAAAAATAATCTTGATTTATTAATATTATATTAATATTAAATTATTATACTTTTAGATTCTATTACTTTCATTTGTTTCTATAAATAATGTCTAAATAGAATTAGTTATTTAGTAGTTTATTTAATGTTGAATTATATGTATGTATGTATGTATGCATGCATGTCCACTCTATGTCTTCTCTCCCTAGTGTTATCTCTCTCATTTTTCTTTTTTCTTAGCACCCTTTTTATGTAGTGGTGAACATTTCCTTTTCTTTTTATGGATGTATATGTATGCATGCATGCAAGCCCACTCTATCTCTTCTCTCCCTAGTGTTATCTCTCTTATTTTTCTTATTTCTTAGCACCCTTTTATGTAGCAGTTAAAATTTTCTTTTCTTTTTATGGCACCTAGGGCCAAGCTGTCTACCTCCTTGAATATGTTATACTATGCTAGTATAATGATCCTCATTTGTGGTTCTCCAAATATGGATTTAGTTGGGGAGGTCCCAATAGAAAAGTGATATATCTATTCATATTGTTTGTTATTAACTCCTACCATGAAGAAATTTAGATGTGGGTCAAAGGTAAAATAAATGGTAAGATTAGTAAATGGAACAAACAATATTTGTCCCTAGCAAGAGTATTGTGAGTTTGTTAGAAGATTCTCTCCTCTTATAATTTGTACTATTTGAAAATTTTTGAATCATCGATGAATATCAAATCAATGACATATAGAAGTCAATTGAAAACTTTATGTGGTCTAGTAGAAAAGGTAAAAGAACATGTCACTTGGTAAACTAGAAATAAGAAGTGGGTTGGAGGGCTAGGGTTGAAAGACATCAAGCTTCATGGAATGACTTTGACAGCTAAGTGGATCATTAAGGATGCTAAAGACCAAAAGCCCTATAAAATACTTGTATGGCATAACATTAGCAAATTGGTTCTAAAACATTCCAAGCCCTAGAAGGGGCTTCCTTTTGGTGAGATTCTAATTGGTCAGTTCTCCATGTCTCCCATACTCTCCAAAATTTTCAAAAGAATTTGGAAAGCCTATGATTTTGTGAGGGGCAATCTCACTAAGAATAACTTCACTCTCAATGATAGAGTGATGATGGGTAGATTGACCTCATGGAATTTATAGTATAAAGACAAGCCTTTGGCATTGTCCAAGGTTTTTCTACAAAGAACTACAATAGAAAACTCATAAAATGTTATATTATTTAATTGATTTAAATAAATTATTTAATTAATTTAAGATTAAGTTTTAATTTACTTGTGTTTAAATTGGTGATTTCATAATTTGAGAACCAATTTTGGTTAGTGGAGTGGAGAAAAAAAACACTAAGTAAAAAGAACCAAATGTACCCTTCTCTACAAGTTCATCGAGGTTCAAGGTTCATTGGAATGGAGGAATTTTCCCATGAAAATAATATTAGGAAGATAAATTGGATTAACCTTGACCCTACTCTTAATTGAACCCTAACTATTCTGATGTAGGAGCATCCTGGGTGTAAGAGCAATCTTGCATCACCCAAAAATATTTTTGTTTTTGAATTCAATAAGGGCTATCTTGTGTAGGCTGCTATTTATGGAAACTTGCTATTTTTAGTAAGTTGGTCATATGATCTCAAAATGTTCTAATTTCACATGTGGAGGTTCATCTCAGTCGTATCAGCCTGTCGGTAAAGTTTCATGGCTAGATCAGGTCTATTTTTGAAGATACTGAAGATTTTCGGTATTAGCAATAGGGTACAAAAACTTTGAACTCAAGTTTGAAGGCTTTAGAGGCCCCAGATGAGGTCAAAAATTTGGGTGACAGGTGCTTTGCGCAAGTCAAGCCTGTAGAGCACTTTGTGGCATTTCTGAAATGGGGTTATAATAGCCAATCAGGTCAACTGGTGATGAGTTATGGTCTCTGGAAGTCGGGCCACCTGACATGGCGAAAAATAATTTTCCTTCAAAATTTTTGTTCAGGTTTCAAAAGTTATTTTGAGCCGACTTTGATGTAATAAATTGAAAATTAAAATTACTCTAACTTTGGTCGGCCCTTAGGGCTAAATTTCTGGAACCTTCTCGGGCGGTGGAAAAATGCCTATATAAAGAAGGCCCGTAGTATTGTCTAGGGTAGTTCTAGGTAATAGATCTAGGTATTGATTCGAGGCTTTATCCTATAGAATATTGTAAGGGAATGCCCATGTGGCTTTGCATATTGTAATTCTAAAAGTTTGTAATTCCACATTTGTGGAGATAATAAGAAGCCAATTTTTTGTTCTTGCATATTGTGGTTGTTTCTCTATTTCTGTTATGTGTTTGTATTAAGGGGAGCAGCCTTCATCAAGTGGTATTAGAGTAGGAGTTCCTGAGTGTGTAAACAGATCACCAACTATGAGGCCATTTGCACCAGGACTGTGGTTAGGGTTTCAGTGCGCATTGTGAAAATGCCTCCACGAAGAGAATGTGGCAGAAGAGCTGGTGCTGTGACACCTGAGGTTAGAGAGCTACAGAGACAAGTGCAAGCATTGTAAGAAGAGATTCGTAGAGGAATGAATCTTAATGTCAGAGATGAAAGCGAGGATGAAGCCGAAGAAGAATATCAAGAAGGAGAAGCCGAAATTGTGAACCAGGAGGAAGAAAGACTTTTTTGAGCGATTTCCAAGATTGGGAAAAGACCTAAGATTGAGGTTCCTACATTTTCTGGAAATCTTAACCCAGAGGAATTGATCGACTGGATCAATGAATGAGAGGAATATTTTGAGTATGAAGATGTTGAGGATCCTGATAGGGTCAAATTTGTGAAGGCCAGACTGAAAGGTCATGCGAAGATCTGGTGGCAAGAGATTCAATTGGAGTGAAATAGAAGAGAGAAAGATAAAATCACAAGATGGGATTGGATGGTGGATAAATTGAAGTGACAGTTCATTCATGTTGATTATGAGCTTGAGCTACTAAAGAAAATGTAAAGTTTGAAGCAAGCAGGAAGATCTATTCAGGAGTATACAGAGGAGTTCTATCGACTCCTCATTAGAACAGGCCATGCAGAAGCTGATAAGGAGAAAGTTGCCCGATACCTTAATGGGTTAAAGCCAAGCATTCAGTAGGAGTTGAATTTGGTTCGAATGAATAGCATTGAGGAGGCATACCAGTTTTCCCTAAAAGTAGAGGAAAAGCTAAACAAGAAGTTTGAGAGTAGACAAAATGGAAGAGGTTGTGGTGGAAGATCTGGTGGACGGTCATATGGTGGCTGAAATGAAGATCCAAAAAAGAAGGATGAGGCCAGTAGTAGCCAGAATCAAAGAGGAAACAATTCCAATCATTTCTAAGATCAGAATAATAGAGATCAAAGAGGAAGAGGAAGAGGACAAGGTTCAGGAAGAGGAGGCTTCTGTGGAACGTGTTTTCACTGTGGAGAAGGTCATAGGGCATTTGAATGTCCTCAACACCAAGGAAGGATAGATAGGAGAAATGAAGGCTAGGCCAGAGTTGCACATGTAGATGAAGATGCCAGATCATCAAATTCTAAAGATGCTAAAAGAAGAGAAACACTGATTAACAGAAGAGTCCTGTTGAGTGGTGAGAATGAAGCTGAACAAAAGAGGAGAAGATTTCGCACTAGATGCAAGTGTGAGGGTAAATTTTGTGATGTGATTATCGATAGTGGAAGCACTAACAATTTGGTGTCAGAAGAGATGGTGACAAAGTTGAAGCTCAAGAGACAAAAACACCAACATCCATATCGGATTGCCTGGGTGCAAGATGACCACAAGGTCATGGTCAATGAACAGTGCCTGGTAAAGTTCAAGATCGGTGGGTACCAAGATGAGGTACTATGTGATATCATATCTATGGATGCATGTCATATGTTGTTGGGTAGACCGTGGCAGTTTGACAGATGTGTTGTACATGATGGTTATGTGAATACCTATTCTCTGACAAAGGATGGAGTGTGACATAAGCTAAAGCCATTAAAAGAGACCAAAGAAAAGGTATGTGGTAATGCAAGAATAATATTTGTTGATGGAAGAAAATTCCTAGATGGTATGAGGTATGAGCATGTGTGTTTTGCTTTAATTCCAAAAGCTGGTAAAGAAGAAGTAGAGGATGTACATGTAGAGGTTGCAGATTTGTTGAATGAGTTTTAGGATATTGTATCTGATAATGTACCTGATGGATTACCACTGGTAAGGAAGATCAGTCATCAGATGGATTTGATTCTAGGAGCCAATTTTCCAAACAAGGCAACACATAGAATGACACCAGCAGAAAGTGTACAGTTGAACAGAAAAGTACATGAGTTGTTGTAGAAAGGATTAATCCATGAGAGTCTGAGTCCCTGTGTTGTACCAGTGGTATTAGCACCAAAGAAGAAAGGATAATGGAGGATGTGCACAAATTCCAGAGCAATAAACAAGATCACAATCAAGTATAGGTTTTCATTTCCATGAATGGATGATATTATGGATTGTTTGAGTGGAGCTGTGTATTTCTCAAAGATAGATCTGAAGAGTGGATATCACCAGATTTAGATCAAAGAAGGAGATGAATGGAAAACTACCTTCAAGACAAAGGAAGGACTGTATGAGTGGTTAGTCATGCCTTTTGGGCTAACCAATGCACCAAGCACTTTTATGCGGCTCATGAACGAGGTTCTGAAAGAATTTCTGGGTAAGTTTGTCATTGTGTACCTAGATGATATTTTGATCTTTAGCAAGACATTGGAAGAACATATGATGCATATTCGTATGGTGTTTGAGAAGTTAAGAGATGAGAAATTTTTGATTAATTTGAAGAAGTGTAGTTTTGTGAAGAAAGAGTTAATGTATTTGGGATTTGTAGTTTCAGCAGAAGGTCTAAAAATGGACCCAGAGAAGGTACAGGCTATCCTTGAATGGCCTACTCCAAGGAGTGCTACCGAGGTAAGATCTTTTCATGGTCTAGCTAGTTTTTATAGAAAGTTTATTAGAAATTTTAGCAGTATTTTTGATCCCTTGACTGAGACAATGAGAGGGGATAGAAAAGAGTTTAAGTGGACTAATGGGGCAGAAAAGAGTTTTCAATTGTTGAAACGAAAAGTTACAAAACAATCTATTTTAGCACTTCTAGATTTTAATAAGGTGTTTCAAGTAGACTATGATGCTAGTGGTACTACAATAGGAGCTGTTATGAGCCAAGAAGGTAAACCTATTGCTTATTTCAGTGAGAAGTTAAATGATGCCAAGAGAAAATATTATGTTTATGATCAACAATTTTATGCTATAGTTCACGCATTGAAGAAGTGGAGACACTGTCTGCTTCCTAAAGAGTTTGTTTTGTATACTGATCATCAAGCTTTGCAATATTTGAATAGTCAAGGAAAGTTGAATCAAAGGCATTTGAAATGGGTTGAGTTTTTGCAGAGTTATACATTTGTTTTGAAACACAGGAATGGAAAGTCTAATAGGGTTGCAGATGCTCTTAGCAAAAGGCAACTATTGCTGACCAAGATGTAGATTAAGGTGGTTGGGTTTAAAGAACTCAAGAATTTGTATCCAGAGGATCCTGATTTTGGTGAAGCTTGGAAAGCTTGTAAAGAACCTGTTACTCTAGATAGAATGAAGTGGCTGAATTTCATCATTCAGGATGATATGCTATTCAAAGTGAGTCAATTGTGCATTCCAAGAAGTTCTATGAGGGATAATCTCATCAAGGAGAAGCATAGCGGAGGATTGGCTAGACATTTTGGTCATGATAAAACCCTTGCTTTGGTTGGTGAGAATTATTATTGGCCATAGTTGCAGTAAGATGTGAAGAAGTTTGTACAGAGTTGTAGAGTATGTCAGATGGTGAAAGGAGTGAAGCAGAATACAGGGTTATATTAGCCATTACCTATACTAGAGAAGCCTTGGGAGGATATCAGTATGGACTTTATTCTTAGTTTACTGAGGACTCAGTGGGGACATGATTCAATTTTTGTGGTGGTTGACAAATTTTCAAAGATGGCACCTTTTATTCTCTGCAAGAAGACTAATGATGATGTTCATGTAGCAGAATTGTTTTTCAAAGAAGTGATGAGACTACATGGTTTGCCAAAGACCATAGTTTCAAATCGAGATACTAAGTTTGTTGGATATTTATGGCAGACATTGTAGAAAATGTTGAAGACAGATTTGAAGTTCAGTTCATCACATCATCCACAGACTAATGGACAGATAGAGGTGGTGAATAGAAGTTTGGGAAATTTGCTGAGATGTTTGGTTGGAGACAAGCCAATAGGATGGGATTTGATTTTGCCACAGGTAGAATTTACATACAATAATTCTATCAACAGGAGCACTAGTAAATCACCATTCTAGATTGTATATGGAAGTAGTCCAAGAAATGCATCTGAATTGAGAAAGATAGATAAAAGAGAAATAAGTAGTGCTGAAGCTGAGGATTTTGCAAAGCATTTGAAGAACATCCATGATGAGGTGAGGAAGCATATTACCAAGATGAATGCGTAGTATAAGGCTAAGGTAGATGAGAAAAGGAGGCATAAGGAATTTTAGGTTGGAGATGAAGTCATGGTTCATTTGTGGAAGGAGTGATTTTTGGTTGGTATATATAACAAGTTGAAAATGAAGAAGTTTGGGCCATGTAAGATACTGAAGAAGCATGATTCAGGAAATGCATATGAGGTAGAATTGCCTACTAAGCTGAATATTTCACCAGTGTTTAACATTTCAAATTTGACAGAGTATCATGAAGGAGGTGTTGAAGACGAGGTCACAGTAGCACAGTGGAGTATTCTAGCAACTAGTTTAGATATCAAGGAGATTGAAGACATACTGGACAGTCATGTTGGCATAAGCACAAGGAATAGGACATATGAAGAGTATTTGGTCAAATGGAAAGGATGACCTGTTGAAGATTCATCATGGCTAACAAAGGAGGAGGTTAACCATCTTGGTTTTCCTCTACACACCTGAGTCGTGATAGGGTCACTTCTCAAATTACCCCAGGTGTATGATGCAGGAGCATCCTGGGTGTAAGAGCAATCTTGCATCACCCAAAAATATTTTTGTTTTTGAATTGAATAAGGGCTATCTTATGTAGGCTGCTATTTATGGAAACTTTCTATTTTTAGTAAGTTGGTCATACGATCTCAAAATGTTTTGATTTCACATGTGGAGGTTCATCTCAGTCGTATCAGCCTACCGGTAAAGTTTCATGGCTAGATCAGGTCTAGTTTTGAAGATACTGAAGATTTTCGGTATTGGCAGCAGGGTACAGAAACTTTGAACTTAGTTTTGAAGGCTTTAGAGGCCCCAGATGAGGTCAAAATTTTGGGTGATGGGCACTTTGCGCAAGTCAAGCCTATAACGCACTTCGTGGCATTTTTGAAATGGGGTTATAATAGCCGACCGGGTCAACTGGTGATGAGTTATGGTCTCTGAAAGTCGGGCCACTTGACATGGCGGAAAATAAATTTCCTTCAAAATTTTTGTTCGGGTTTCAAAAGTTATTTTGAGCTGACTTTGATGTAATAAATTGAAAATTAAAATTATTCTAAGTTTGGTCAGCCCTTAGGGCTAAATTTTTGGAACCTTCTCGGGCGGTGGAAAAATGCCTCTATAAAGAAGGCCCATAGTGTTGTCTAGGGCAGTTCTGGGTAGTAGATCTGGGTATTGATTTGAGGCTTTGTCCTATAGAATATTGTAAGGGAATGCCCACATGGCTTTGCATATTGTAATTTTGAAAGTTTGTAATTCTACATTTGTGGAGATAATAAGAAGCCAATTTTCTGTTCTTGCATATTATGGTTGTTTCTTTGTTTCTGTTATGTGTTTGTATTAAGGGGAGCACCTTTCATCATATTCTCATAATACTAAACATGATCAAACCCTTACACTGATTAAACCATAACCCCAACCCTAATTGAACTCAAATACTAACTCTAAACCTTGAATGAGTCATATTCTTTCCAAAATTATCCACACTCATGCTTGGATGGTCTCATCTAATTGGTACTATTTTCCTTCTAACAATTAATCACTTGACTTGGATTAGAGTTATAGTAGTTAGGATTCCTTTGTTACCCTTGATCCTAAGAGGGGCTATGGTGAGGGACTTCAAAGAAGACACCATCATTCCTCCTTTTCTTCAATATTAGCACCTAGTATCTCCTTCTTGCTTGTCTTTTCCCTAGTGGAATCTTGTTTGGAAGTGTTAAGAACCTTAGTCCCATCTTTTCTATCTTGAATTGTTCTATCTCCCTATTTTCTTTGGTCCATATTTTCTCCATTGGAACTTTAGTATCTTCCCCATCCCCATAATTGATAATTTGGACACCTCCCAATAGTAGCCCCCTATGATTTTGATTTCCAACTCAACTCTATTCTCTCCTAGGAATGTATAGAAATCACTCCTCTTGTGATCCCCCCAACAGCTATGATCCTTGCAAAAATTCACATTGTAGATTTGCTCCATCTCTTTCTCCTCCAAGATAGAAATAACTTTATATTTTATTACTATATTAACACTTGTAATTTTTATTTTAAATAATCTTAATTTATTAATATTATATTAATATTAAATTATTATACTTTTAGCTTCTATTACTTTCATTTATTTCTATAAATAACATCTAAATAGATTTAGTTATTTAGTAGTTTATTTAATGTTGAATTATATGTATGTATGTATGTATGTATGCATGCAAGGCCACTCTATCTCTTCTCTCCCTAATGTTATCTCTCCTCTTTTTCTTATTTCTTAGCACCCTTTTATGTAGCGGTGAATATTTTATTTTCCTTTTATGGCATATGGGGCCAAGTTGTCTACCTCCTTGAATATGTTATACTTGTTGGACTAACTGCTAACGTCTCCCTTTGGGATTCATGACATGGTTTAACAGCCTCCTATGTTCTATAAGTCAAGTGGTTGTATCAGGCATTAATAGTTTGATCTTTTGGTGCAACAGCAACTACTGATTGTAACAAGTGGTATCAGAGCTTGGTCATAGGTTCAAATCCCCCTAGGTGACGCTAAGGAGGGATTGTTAGACTAATTGCCAATGTCTCCCTTTGGGATTTGTGACATGATTTAACAACCTCTTATGTTGTATAAGTCTAGTGGTTGTATCAGGCATTAACAAGTCGATCTTTTGGTGCAACGACAACTACTGATTGTAACAATAATATGCTAGTATATTGATCCTCCATTGTAGCTCTCCAAATATGGATTTCGTTGGGGAGGCCCCACTAGAAAAGTGAGATATCTATGCATATTGTTTGTTATTAACTCCTACCAGAAAGAAATTTGGATGTGGGTCAAAGCTAAAATACATGGTAAGATTAGTAAATGGAATAAACAATAGTTGTCCCTAGCAAGAGTACTATGAGTTTATTAGAAGATTCTCTTCTCTTAGAATTTTTACTATTTTAGTATGTTTGAATTGTCAATGAATATCAAATCAATGACATATAGAATTTAATTGAAAAATTTATGTGGTCTAGTAGCAAAGGTAAAAGCACATGTCACTTGGTAAAGTGGAATTGGTGCACCATAGATAAGAAGTGGGGAGGGTGAGGGTTGAAAGACATCAGGCCTCGTGGAATGACTTTGATAATTAAATGGATTAATAAGGTTGCTAAAGGCCAAGATCCCTATAAAATACTTGTATGGCATAACATTAGAAAATTGGTTCTAAAACATTTCAAGCCCTAGAAGGGGCTTCCTTTTCACGAGCTTCTAATTGGTCAGTTCTCCATATTTCCCATAGTCGATCTCAAACATTTTCAAAAGCATTTGGAACGCCTAGGAATTTGTGAGGGATAATCTCACTAATAATAACTTCATTCTCAATGATAGAGTGATGATGGGTAGATTGATCTTGTGGAAGTTATATTATAAGGACAAGCCTTTGGTATTCTCCAAGGTTTTTCTACAATTTAACTAAAATAGAAAATTCATAAAATGTTATATTATTTAATTGATTTAATTAAATTTTCTAATTAATTTAAGATTGAGTTTTAATTTACTTTTGTTTGAATTGGTGAGTTCATAATTTAAGAACCAATTTTGGTTAGTGGAGTGGAGAAAAATAACACTAAGTAAAAAGCACCATTACCCTTTTCTCCAGGGTCATTGAGGTTCAAGATTCATTGGAATGGAGGGATTTTCCCATGAAACTAATAGTAAGGAGATAAATTAGGTTAACCTTGACCCTACTTTTAATTGAACCCTAACTATTCTCATAATACTGAACATGATCAAACCCTTACATTGATTAAACCATAATCCCAACCCTAATTAAACTCAAATGGTAACTGCAAACCTTGACCAAGTCATAATCTTAATTAAAATTTAATATCAACCCTGATAGTAACACTATTTCAAGCCTTTTCAAATCTCATCCCTAATTGACACATATTCCTAACCCTTACTCTAACCCAATTAAATCTCTAGAGTTCAATTTAGTAACTATAATTAAACCCTTGTTGAATCATGCCCTTACTTGAACAATATTTGAAACAATGACCCTAAACATAATAGTAACCCTATCTCAAATTTAATTAAATAAAAATCTTATTTAAATCTACACTGATCAAAACATAACACTAATTACAATTCATTAATGAAAATAATATTAAGGAGTTAAATTAATATTAAAGCTAACATTGATTGTAATTCTAATTATAATCTATTAATGAAAATAATATTAAGGAGTTAAATTAATATTAAAACTAACATTAATTTTAACGCTAATTATAATTGTTAATGAAAATAATATTAAAGAATTATAATTGATATTAGTTTTAATATCAATTGTAACTCTAATTATAATTCATTAATAAAATAAACATCAATTGCAACTCCAAAAATAACCTATTAAGTGATGCTCAAATTAAAATTTATGGATGTTCTAGACTAAACTTGTGACCCATTAATTTTTTTATAAAAACAATGTGATTGACCCCTTTTATTTCTAATTATTTTTTGAAAAACATTGTAAACAATTTATTAGTACTTGCCAATAGGCTAAGCAAGTACTATTGCAATGACTTTTGGATTTCTTGCTTTAACTAGTGATTAAAATAAATTGTATGGACCAATCATAATTTATCTTATATTTTATTTTGTTGTAAATTTCATATTTTCTATAGTGAACATGCAATTTCTTAAGTTTATAAATTGTAAAAATTATTTTTTGAGCATATGATTAGTTGAATTGATTTGAGTCTTGTACACGAAATTCTTGGAACTAAAAACTTGAGCAATTTCTCTAATAATAATGCATAATTATAGCCAACATTCTAGTATTTGATAACTTTTTTTCATTTTTATGGGATTTCTCGCTATTATTAACATGTGTTTTGCTTATTTAATTAACCAATATGTGCCTTTTTTGTCACCACTTCTTACGTTACTTGCAACACCCATGTTTAGGGTTAAAATTATATTTTTAAATAAATTTACACAATATTATATTAAAACTTATTATATGATATCAAATTCTAAGAGTTGGTCTGCTCTACAAATTTTACAAATCTTGTGAATTTTCAATCTAGGCATGAATTTTTGAAGGCATGATTTTTTATGCAAGCAAACTCCTGTGGTGAGGTGGTTGTCGAGGGTAGGAAGCTGGACGTCTCTGGCGATGATAATAAGATAGGTGTGGGCTTCCATGCTTCTCCTCTTTTTAGTTTGAAAATGGTGGTTCTCTATACTCCTCACTCTGTCATTCGATAAAGATTGTACCCCCCACTTGCACTGCCAATTTGCCTAAGGATGCAGGTCTTAATGGCGGTGTTAATGCTAACCCTAATCCCTCTATTAAACCTAAATCCTTCTTTGAAGTGGTCACCATTTCTGGTGGTATCATGGATGTGAATGCTAGGTTTAGCATCTCCAGTGTCCATGAAGCTGTTGTATCTGGTAAGAACTCTGAGGCTGCTTCGGCCCCTTTCTCTATTGCTTTTAATCTTGAGATGCTTGCTGAGATAGTGAAGGAGAAGAATAGGCTAAGAAACACTATGATTTTCTTCTCTGTTGTGGAATTGGATAAGTGCCCTCCTAGGAAGTTTTTAGATGACTGGTTTCACATTTTTTGGAATCTTAAGATGGGTTTTCATATTTCATTCTGTAGACAAATTCAGAAAGGATTATTTATTATTTTGTTTGCTAATAATGAATCTCAAACTGAATTCATTAAAAAATAGTACTAGACTGTTGGCTCCACCTCCTTCTATGCTTTAGCCTAGTCCCTTGAGGTTGTGCATGAGGAAGTCCTTTCCCTTTCTGCCCCTCACTAGGTTTTGGTTAAGAATGTTCCACCCTTTTTATGGAGGTTTCTACCTCAATTACTCAAACCCTTGGGTAAAATTATTCGCATGGATGACATTGTTAGACTGGTTCTACATATGGATGCTATGGTTCTTATATCCTTGAACCCAGGTAAAGAAATCCCACCTGATATTTGCATTAATATCACAGAGGAAGTTTTTGTGTGCCCTATTGAAATTCTTGGAGGTTTGAATGCCTATTTTTTATGTTAGAAAGAAGGGCATCTAAGCAAAGATTGCCCCATAATTAGGAAAAACTTGAAACCTGCTAAAAATTCATCTCCCCCTAAGCCCACTAATGCTACCAATCCTTATGTAGATCCCCCTGCTAGTAACAACCCTTAGTTGGAGGTTCCCTCTAAACCCTTACCTAATTTGGATTCCAACTCTCTAGCTTTCCCTTCTATTCAACCCCCTATCTCCTTTTCGGCCACCTCTATGTCTGTAGACACCATGACTATGAATAACAGCTTCCAAACTATTACCAAAAAGAATAGAAGAAAGGCCACTAATAATGAGAATGCGAGTCTAATTTCTCCTCATCTAGCTAAACATATGATCCCCTCCTGTTCGAAGAACCCTCCTTCTTAGGGAATGCAAGCCAGTTCCCCTATTTTAGATATTGTTTTCTCTAACCCCCCCAGTAGGCGTAATACCTCAGGTCCCTCTCAAAATCTCCCAAACAAAATCTTTAGAGAACTCGATGATGACTGTTCCCTCGAGATTATCCCTGCAACTAAAACCCCTGCAGGCTCTATATCCTTCCCCATTTCTGTTACACCCTCCATGGAGGTGGACTCTCATTCTCCTACTAAATTTGATATTGAAGAAGACTCCAAAAATGACATCCTTACTACAAAATGGAGGGGGGGGCCTTTAGGCTCCAAAAATAAGTCCTTTGGAAAGAAAAATGGAGAAAATTCCCCTCGGCTTATGTCCTTAATTGATGGGGCTACTAATATGTTCTCTACCCCCTCACATGTTTCCTCATGAATTGCATTTCTTGGAATATAAGGGGTCTCGAGTCCCTAGATAGGAATTTTGTCATTAAGTGTTTCCTTGATACCTATAATTCTATAGATTTTTTGATGCTTCAAGAAATTAAAGCTGTCGGTTTCATGCTTGAAACCAATCTTAATTATATTTGGAATGATGCGATCAAATTTTTTACTATGCATTCTAGGGGTAGGAGTGGCATTGCCTTGCTTGTTAATCCCAAGTGGGGATGTTATATTATAGGCAATGGCCTCTCCCTCTTCCAAAGAGCTATTTGGATTACTATCAATTATAAAAATTATGTTTTTGGCATCTGTTTTATCTATGCCCCAAATGACTCTAAGGATAGGGCTAACCTATGGGACTGGCTAGCAGCCCTCCCTGATATCCCATGTCTTATTGGAGGGGACTTCAACATGGTGGAATCTCAACAAGACAAATTTGGAGGTATCCCGTTCTCTTGGAAAGAAAATGAAAAACTTCACTAGAATAGGATGAAAGAGTCTAAACTTCTTTTTGACCCCTTAGCTGGTAATAGGAATAATAATCCGGGGTTATGGTATACCTAGTGTAATTTCCAACAAGGATCCTCTAGAATTTACTCTAGACTCAATTTCTTCTATGGTAACAAAAATTTATTTTCCTTCCTTCCTAATAACTAGAATAATTATGTCCTTGTCACTTCCACTACCCTCTCTGACCACCATCCTATCTCTGCTTGCATCAACCTTAATAAATCCCTTGTGTACATTGGAGGTTCCAATTCTAAATTTATCATGAATACTAGCCTTCTTAAATATGAAGATGTCCTAGATGCAATCCAAATCATTCAGAATATCAACAAGTTCAACTCCCCCAATTGTTCAAATGCTAATAGATGGAATATGAATCTACTTGCCTGGAAGAGCTTGCTTAAAACCATTTCCCAAAAAAGAGCCAAAGACTATAGGTTTATTGAGAAACATCTCTCCTCTGACCTCTAGAAGGTTGAGGATAACATCTAGAATGACCCCTCCAATGTTGACCTTATCTCCCATTTGATTTCTACCAAGGAAGCCCTCATAAAACATCAACAAGTCAAGATTCATGGTGCTAAGATTAGATCTCATGCCCATTGGATCCAATCTGGTGATTGTGGCTCTAAGTTCTTCTTTAATCTTATTAAGCCTAAGCACTCCAATGAATCTATTGATAGGCTTTTAGTTAACAACCATGACACTTCAAACCTAGATATCATTAAGAAGGCTTTTGTGGATTATTATAAGAATCTCTTCACCTCTGAGGATTCTAAAGAGGTCGCTGAGCTTAGAAACAATTGCAAACCTCTTATCCCAAATAAGTTGTCTAGAGTTGACGTTGACCTGTTGTATGAGGATAAATCTTTGGACAAAATTGAAAGATCTATTAAGTCTCTGAATAATGACAAGGCCCCTAGGTTGGATGGCCTTCCTGTGGAATTCTATAAAGCTAACATTGATTGGATTTGCAAGGATCTTCAAGAGATCTATGCGGAAGCCCTTGCTAATGGTTCCCTTGGAGCCACTATTAATAGTGGTATCATTAAACTTATCCCCAAGGATGGGGACAAAGCTCTCATTAAGAAATGGAGGTCTATTACACTCCTCAATTTCTCTTACAAGGTTTTGGCCAAGATCTTGGCTTTTAGGCTTGTGGATATCCTGCCTAAATTTATCTGTGCTACCCAAACTAGCTTCATTAAAGGTAGATATATTCTTGAGAATTTAATCACTAGCTGGGAAGCCATGAACTGGGCTAACTACTCTCACCAGAACTTTTTTATGTTCCTCCTTGACTTTGAAAAAGCTTATGACAAAGTGGAATGGAATTGTATCCTCATGATGCTTGAGGCTTTTGGTTTCCCTGCTACCTTCTTCAATTCAGTTCATGTGCTTCTCAATGATGCCTTTGCCCAAGTTGATGTTAATGTTTCCCTTTATGATCCCTTCCCCCTTGATCGATCCATCAGACAAGGATGTCCTCTGGCCCTTGCCTTTTTTTCATAGCTTTGAAAGCCCTACACTACATCCTTAGAGATAATTCTTTGTCCCCTAAGGTTAGAGGCATATATCTTCCTAATAATGATGAGCTTATAAACTGCCAATTTGCTGATGATACTGCTATTTTATTTGAAGCCAATGCCAATAATTTTGAAGCCTTGCAATCCAAACTTAATATTTTTTGCACTATTTCTGGTGCTCGGTTATCTCAATCCAAGTCCATCTATCTTTGTTGGGAGGATCAGCCTCCTAAGTGGTTTAAGCATTACAATTTTAAATGGGGTGGACCTCATAAAATTTTTTAGATATCTTGGCATTCCTTTTTCTATTGATCCCTCCCTCAAAGACATGTGGCTTTGGATCAAGGATAAAATTTCTAAGAAGCTGAATAAATGGCATAATAGATCCTTATCTTTAGCTAGCAGAGTTCAAGTTTGCCAAAATAATTTGTCCTCTTATAGTGTTTACTACTCTTCTACCTAGATGTTCAGTAATTACCCAAATCTTTGAAATCCAAAAAGTGATTAGGAACTTCCTTTGGTCTGATGGTAAAGGCAATAAAAATTTACACGCTGTCAAACGGGACTGGTGCCACACTGATAAGCTCCTTGGGGGATTGGGGTTGAACGATCTTAAAATTTAAGGAACTGCTAGTTTGACCAAGTGGATCTTTCACTCTTTGGATGGTAACGATCCATGGAAGGTCCTTGTTAGGCATAATATTGAAAGGGGCATTCCTAAAAATGCTAAGTCTTGGAGGAATCTTCCTTATGTGATTTTATTATTGGTAATTTCCTGATTATTGTTCAATGCTCTGTTGTTTTTAAGTCCACATGGAAAGCTAGGATCATGTCAGAAAGTATATTACCAACAAGGAATACCATGATGCTAAGCATCTTTATGGTGAAAGGTCCATCTGGTGGAACTTACACTTGTCTAGGAAACCCCTTGCCCTCTCCCAAGGGTGCTCTACTCAGCTTTGGTCTAAGATGGGTATCTCCCAGCTAGCTAACTTATTTGATCAAGATAAGCTTATCAGCTGGGATGAGCTTAGAAACATATTTAATATCTTGGTTTCTCAAAAGAAAACTTACAATATGGTTATCAAGGCTTCTAAGGATTTTCCTACTGGTTGTCATGTGGACTCTCATAGGTATTTAAAATGTAAATGGTCTGATGGGGTCATTATGTCAAAAATCAAAGCCAAAAATATTTACAATTTTATTGGGCATAATGAAACCATCATTGATCATGTTAACTCTATGTGGTATTCCTCCCTTGATCCTGGTGCTTGGAAGAAGTACTTTGACATTATTTGGAAAGGTACTATTGAACCTAAAATTAAATGCTTCAAATGGATGGTCCTGCTTGATAGACTTCTGGTTAGGAAGATGCTTCTATGAATGAATTTTGTAGCTTATGGAGACTTCCTAAAACTGGGAGACATATTCTCTTTGATTGTATTTTTGCTAAGGAAATTTGGAATATGTTTGGTATTGCTTATCCTATAAATGTGAACATTCTTGAAATTATCACTGGTAATATTAATGGGCTTAAAATAGATTTTAATTTCTTTTGGAATATTCTCTCTTCTAATGTTCATTGGCAGATTTGGAAGTGCAGGAACAAGGAAAGGTATCAAAGCAACCCTAGAGTTCTTATTGAGTGTTTTCGTAAACTCACCTTTTAAAAAAAAAAATTTCCAGGTTCACACCACTATGATGATGAACAAGGAAAATCTGAAGAGATTTCTAAAAGATGGGCATGTCACCTTCTTTGTCTAAGAGCTGAAAAATGGATATGAGTGGAGAAGAAACATTGATGATCTTGAGATGTTTGAAAAGACCTGCAAAAAACTCAATTAGGAGATTAAAAAAAAACCTCAAGTCCAAAAGGACCATATATCCATGCTGTCTCAAATCCAAGAACATAAAAATAATGTCTAGATGGAAGGGCCTAGGGGATGGACTGCCTGGATGGACACCTACAAGGATATATTGCACTAGTCCTTTGCTTCTTGTTATCTTCCTTATGTACTGATCTGTTCATCTTGTACTTTCTATTTTGTGAGGCTAGGCCTCTATAACTGAACTTGATACTCTCAGATGTATAGCTTTTTTTTTATCCTCTTATATATAATACAAAAAAACTTATTAATATTAATAATGCATAATCATAATTTTAAATTTAATATACAAATATATGTAATAAATCTATAACACGTTTAAAATAAAATATATTTTTATTATAATATAATAATTTTTCTA